>JAVKOQ010000107.1:170000-171076 GCA_031835245.1 Balamuthia mandrillaris | reverse complement strand
ACCTGATTCCCTTTCGGCCGACGGTGCAACCTCTCCCGTGAAGGAGATTTGAAACGATTGCACAACTTCGGAACGGCATTATCCTATACCTTAGGATCGACTAACCCATGTCCAACCGCTGTTCACATGGAACCTTTCCCCACTTCAGTCTTCAAAGTTCTCATTTGAATATTTGCTACTACCACCAAGATCTGCACTAGAGCCCGTTTCACATACCATCACTGGCAGATGCTTCCTTACGAGCTCCACGCCCTCCTACTCATCAGGCCATTAGCATTTGGCTCTGATGGTCGAGTATGAGTGGTACGCTTCAGCGCCATCCATTTTCAGGGCTGATTCATTCGGCAGGTGAGTTGTTACACACTCCTTAGCGGGTTCCGACTTCCATGGCCACCGTCCTGCTGTCTAAATGAATCAACACCTTTTATGGGATCTGAATGAGCGTACACTTGGGCACTTTAACTCGACGTTCGGTTCATCCCGCATCGCCAGTTCTGCTTACCAAAAATGGCCCACTAAGAACTTTCCATTCACAGACGCAATTGTTCAACAATTAAGCAACAATTGCTTCTTACCTATTTAAAGTTTGAGAATAGGCTGAAGTCGTTTCAACTCCGGGACCTCTAATCATTCGCTTTACCTGATAAAACTGTTTACTACGTAGTTCCAGCTATCCTGGGGGAAACTTCGGAGGGAACCAGCTACTAGATTGTTCGATTAGTCTTTCGCCCCTATAGGCAGCTTTGACGAACGATTTGCACGTCAGTATCGCTTCGGACCTCCACCAGAGTTTCCTCTGGCCTCATCCTAGCCACCCATAGTTCACAATCTTTCGGGTCCCAACAGGTGTACTCTCACGCGATTCTTTCAAAAAAATCCAGATCGGTCGATGGTGCTGCTCCTGCCCCGCAGGACGAGAGCTTCCCACCTCAGTGCTCCGAAGAACACCTTTGCTTTCACTGGCGCATTCTCTGGGTTTGTCACCCGAATGCTCGCACACATGTTAGACTCCTTGGTCCGTGTTTCAAGACGGGTTGATCGGGACCTTTTCGCCGACATCCCTAACTCACTGATGG
>JAVKOQ010000107.1:0-165000 GCA_031835245.1 Balamuthia mandrillaris | reverse complement strand
CGGAGAAACCCACAAAAGAATAATGATCACCTGACCAGGGCTACTCGTGCGGCTGGTAGGAACCATGCTATGAACTCGCAGCATGTGCGGAATTTCCTTCCCCACACACAGGGCCGCCATAGTGACTCCCAAACCCACCCACCTTCGCTCCTTGTCAATCCTTTCTCTCCGCACCTGGATGTCCGTTCGGACCGACTTTTTGCAGGCCAGTTGCGGCCGGAGCCGCGCTTGAACCTGCTACTTTAGTCTGCATCCTTCCTTCGCTCCTGTGCTTTGAAAAGCGATTTTTTCTCTTGTTTTCTCGTTGGTGCACCCCCTCATTTTGTGCCAACTAGCACTGATGTTTTGAGGGACTACTTTGCCATATTTAATCGCTAGCAACACCCGATTCTAGGTTTTTATAATCGACTCCTCGTGAATTGTAACGTTGCATCAGCCTCTGTGAGTTGAAAAAAGCCTAATAGAAACTATCAGCAGCCTAGGCACCCAGTGTGGCTACAACTGTCTTTATCAAGATCTTCCTTGATGGACAACATGTGTTCTTCACAACAATATTCGTTGATTCTATTCTTTTATCAACTCTAGCTTTTGGACCAGTGTCCAATTTGTTTCTTTTCTTTTTATTACCATTCATTATCTATTTTATTAACATCAAGTCATCTGAATTTTTTGTTGTCTTCCTTAGGACTTTCCCAAGCATTGAATAAGCACTGACATTTTGACGGACGAAGACTTTCATAAGAATAAAAGATATATACTTGATAATATAAAAAAGAGATATTAAATAACAACAAACCCAAAAAAAGAAAAAGACTTAACGTTAAAAAATGACATCTCAGCTTGTTATATCTTAAATTCAATGCTTGGGAAAGTCCTAAGGAAGACAACAAAAAAATATTCAGATGACTTGATGTTAATAAAATAGATAATGAATGGTAATAAAAAAGAAAGAAACAAAGAAGACACTGGTCCAAAAAGCTAGAGCTGATAAAAGAATAGAATCAACGAATGTTGTTGTGAAGAACACATGTTGTCTACCAAGGAAGATCTCTAGAGAAAAGACAGTTGTGGCCACACTGGGTGCCTATGCTGTTGATAGCCTTATCATAACTCAGGGAGGTTGATGCAGTTTTTACAAATCACGAGGAGTCGATATGTAAAAATCAATCATTGGTTATCGTTGGATAATTCATTCACTAACTGGTCACAAAGGATAGAAAATTGTTATGTGACATGATCTTAGTCTAATTGATAGGATAACATCAATCAGCCAATCAATGGAATCTCTAAGTATGACATTACCTAAGGAGAAGGAAAACAGGGAAAAAGGAGAGAATAACAGAGAGAAAGGAACTGTATACATGAGGTAGGTCATTTTGATAAGAGCAAACCAAAAACCACCCCAATCTTATCTTTCCTTTGGGAGCATTGTAAGAAAGAGAGGGATTGGCACAACCCAAGGCTGGATTGTGACAAAATGATAACTAATAGCTTGAACTATTGATAAGTATTAATATAAATCTTTCTTCATTTCTTTATTTCTTTCTGATTTTCTGTCAACAATCTTATGTTAACTATAATTGATCTTTTGTGTCAATTAAGCTTTTTTAAAGAGCTTTTTCCTGTCTTTCCTGAAACTTTTCTGAGCCCTAAACTTAAGATATAAGAAACTAAAAAGCCACCTTGCAAACTGTACTATTTATCTTACAACCCATTTACAACACTTACAAAAGAGAGATAAGATCAAAGTGAATCTTGAATAATAAAATACTTGGAGATTTCATTGATTAGTTAGCAAACATCATTTATATTGATTAAATTGAGATTACACCTTTTAACAAAGGTTAAATTCACTCAATGAAATGCATTGAGATCAATGATTTGAGAGGTGAGGGCAAGGTACCAAAGATCAATAGATAATAATTAATATTGGAAATTATTTCAAATTATTCCAAAAAGGTTGATGTTGTGTTTGCTAGTATTAAACTCAAGTAGTCAGGAATACAAAGAAAGAATATTACAAATAAACAATAAAGAAAAAAGAATGAAGTAGTTAAAGCAGAATACATACAAAATAAACAAAAAGCACCCTTGAGATGAACAATAATGCAGCTGAGTTAGAGACAAGAAAGACTTTTCATCAAAGTTGTAACACAGAGTAGTTCATTCAAAGAGATCTATATCTTTGGCCAAGAACAAAGTTTAAAAGAAGTTCTTTTACAATAATAAAGTGTGTAATCAAGTCCTTTACTTCTTGCTGAGGATGTGGACAATTGCCAACATAACTAACATGTTACTTCTTTCTTCATTATTCCTCAGTTTACATCAGTACCTATCCCACATCAGATTCTTGTGATTTTCCATAGATTTCTCTCTTGTGGAACTTAGGAACTTTCCTTTTTTCTTTCTAATGTGTGGCTTCTTTTGATTGGTTCTTATTTTGTCTTTCTCTTATCTTTTTTTGTTAGAAAGGGCGAATAACACGAACGGACGGGGCCAAAACATATTATTCAAAGAGGGAACAAGGGAACAAAGGGTGTCAAGAGGGGAAGGTGTGGTGTGAACTAAACAAAACTAACTAACTAAAAGAAAGAGAGAAGGAAGCAACGAAATAAAAGGAAGAAGCCTAGCGATGTGGCAGCAGGCGATTGATCCACGTCACAGATGTCGACAGAGAGGAAAGGAAAGGAAAGGGGCAACGGAACTAATATGTTGAGAGTAATTCTCAACATCACTCCCTCTTCCACTGGAGTCAGCCATAGGGGTCGTGGTCAAGTGAGTCTTCCACCAGCTCATTAATCGCACAGCAGTACTCATAATAACTGTCAACGTCGTCACACTGCAAATAAAAAAGAGTAGTAGAGGAACCAGGAGGGGGGCCAGAGCGAATAGCAGTAGCAGGAGGGTCAACATCATCATCATCATCATCATTCAGATCGTTGGGAGGGTTGTCATCGTTGTAAGCAGTAAGGGCAAATACAGATGAGTTCTTGTTGGTCTTGTTGGGGCAAGAAGATGCAAGGTGACCTTGTTGCTTGCATTTATAGCATGTGCGTTGCTCAGCAGTAGACGTGGAAGAAGTTGGTTTAGAAGGAGGAGGTGAGGTAGTAGAAGGCAATGGAGGGGGTGAGTGTGCAAGTTGGATGGCCTGCAAGTTTGCTTCCATAGCTATCACAGTAGCAACAGCTTCATTGAAGTCGTTGGGCAGGTTGGTAGCGAAAGCAGATGCCAAACGCAGTCGAAGGTCCTTATTAACCGCGTTACACAGCGTAGAGGCCAGAAAGTCCGGTGGTGGTGGCGGAATAATCTTATCATACATCACCAAGATTTTCTCGCTGACAGAAAGGACAGACTCCGTAGGGCCAGCTCGAAGGTAACAGAGCTTTTCGTAAGCTACAAAGTTAGAACTCTAGGGAACAAAATGGTTAAAGAAAATGGCTTTGATCGAGGTCCACGGAGTTCCAGGGAGATCGAGGTGGAAGAGAGCCCAGGCTTTGGCAGAAGGGTTGACAATGCTTGCAATAAGGGCTTTGTACCAATGTTCTGGCAGCTAGTTGTACTGCAAATGGAACTCGAGAGCATGGATAAAGGTCAACGGGTTGGAAATCTTCGGATCATCCAGGTCAAACTTGGGAAGATCTCGGGAAAAGGATCAGTTCTTCACAGAAGGGGCTGAAGAAGTAGACAAAGAAGTGATGTTGCGAGGCAGTTGGCGTGGGGCAAAGGCAGAGGCCAACGCTAATGAGGAAGCCGAGAAAGAGGCGGACTTGGGCTTCATGGGAGTAGTAAAGATCTCATCCTCCGTACAATCTTTTTTGAAAAGAGTCCGTTGCAACGGCAAATTAGATGTCACAGAGGGGGGAACAACAGAGGAAGCAGGGACGGGAGGGCAGGAAAAAAGAGGGATCTTCCTGTTCTCAAGGTCATCGATTGCTTGCAAAAGCCAGTCGATTTTGTTGCTGAAGAAGACTGCCTTCTTCTGGTGCTCATCTTCTTCTTCTGGGGTCGATGCCATGGCGGCTTTTTCAAGCTCCTCCGCAGCATGAACGTGGGCGTTCTCAAGGGTGGCTTGAAGGCGTTCCAAACACTCCTCGAAGGTGGTCGAGGAAATCGTCTCGGATTTCTTGTTCTTGGCGTCCATCACATCTGAAGGGAAATCACATGAATAATGGTTCCGGCTGTCAAAAAAAATGTTAGAAAGGGCAAATAACACAAATGGACAGGGCCAAAACGTATTATTCAAAGAGGAAACTAGGGAACAAAGGGAGTCAAGAGGGGAAGGTGTGGTGTGAACTAAACAAAACTAACTAACTAAAAGAAAGAGAGAAGGGAGCAACGAAATAAAAGGAAGAAGCCTAGCGATGTAGCAGCAGGCGATTGGTCCATGTCACAGATGTCGACAGAGAGGAAAGGAAAGGAAAGGGGCAACAGAACTAATATGTTGAGAGTAATTCTCAACAATTTTTTCTTTTTATCTTTCTCTTTTTCTTTTTCTCTTGGAATAGGAACAAGTAATATATGCACACACACTATTATGGCTCTTTTCTTTCATTAAAAGTGTTAGAAAGGGCGAATAACATGAATGGACAGGGCCAAAATGTATTATTCACTTGGAAATAATTACCATGGTTACCGACTTTATTCTTTGTGGAAACTTACCATTTTTGGTTTCTTTTGTCTGAAGAGTATCTATAAAATTAGACCATAAAGAAAGATAAACAAAGGGAATGAAGGGAACGAAGGGAAGGAAGGGAAGGAAAGGAAGGAGTGGGAGACAGCAAAACACAAAATAAAAGATGAAAACCGCTTCCATGAACAACTGTTTATTTTCACAATCCCTGCAAACGCATCTTTTCCATTGGTTTGTGGTGACTTCGTCATTGTTCCTACACACATTATTCTGCGTATCTTTCAAGGGATTCTCCTCCTGAAACTCATGCCTTTGATCTCCCATAAACCAAGGCCACTGCCCGTGAAATTTTTGATTCTGTTGGATCAAGACCTTTACAAATTGATTTTCAGAGGTACAAGTGAGCCCATCCTCAACAAGATACAAATCCAACATGTTTTAGGCATCTCTGCACGTTTGGAGCAAGGTGCGGTGTATACTCTGTTAAGTGCACCAATGCATGTGCACCAAAAAAACAACAAAACAATGTTCTTCATTGAGTATAAGGTATACAACAAACATGATGTTCTTCAGTGGCTGGAGGACTGGGTATGTTATTTTAATATTTTCTTTATTGCTTCTTGTTTTCCTTCTCCTTATCCTCCTTCTCCTTCTCCTTCTCCTTCTCCTTCTCCTTCTTCTTCTCCTTCTCCTTCTCCTTCTCCTTTTCTTTCTGTCTTTCTGTCTTTCTGTCTTTTTCTTTTCTCTTTTTCCTTCCCTCCTCTCTCTCTTTCTCTCTTCTCTTTCTCGTTCTCTCTCCTCTCTTTCTCTTTCTCTCTCCCCTCTTTCTTAACAATAGCTTACCTTTGGCTCCATTGTTAGGGCAGCAAGCTTTGCAAAAAGATTCCAGACATTGCAAGTCTTGTTAACTTTGTCTTGTTTCTCTTTTTTTCTCTTCCTTCTTTTATTTCAGATTCAAGTGTGTTGAAGAACTTCTCCCGCTCCTTAAGTATATGGATGTAATCTGAACGACCAAATTTTGCTTTCTTCATTTGTTGAGCAGTTGTGAAGAGGCATTTGTTCTTTTTTGGAAGCTTCATCTTCAAAGACAGAAAGACTTCTTCCCACTTTGTCTCGAGGTTTGTATTCTTTCCTACATCTTCACTTAAAAGTTCAAGTAGCTTCCTCATCACTGCCATAAATGAATGTAGGTTGCATGGGATTGTGTGTTTGAGATCAAAGTTGAGAAGTCACTTTCTGTTGATTCCATAGTAAGTGCATGCAAATTTCTTTTTTTTCAATTCCGAGAGGCCTTTTGCACTGGTTCCGAGCTCTTGTATTAAATCCTCATCATGAAATGGC
This sequence comes from Balamuthia mandrillaris, assembly GCA_031835245.1. NCBI lineage: Eukaryota > Discosea > Longamoebia > Balamuthiidae > Balamuthia > Balamuthia mandrillaris. The sequence goes on along the minus strand of JAVKOQ010000107.1, from coordinate 159,029 downwards.
CAGCAACTAATATCAAAGTCTGCTATCTCCCTATCTGTTACAAGGCACCACGGACACTTGAACTCCACATTTGGATGGAAGTATGAATACAATCCAAGAAACTCGATCAATGCCTTAAAGTCACATATAAGCACAGGCTTGAATTGGTACTTCTTATCTTTCACTGTTATTGTTGCTCCTTTTATTAGCTCATTAATTGCTAGTGCTGCTTCTTTCAGTTCCTCATTCATCTCTGTTTAGCCTTCATCTCCAAGGAATATAATATATTTATGGGCATTCTTCCCCGACTTTGTCACTTCAAGAGAATGTTCTTCCAAAACAAAACTGAAGGTACCCACTTCGTGACAAAGCTTCTTTTGATTTGTCATAGGATGAGAACTTGACTAATAGTTTTTCTTCATCTCCACTTGCAGGTGGATTGTATTCTAGGACCCAGGCCATATATTTAAGCGACAGATATTCCCATCCCCGACCTCCTGCAGTTTGGTGTGGCTCCATGGTGGCTTTTATTTCTTCTTTTTTTCATTTGAGGTGGTAAAGAGTAGTGGTGTCATCAAGACTAAAAATGCTCATTGTATGTTTCCACTTATCATCTGAAATTACTGCTGTATCCTTGTAGGCAAGAAGTACATTAATTGTTGGCTGTGGTAAATATGCTTTCAACTTCTCCACCTTTTCCTGTAAAAAACAGATGAATGACGCCTCTCCTTTCACAATCTCTGCTATAGTAGCACCAAAACTCTGTTGTGGGGCCAAGCAACAAAGAAGCGCCTTTGCTTTGTCAATGAACATGCCTTCCTTGCTTTGATCTTTTGCAATTATTTCATCCCAAGATATACTCTTTTGTTTATAGAACTAGTTAGTAGCAATCACCATGAATGAAGGACTTGTGATGACAAACCTCTAAACGCGTGGTAAGTCCCTTTATTTCTTCCTCCTGCTCTTGTAGTCTTTTTTTCACTTCTTGTCTGCTTACTGCCTCTAACATCTCCTTTAATTTTTTCCCAATCTCCTTTTTTTCTATATCTTTGCAGCATTGACATTTATCTGTGCAGCCTTCATGGTAAGCATGAAGCTCATGGCGTGAGCAATTGCTTTGACTGCTAAATGACCTATTGCAGTTATTTGTGTGCTCACAGATCCCATCGCCCTTGCTCTGCTTGCTTCCTGTTCGCTTTCCTACTAGCTCTTTGCACATTGCACATGTTACTGGATCGGTGCAGTGGCCTTGCAACTTTTTTTCCTGCTTTTTTCTGCTATACACTGTCTTGCACAGCACTCGGTGCCCAGAAGCTGTGGTATTATGGCACTCCTTATGACGACACATGTGGCCACTTTCTGTCATCTTTTTTTCTTTTTGTTTTTTGTTTTTTGTTTATTTCAACAAACAGTCACCTCCTTTTTTCCCTTAACTATTATACAGTGGTCCAAAATGAATATGAATGTGGAACCAAGTTCTAATTCATTTTGGACTACAATCAAAATATTGAAAAAAACTGTTGACCCCTCGGTATGACCCCTTTTGTTGAAATTGGATAATTTTGGGTGCAAAGAGGGAACAAGGGAACAAAGGGTGTCAAGAGGGAAAGGTGTGGTGTGAACGAAACAAAACTAACTAACTAAAAGAAAGAGAGAAAGAAGCAATGGAATAAAAGGAAGAAGCCTAGCAATGTGGCAGCAGGCGATTGGTCCATGTCACAGATGTCGACAGAAGGAAAGGAAAGGAAAGGAGCAATAGAACTGATATATTGAGAGTAATTCTCAACAAAAGCCTATTCTTGGTCTTGTTCACTTTCTTGTCTTCTTGTGTTACTAGTCATGTGGTGCCTGAAGATATGCTTCTTCCTGAGTTAGGGGCTTGGAAATGCCTGAGGACAAGACCTGAGAAGTGTCATGGCCTTTATTGCTATACAAAGTACAGGACTTTGCTTTGCCAGAAGAGGATGAGGAAGGTAGGACAGAAGTAGTACCAAAGTGGGACTTTTTCTGTTGTAGGTGATGAGACTTCAGAGCTAGGCCACAGTTGATCACAAATTATTGTATTTTTACTTAATGTAATCATTAGATCAGGACTTATTGGGCAAGATAAGATCAACAGCAGTGGAGATTTTAGTTATCATCCTTACACATTTTAATTATATTTCTAGAAAAGGGTACCTTTTTGTTTTAAACTATGTTTTCTCTTTCTATTTAACCACTAAATATTTATCTATTATAAACCTTGTTAGCAATTTCCAACATAATTACTACTTTTCTTTTCTTCCTTTTTCTTTTTTCTTCAACTCTTTTTCTGTTAATGTCTGATTATATCTCATTTTGATCCATCTTATTGACACCAATAACCATCTTGATGTTTTTAGCTATTTCCTTTGAGGTTTAAACTCAAAGAATCAATCCAGAAATTGAGAATTTAGTTTTGCTCATAAACTCTTGATTTCTTGCTCTTAAGGTAACCTTCTTCACTACAAATTGGTTCCACTTCATTTCTTTTAGGTTCAAGTTCACATACCAAAGAGTACACACACCATTCACATATATACATACATACCACTTTTTATTCTTTAATGCATCAAATGACATTGGTTATTATTTTGATGTCTTTATCTTACTTTTATTCTTTGTGTTTAATAATAGAAATATTTCTTTTGTATTGAATTGGACTTTTTTTACCTTTTTTATTCTCTTTTTTGGTATTGCTCTCTTTTTGTTTAATAATGAGCTCAATTGAAGACAATAGTACAGATAATGATCATGTTTAGATAATTCTTATATTTATTTTGTTACTTATTTTACCTATAAAATGGATGAATAACATAAACAAATGGGGTCAAAACTTTGTTTGATTAGCATGAACACAGAGATCTTAAGAGACAAAAATTCCTGCATTCATTATTAAAAAGGACTTCTGCATTTTGATGCTTAAAGAAACTTCAAAGACAATAGTTGAAAATTTCTAAGGTATTCTTTAATATCAACATGATTAAAGAGATAATATTAAATATTGTATCAACAGTAGTTCACACAAATCACATAGGGCCATCTTGCTTCCTAGCCAACAATAAGCACAGAGTAGGAACTCATGCAAGGGTAAACAACTAGATAATCAAGCATATCATTCATATATATGTGAGTCACTTGGTGCTCCTCAGGTGAAGTACATTTTGAAGACAGCTGGATAGAAGGGTATCTATTTACATCAACATAGTTGGGACAGTTTCTGAAGAGGCCAGGTCAAGAGAGTTTATTAGAGAGGATATCCAAATTAAACAAACAACACATAGTGCAACTAAACTAAATAATAATCAAATCCTTCACATCAAGTCACCTCTTGTTACATATTATTCATAGTCTTATGTTTTTCATATCTTATTATACAACCTCACACTGTATTATTTTAGCATTCATATTAGTTAGTCTTTTGTCATATCATTCATATCATTCATATTAACAACTCTTATGCTGTATCATCCATATTAGTCACATTAATAGGCTTCATATCACACATATCATTCATCACATTCTCTTCTCATGTTACTTTTCCTCACTAGCCAATAATGGTACCATTATAATATAAGAGGACTCTTCTCAAGAGGGGAGGACTTTCACTCTCTTTCTTTATCTTTCTTTTTCTCAGCAACAAACAAGAAGAAAGAAAAAGACCATTGGAAGGTGATGTATACCACTCTCCCATAATACCTATCCCTATCTCTCCTTGTATATATTTTTCTTTCTTTCATTCTATTTAAGGTCTTTCCCTGCACACAACGAGTTGGTATCAGTTGGTTGTTCCCTCACCGGCCTTATCAGTGACAACAAAACATATCACTAGTACAACAAGAAACAAAAGCAACATTAACCACAATGGTAATAACAACATGTAAGATAAACAAGCAGTCATAGATTTGAAGAACATGATATACCTAGTAATGCTTGTCTGGCCTACATTTGCTGTAAAATGTGCTTTATTCAAGAACACCAAGTTGGACCACAGTGTAATGAAGGAGTCCAAGAGGTTGACAATTATAGAAAGGTTCTGCTGGAAGAAGTAGTAACTACAAAGTTCATCTATGTTAAGTATGGTGGTAGATGACTAATGGAATAGAGATATATAAGAAAAAGAAATGTGTATAGAGTCTTACATAAATGTAAATAATTGCTGACATAACCAAACAAAACAAGTCAACCAGAGGCAAAAAAAAGTTTTGTTCTATCAAGTTTGAAAAAGAAGATCTTGTCCCTGGCTGGGAATGGACCTTCAGATCTTCAGTGTGATGCTACCACCTGAGCTATAGGAATGGAGAGGCACTTGTAGATAAAGTGGAGCTATGAATTGTTGTCGACATGGAGCTCTGTTCCTGCGTTTTTTGCCTTTCAGACAAAAGAAAGAGCTCTTTACCAGCTCCTCAGCATGATGAGAGAAGTGGCGGTGGTGGGTGCTGGTGTTTCTGGTTTGGCCTGCGCCAGGAGGCTGCTCGCCGCTGGCTGGCGCATCACGCTCTTTGACAAAGCCAAACGTGCTGCTGGTGGACGGGTGAGCACCAAGCGCTTGGGCGAAGGTTCTGGTCCTTGCTCTTCTTCTACTTCTTTCCTAGCTCACCGCCCCATTGGTACTTTGACCTGTTCAGGTTCGCGCTTCCACTTTGATCATGGAGCTCAGTACTTTACTTGCAAAGACCCCATTTTTGTGGAGGCTACACGACAGGCCATGGAGGCCGGTTTTGTCCAAGAGTGGCATGGCCGCTTTGCTGCCATCGAGGAGCAAGAGGAGAAGGAAGCACATATCAACACCTATCATGTGCTCTCCAAGCACGCGGACGCTCAGCCAAGCAGATATGTGGGCGTGCCTGGCATGAGCAGCTTCACGTGGTGGCTAAGTGAACCTCTCCGTGAGTGCACACACTTGGATCGCTTGGTAGCTTCTGTCACTTGGCTTCCGCCTTCATCATCAACAGAAAAGAAAGGGGAGGAGGAGGAAGCAACAGCAGAAGAGAGAAAGAAAGGAGGAGTATGGCGGTTGGTGGATGATAAAGGAAATGAGTTGGGTTGCTTTGAAGGGGTGGTCATCTCGACGCCCTCACCCCAAGCGTTGCCTCTGTTGGAGGACGCACCGACCGAGATGAAGGGAGTGGTATCACAAGTCCGAATGGTCGGCACGTGGGCCGTAATGCTGGGCTTCTCCTCATCCATATCGTCACCTTCCTCAAACATCTACGATGGCTACTTTGTGAACGTGAAAGCTTCTCCGTTGGGATGGATTAGCAGAAACAGCAGCAAACCACAACGAAAGAAAGAGCAAGGAGGAGAAGAAGCAGAAGAAACATGGGTCCTGCATGCTTCTCCTGAGTGGTCAGAAGTCCACATGGAGGACTCTCCTGAGAGCGTGTCTCAAGTGCTCCATCATGCATTCATAGAGCTCATGCGTGGTGCTGGCATCTTGGAACAAGCGCAAAGAGAACCTGAGCCATCCGTCAAATCCGCTCATCGCTGGCGCTATGCTCGCGCTGATCCTCCTTTGGACGGACAGGAGGGCTTTCTCTTTGATGGCAGAAGAGGGCTGTTGGGTTGTTGTGGCGATTGGGTGAATGGCAACCGTGTGGAGGGAGCGTACGTGAGCGGCCACAAGTTGGCCGAGCGTTTTCTTCGTGAAGCCGGTTGCGGTGCCCAGGGAGGCCATCCTCTCCAGAAAGCTGTCCTATAAACAAAACAAAAAACGTTACAACAAGGAATGGGCTGAGTGGTTTCATTCCCTCCTCCCCACAAAAAATTTCAAGTGCGTAAAATTGACTCCTCTATCACGAAGGTTTCTCGAGACGACACGAAAGTACAAAAAAAAGGGGGGGAAAAGAAAGAAAGAAAAAGAATAGCAAAAGAGCGAGCGAGGGAGCGAGAAGAAAGAAAAGGAGGAGGAGAGATGTCGTCCTGGAACAAAGCCACCAAGTCCTTGCGGAGGACCCATAAGGAGCGCTCGCAGCCCAAGGAGAGACAGAGGCTCGGCTTGTTGGAAAAACACAAGGACTACAAGCTCCGAGCGGATGACTACAAGTTTAAGCAAAAGCGGTTGAAGGCGTTGCGGGAGAAGGCCGCCTTCCGTAACCCTGATGAGTTCTACTTCAAAATGGTTTCCACTCACACTGAGGTACGTTTTGCAAAAAATCTGTTGGGATGAGGCGCACCGTTTTTCTGTCTTTTCTTCTGCTTTCTGCTCTGCTGCTTTTCTCACCTCCTTTTTATTCAACGATTGTTTCTTCTCTTAGGATGGAGTGCACAAAGCGACGAGAAAGGGGAAGAAGCACTCTGCGGAGGCCCTCGCCACCATGCGCACTCAAGACGTCGCTTACTTGACTGCCGCCCGACAAACCGAACTCAATGTACCTTTTTTTCCCCCTCTCCTTTCTCCTCTCCTTCTTCTCCTTTCTGCTCTCTCTTCTCCTCACAGACAATTCTGGAACAGAAAGTAGAACGGCTGCAAGCGGCGCTGCATCTCTTGGACGAAAAGCCAAAGAACAAGCACACCGTCTTTGTGGACTCGGAGCAGGAAGCAGCTGAGTTCTCTCCCGAAAAGTACTTCAATACCCTTCCCGAGCTGGTCGACCGCTCGTTCAACCGACCCACCAAAGAGCAGCTCGAAAAGGAGGAGCTTGTCATCAGCGCCAACAAAGGAGAGGCCCACAGCAAAAAGCTTAGCAAGGAAAAGAAGCGTCAGTACAAGGAGTTGGAGCAGAGGTTGCTGCGTATTGAGGCCATCGACCAGCTGATCGCCGAAGTTCAGCTGCAAAGGAACTTGATGGGAAAGGGCAAACGGAAGCGTGTTTCAGAGGAGAACAAAGAGGAAGGCAAACCGGCCGTCTACAAGTGGAAGCGTGAAAGAAAAAAGTAGAGCGGGTTTTGCTGATGAAAGTAAGTATAATTTTATTACAAAGGTGATAACCTACTCAACAACAACCAGTTTTTTTTTGGTTTTCGTGCTGTCACTCGTTTAAAGTGGTTGCTGTTGTGAGTTCCAAGGAGGAAGGATGAGGAGTAAGACGACGAGCTTTTCGTGCCTCCTTGTCTTCGTCCTCCTCCGACAAGGGATTCAACTCGTCTTCTACTTCCCCTTCTTCCATCACCAACTCCTCCTCCAGCTCGTCCTCCAATTGTTGCAACCATCGTTTACAGTCATCATACTGCTCTTCCATCCATTCTTCCTCCTTCTCTTCTTTCTCTTCTTCCTTTGTTTGCCCTCGAGGAGAACAAGCGGAAGCACAAGATGCTTCGTCCGTTGCTTCCAGTTTACGCATCAGCTTCTCCATCTCCGTAAATGACATTTGTTGCTGTTGTTCCACTCGAAGGTCCTGCAGCATGCCTTCCATAAACTGGATCTTACCATCCAACTCTCGCTCCAACAGCTCCACTCCTTGCCAGTAGCTTCGCTCCTCCTCTGCCTCTTTGGCTCGTTGTGCTTCCTCCTTGCCGCTGTCCAATGGGCTAAGCGTGACTGTTTGGCATTTCAAGGAGAACGAAAGAGAGCAGTTAGCGAAAAGAATGAAAGAAAGAAGAAAGAAAGAAGAAAGAAAAGAGAGAAAAGGAAAAGAAGGAAATGCATTACAAGGATCGATGCCGCATTCGACGAGCTTGCGTTCATAGTCTTGAGCGCGAGCTTGTAGGACGCCCATTTCTTTGGTCTGTGCTTCGTACTTTTCCACCTGAGAGTTGACCATGGCGATCCTTCGTTCCTCCAAGTCCTTCAACTCCCTGTCTTTCCTCTCACAGAGTTCTTTCATTTGTTCTATAATATTTTTATAAGAATATCAAAACAAGATAAGAATGAGAGAGAGAGAGAGAGAGAGAAAGAGTTGTTGTTACCTTGCCATGCTTGTCGTTCCTTCTCCCAAGCCTGTTGCAACTCCAACTGTTGTTGCCGAAGCAGGTGAATATCGGTCTCTTTGAGGCTGATGGTCTCCATCAGCTGTCGCTTCTCCTCCTCTAGTCGCTTGCTCACGTTGCGAGTATCCTCCAGCTCGAGGCGAGCGGCCTCTTCGCTGCGCTTCAGCTCCGAGTAACTCGGAATGGAAGCAACGGAGCGGCTTGTAGAGCCGTTGGAGGAAGAAGCGGCGCTGGAAGCACTCGAAGAAGAGAGCAAGCTGGTAGAAGAGGCTGAAGAAGCGGAAGAAGAAATTTTGTGTGATGAAAGAATGGAAGAAGAAGAGTTGGGGTGAATGTTCTCATTGTTGGCGGGGAGAGAAGAGGGAATGGCTTTAGTTTTGATCGAAGTCGTTCGGGGCTTAGTGGTTCTTGCGCTGGTTGCTGTTGGGATGAGGTTGGTTCGACTTTGAAGCGGCGGCCGAGAAATAGAAGTGTTCAGTTTGGTGTCGGCAGCTGACAAACCTGCCGACGACGAGGATGCGGACGGTGGTCGTATCATGCTAGTAGTGCCGGCCTTTCGTTCTCTTTTCATGGTGTGTCTGTGTTATTTGTTTTTTTTTGTATTTTCGTTCGACTTTAAAGCAGTGCGTCAAGCTCTCTCCCTATCTCCTCTTCCTTCGAAGTGTTGGTGTTTTTATCTTGTCTGCAATTATATATTTGGTATTGATGGACGGACGTTACGACCGTTAAAACATGATTGACGAAATTTTTGGCGGGAATGTCACGTATGGACCCTCATATCGCATAGATCAATCGGATTCGCGATCAGCGGAGAGAGAAGAGAGGGAGAGCGGAGAGAGCGAGCAGAATGCAAAGAGCAAGAGAGTTGGAGGGCACACCACTCCGGTTGTCCCAATTTTTTTTTGAGTCTCTTCTTGTAACAACGCAAAGTAATATCATGAAGGGGACGGGGAGGTGAGTCGCATCAGATCAGGAAGAGGTAGTTCTTTGAGGCCGCCCATCAGAGAGGACAGGAGCTCTTGGCTGGAGAGAGCAGGCAACCTGCTGAGAACGTTCTGAGAGAAGAGGTTCTGGCGAGCAGTGGTTGCTGCTTTTTGCTGAAGCTGAAGAGTTGGCTGGTCTCCGCCGTATCGATAGGTCAACGGCAACATTCCCCACACTGCCGATGCCTCCCATTCCAATTGTAACTGTTTATTTATTTTTTTTGTGTTTGTTTTATAAGCGAAATGGATAAAATAAATACGAGATAGCGTGATGATAAAGGAAAGAAAGCAACGTACGGCGAAATGAACAGTTTGGGCTTTCTTGTCATGAACAATGGCGGGCGTGCCGCCCGTTTGTGGCGGTCGTGAGGGCGTATAAAGACACAAATGGATCAAGAAAGGCAAAGGGGAAGCAGAAGAAGAAGCAGCAGCAGCATCGGCCTCCAAAACGGATATGAGGGCAGCAAACTGTTTGAACACGGGGACGGGCAAAGCCAACACTCGAATGAAGGAGACGAGGCAGCTGATGCGATGGCTGAAAGGAGGAACGGCCACGTTTCGCCCAAAGAACGTTCTCAACGAAGAGCACTCCTCATCCGTTATCTCTGCATCGGCCGTTGTTGAAGTTGTCTGCTCGAAGAGCTGATTTGCTGTCATAATTATTATTAGTATTAGTATTTTTTGAAAGGAAAGAAAATGAGTTTGTAACCAAAAAAAAAGCAATGCTATCCCTCGATTTGTTGTTAAAAGATTACCTTCTCCAGAGGACATTTTTTGGGGTTGAAGGTCAAGGTAACAATAGTCGCGGATGGATATAGTGAAGGTCATTCGATTAACCGTGAAACGAATATTGAAGTTATCCGGTTTGGCATCCTTTGTTGAAGTTAAGGAAGTCAGAGAAGACAGGTAAGGAAATGAAGAAGGAAGCAGGAAGCCAGACAAACCTCGACTTCGGTGCGAAGAACAGGCCCAATCTGACGGTACAAAAACAAAACACCCATAAACTGATGCAGCAGAGGCAACGCCTTTGGTAGTGCAGCATGGGTCACCAATCCTGTTGGAACTTTTTGTTGTTGCTGTGGGCGAACAGTTTGTTGAGAGGGAGATGATGATGATGTTGGCGAAGATTGGTTAGAAGAAGATTCACGGACGAGAGGTGCAATGTGTTTCTCAAAGAAACCGGGGAATTGGATGAGAGGAAATAGTTGCATGCGGGATCTATCTTCCCGTTTTCGTGTAACAGAGGAAGCTGGTGATTGGAAGAGAGACATTGATGCATCTAATGTGTTAAATTTGTTAAAACAAAGAAGCTTTAGTTTCTTGTTGGAAGGAAAGAAAGAGAAAAGGAAGAGAGGCGAGGAAAAGAGAAAGTGAACCATCTATCTGCACTGCTTGATTTCCCATAAACCGAATGTCAACTCCGCAACTAAAAATATTTTTCAAAGCGAGAAACATAAATCGAAGGGAGAACAGAGCCAGCACAATGAGAGGGCGAACGTACATGTTTCTAAAGATTAATCTGACTTGAGAGAGGGATCTAGCAATAAGGGTGATGTCATCAGAGGCATTGATACGAGGCAAAGAAGAGCTAAGGAGAGAATCTTTGGGTCTGCAGGTCGAATCCAGGAATGATTGTAGCGCTCTCAAAGGTTTGCTACTTCTGTACAACATCTGCAAATACCGATTAGCAACATACACGCATTAAAGACATTTGCCTAGAAACAAAGGAAAGAATAATTAAAAACAACTTACTTCCAGCAGTTCTTTGATGTTACGCTGAGTATTTAACATAAACGCAAACGAACGAGACAGTGTTCCTGGAATGCCATCAAAGGAAAGAACTAAATTGGACTCTGGTGTCCAGAGAATGGTAACTCTAGCTGTCCGCTGAGTGAGTTAAATTCAAAGATTTGTTGGTTAGCAAACCGTCCGAAAAAAACAATAAAAAGGATACGAGGAATAACGTACTTCTTCAAAAAAGAGAGATATGTGTGTAGGAGATATCCGTTGTACTTCTAAATACTGCCACAAATGTGATTTTGTTGGATCTTGCAGCACTTTTATAAGAGAGAGAGAGAGAGAGAGAGAGAGAGAGAGAGAGAATAACGGGGAGATTAATAAAGAACAGAAAGAAAGCTAAGTACAGGAGAGAAACGACACTTTACCTTGCTCCAACTGCACAATGAGGGATGTAAAACGAGATACTCCTCTTAGGTCTCGCCAAAATACTTTGAGGCAATCATGATGCGGTTTATTGTATTGAAATGTCCATCCTTTATGCCTGGTGTACGTTATATGCGAGTTTACTATGATACATATAAAGTTAGAAGGCGATAATAATAGAAATACTCCACAACACATATGATAGGTTACCTCCTCTAGGAGTCAGGTTGGTCATTTTCAGGGTTTCACAGATAGGAGCGGTCTCTTTCACACGAATGACCCACTCAAAGTTGCTGAGGACAGAGAGGCACATGCCCTCTGATTTCATGGGAGGCTCGCAGGGCAGGCTGAATATGAGGTCACCCTTGGTATCCACCACATAGCCTGGCTTGTGTTCTTCGAATACTTGCCGCAGCATCATTGATGTTATTGTTCGTCTGTAACGTGGAAAGCAAGTTATAAAAGAAAAATGAAGAGTAAAAAAAAGAGAAGAAAGGAACCTGCAACTTATAACAATAGAGGATAACAGCATATGATATGGTATTTCTCGACGAAGATTGGAAGTGCTGCATTGAGGACATGATCATGTGTGTGTGTGTGTGAGAGAGAGGAGGAGGAAAATAGAGGAGAACATACCTTCGTGAAGTGGAAGAAGAGGTTCTTAACCTCTTCTGCTTTTGTGGAGTGGAAAGGGTGCAACTGCTGTCCTTATCCTCTTCGTTTTCTAACAACGCGCTTCTATTTCGTTTGAGAACGTTTTTAGACGGTTGTTGATCCTTTTCCTTTCCTTTGTCTTTAATGGAAAAAGAAAGAGAAGAGGAGGAGAAAGAAAGCGAAAGAGATGTATTCGTAGCATCGGATAACAGTTGTTGAGCAGAAGCAAGTAGAGACTGAGGAAAAGACCGTGTAGATGGAGGATCGTGAGAAAAGACAGGAGGAGGAACGATAGTAATGACTGGGAGAGAGGGTTTAGGAGATAGAGGAGTGAGAGGTTCGTTCTCGCGTTGCAATCCAGAACAATCGAGAAGATAGATTTTAAGTATAGTTAACAGCGAAGAAGAATGTTTTCTAAAAACATAAATAATCAGTAATAGCGCATGAAAATAAGAGAAAAAAAACAATTGAAGAAAGAGAGGAAGTGATGAGAATATAAAAGATAGAAGCAAGCAGAGAAATTAAAAGAGGATAAGAATGAAGAAAACAAGAAAGAGAGAAACGCACTTCGTGGTTAATAAATAAAAGGAAGGAGTAAAATGTGTCTCGTCCAACTCAATGGCGAGGTAGTAATCTGACATATCTCTGAAACGAAGATATAAAGTGTGATTAGAAAACTCGTGTAGCTGAGATGGAGAAGAAGTTTCTGATGAGTGAGGTCCTTTCAACAGATAGTGAAAAGCTTCAATGCGAAGAGACTCAGAGTTTGCAAGTCGAGAAAAGTGGTCTAGTATTGCCTGTTACGTAATGACATTTCATTAGTTTCAAGATAAGAGGGAAGAGAAAGAGGAAAGAGGAAAGAGAAAAAGGAAAGGAGAAAAAATCTACCAAATGCCGAAATTCCTTTACAATCCCAACAAATTGTTGAGAGTCTTTGTTGAGCCGTGTTTCAAGATCGTGAAGAATATCTATAAATGATCCACCATAAATGTTAGCTTACCAAGCAAGAAGAGAGAGAGAGAGAGAGAGACTCTAACCTTTGTATTCTGACATTCCGCTGGGTGCCTTCAACGCAAAGTTGCCAGTTCTTGAAGTTACATACACAGTAAGCGTGTAGGATTCAAACAAACGAATCCTCAACATTACTTGGCAGGCGTAATCTGTGCATTTTGTTCGCTCCTTTGAACAAGAGAAAAGAAAGAAGAAAAGAAAACAAAAACGCCTTACCTTCTGAGAGTGGGCTAAGTTTTATGTCATTGGCAGAAAAAGAAAGTTCTTGAGAAACGGAAAGCATTTGTTTCAAATTTTCGAGAAGAGAATAAGAGTGGAGCGTAATAGCTTGTTGCAACAACCGTTCGATGTTGAGCGACGTCGGGCACTAAAAATTAAAAAATACAACGGCAGAGATCAGAAAGAAAGCAAGCAAAAAAAGAAAGAGAAAAGGTCGTACAAGAGAAAGCTGCACGTTGCGACGAGTAATAGGATGGAGAATGGGAGGATATTGGCGGATAACGAGATCAGACTCTTCTATCTTTATCTGAACGTACATCGAGTCTACGCAAAAGAGAGTTTAAAGAGAATGTAAATAGGAAGCAAAGAGAATAAAGAAAGAAATAGAAGAGGGACCTTCTTCAGCAGCCTTAGGAGGTTTGATATTCTCCTTTCTGCGAGCTTGGTTCATGTTCCTGTTACAAAGACAACAAGAACACAAATGAGGAATTAGTTTTCTAAAAAAACATAAACCAAATGCATAACAAAACTGACCGCCAATAAAAGATAGTTAATTCCTTTTCAGGAATATGCGCTATTTTGATGTCACCAGTTTGTCGTCTGCTCAACGCAACCGCTTGTCCGTGCAGAATGTCCATTTGCATAGGCACACATACCGCATCTGGGCATCATTAAGGCAGTCCACAATAAGAGCGCGAGAGAAAGAGAGGTGGAGAGCAAGAAATATGAGTGGAGAGGAGAGGAGAGGAGAGGCAGAGGAGAGGAGAGGAGAAAGGAGAGAGCAGAGGGAGAGTAGACGAACGCATGATCTTGTAGAGCTCTTCAAAAGGACGTGGGGCCATCGTCATTCTTCTTTGTAGGAGATGCCGCAGGTGATTGATGTGGAGCATTGGTAGAGGAGAGGAGGAAGCAGAAGACGAAGAAGAGGAGAATTGCGATTCCACTGTGCAGTTGGTTGTTTTTGTCGTCGTCAATGTATCGAGTTCCTCAGCAGATATAAATATGTCAACTGTTAAAACGATCCATGGAAACTTTTGATTGTCTTCAAGTTCTGAACGATGGGCAATCAGCATTTCTAGGGGTTCTTCTTTGTCTTCGGGTTCTGTTTCTGTTTCTTTTTCTTTTTCTTTTTCTTTTTCTTTTTCTTTTTCTTTTTCTTTTTCTTTTTCTTTTTCTTTGTCGTTCTCTTGCTTGATGTGACTTGGTTTCTCCTCTCCTTCTAGAGTTAGAGTGACCTGAAATTCGTGTTTCACAAGGCAGTATGCTCTTCCATCAGCTGCAATCAAGTTGGCGTTACCAAAAAAAAAAAAACACGGAGATTAAAGATGAGAGAGAGAGAGAGAGAGAGAGAAAGCGAACGAATGATAGCTTACCAACACGAATGGAAAATTGGGAAGGAATGCTGGTAGTAAATAAGCGCATGTTTATCACATCATTCAGCCGTTGGAGGACTTTGGCTTCTTCCTCCTCCGTGATTGGGGGTGGTGGAACCAAATTCTTAAAGTAAAGACCAAAGAGAGAGGGGAGAGAGAGAAAGTGTGAGAAAAAAAAGGCAATCGAGAAAGCGAGAAGGTAAAGGCGGACCTTGATGCAAACAGGCAAACGTTGATAGGTCCCCGTTGTCAGGACATCGATTGCAGTCGGAATGTCGTAGTTTGGAGCTCTGCGGGTTGACAAATGGAGCGATGGTGGATGCGGGACATTAGAGCGTTGAGCATTTGCAGAGGAGATAAGAGAACAGAAGAGAGAGCAGAGATAAAAACCTGGCTTCCTTGAGCGTGTTGCTGACCCAATAGAGACTATCAGCAGCCAGTCTGAAGGCCTCATCCTGCTGAGCAAGGAATGCCAAGATGTCCTTTTTTGTTCCATTGAAGAAAGCACGCCCAGTTAGTAACTCCTTTTTGTTGTGCGGTTTGTTCGGTGTTTGTTGTGTAGGCCTACATACCCAACTCTTACGGACGGAAGGCACATGAGAGGACCATTTGACGAGAACAAGCAACCGTATGAGCCGGTGTCTGGTCCGCTGGAACTGGTCCCGAAGGGCGAGCTTTCGCACGTGGTCAGGCTTGTCCAACAAGCTTTTTCCCCAACAAACAATCCAAAAAAAAAATAGTGGCGACATAGATTGGAGTCAACAAAAAGAGTAGTGAGAGAGAGAGAGTGAGAGAGAGGAGGCTGAACCTTTCGGTGAGATAGACGAGTTCGTGGTAGGACTTTTCGACCAACCGGTGGATGACCGTAGAGAGCTTCACCGTCTGTAGGTGAGGCGGGGGTGGCGGTTGTTGCTCCATTTTTTTATTTCCAAAGTTTTGGCTGCTAATCTACCCCCCCTCCCCTCTCCCCCTTATTTGAATAGCTCAGCTCCTCCTTCCCCTCTGGGGTTAGCTCTCTCCTCCCGAATCAAAACCAAACAAAAAAAGGTGCCGTCACTCGCTCACACAACAAAGAGGACTGCAATCAACGTGTGTGAGGTCGTTGCCTCTCTTCTTTCGTCCCTTTCTCTCTCTTCTCTTCTTTTCCACTTCCAAACCAAAAAAAAAAAGCACGGCGTGCCCTGTTTTCATGTCGTCCTTAGAAAAGAAAGGGGATAATTCGTGTCGACGTGATAGTTATATCATGTCGTCACGGGAAATACTCCAAAAATAAACAAAAAAAACCGAATACCAACGCCAGAAGATGACCAACCCAAACGCTATTCCCATTACTTCGCTTACTCTCGAGCAGCTGTACATGGTCAAATCGCAGTTGGAAGAGGTTAACCTGTTAACTGTGATCGTGTTGTTTCGTTCTTTAAATCTCTCACACCACCTCTCTTCCATGCGCACACTGATAAACTCAGGAAACTCAAACGCTGACCGATTCGCTGCGGAGGCTCATGGTTGCCAACTCGCGCCTGGCTGACTCCAAAGAAAGCTTGTCCTCACTGCAGTCCGGTGGCCAAGGTGTGTGTTTTTTTTTCCCATTTGCTTTATGTTTGTTTCTGTATCAATCAATCAATCCTCGCTGATGAAATATAACCAAATCGCTGAATTGTCTAGGACGAGAGATCATGGTTCCACTCACCAGTTCTGTATCCTTTGTCCCGTTTTTTTTTTTTGATCAGTGTTGCGCTACTTGTACTTTTTTTTTTGATCAGTTCTTGTTCCTTTACTCTTTTTATTTTTCTCTCTCTCTCTCTCTCTCTCTCTCTCTCTCTTTGCCGTCGCCCTCCAGCTTTACGTCAAAGGCACTGTGGCTTCCATCGACTCTGTCACCGTCGACATTGGCACTGGTTACTACATCGAAAAGGTTCCTTTCTTTGCTTTGTTGTTGTTGTTGCTGTTCTTCGCTTCTGCTTCTGCTTCTTCTTCTGCCTCTGCCTCTGCCTCTGCCTCTGCCTCTGCCTCTGCCTCTGCCTCTGCCTCTGCCTCTGCCTCTGCCTCTGCCTCTCCTCTGCCTCTGCCTCTGCCTCTCCCTCTCCTCTCCCTCTGCTCTTCTCTTCTCGTCTAACGAGTTTGTTGAATACTCCAAGAGCGTGGATGAGGGACAAGCCTACTTGGACCGAAAGCTCAACATCGTGCAAGAGAACGTGGCCAGAGTGCAGGAGGCCATGCAACAAAAAAAGAAAAGCATGGACTCCATCGTCGGCGTCATGCAACAAAAAATCCTGCAAGCTCAGCAACAAGCCTCTTCCTCTTCCTCCTCCACTTCCTCCAAATGAAGCACCAACAAAGCGCTTTGTTTTTTTCTTTGTGCTTTTTTAACCTATACAACAACAACAACAAAAAAGAGGAAAGAAAGGAAGAGAACAAAAAGAGAAAGAGAAGGAAAAGAGGAAAAACAAACTACTGAGGAACGCGAAGGTCGTCATCAGGAGTCCAAGGCTTCCAGTGAATGGCCTCCGGGTCAATCTTTGTGCTCTTCTTGCCGGACAGCCTCAGGTGCTCCTCTATCACCTTGGGCGTGACGGAGATGATGTGCTGGCCCTTCCAGTACTTGATGAGATTCAAGGATTGCAGCGTGCTGATGATGTCCTCCGTCTTGATGGCCGTCATCTGGCTCATATCCTTGATGGAGATGTTGCCGCGGTGCTTGCGAAGGATCTCCAGCAGGACCTGCGTCCAGTAGCTGCGGTAGCTGAGGAGGCCTAGATCGGAGAGGGGCTTCTCGGGCGTGCCCACTTTCATCTCCTTCTTGGAGAGCTCGTAGGAGAATGAGATGAGGAGTTTGCCGTAGCCTTTGCGTTGGTAGGGCGGCAGCGTCAAAACTGAAACACATTCAAAGACAATCATAGGTGAGTTATTCGCGCCCAAAGTTGAGCGGAGAAAGGGATAACCAAGAGCAAAGAAAGAGAAGAGAACTGAGTATCAACAAAGAAAATAAAAGGGAAGGTGATAGAAGTAGAAGTGAAGACAGGACGTACTGCAAGCAAGATTATAATCATCTGGAGAATCCTTTTCCTTGGAGAAATAGCCAACCATGTGACAGCCTCTACTGTCGCACTCTGTCATGATGTAGAATAAGAACGGCTCTACATCATAGTAGAGGGTCTTGTGATCCAAGAAGAGCTTGGCCAGCAAACAGAGGTTCTGGCAATAAATCTTGTTGTGCTTGCCATTCACCTCAAAAACTGAGAGAGAACCACTCCTGTAGATCTCATTTCCAGGTGGATGACGAAGGTCACATTTCATCTTTGAACAACGAGTAAGCATACATGTCGAGAAGAAGAAGAAGAAGAAGAAGAAGAAGAAGAAGAAGAAGAAGAAGAAGAACAAGAAGAAGAAGAACAAGAAGAACAAGAACAAGAACAGTACGAGAAATGAGAGATAAACAAGAACACGAAGAACACGAAGAAGAGGAGGAGGAGAATGAAGACCTTATGTCGTTGCAATGTTTTCTTTTTCTTCATGTATTTGAGGCAGAACTCGCAAATGTAGAGTTTGTCTATGTTGGAGTATTCTTCTGGGTAAGGCGAGAAGTACCATGTGTCCACCTCGAATTTGCCTATCTCTATCTTTTGAATGTTTTTCACCTTGGTTATCTCCTCGTGTTCCTTCTCCAGAGCAGAGAGCTTGTGGTCTTCCGTTGTCTGTGCCAATGTACGTCAGCCAAAGGGGCAGAGAAGAGAGAGGAGAAGAGAGAAGAAGGAGCGAAGAGAAAGGTGAAGAGAGAGCAGAGGGCAGCAGGAAGGGGGGATGAAAAAAAGAGGGGAATAGGTAAAGAAAGAGGGAATCCGTACTTTGTCGTGCAGATCGCTCAGTTTACGCTTTGTTTGCCGAGTTTTCACTCTCGTGTCTTTTGTGGGCGCTTTTTCCTCCTTCCGTTCCGGCTCCAAAGATGATTCCGGCACCCATTCGTCCAGCCGTCGGTTGAACTCCACGTAGTGAACGTAGTACTCCCATGCCCCACTGTCAAGCTGTCTGCGCTCGATGATTTCGCAAGTGTGATACTTGCCATCCTGTTTCCAGAGACAGGGCACCTTTGCTCCGACTTCAAGAGGCTCACCACCCATCCTGCTCGTTCAATCTAAAGAAGTTTGTGTTAGAAAAAAACACGATTGGTTGGAACATAGATCTGTACGCACATCAAACCAAGAAAGACTGAAGCGACAATCAAACCCCACTAAAAATCAAAGATCAAAACACACTCTGCTCTGCCTCCTTTCTTCTTCCACAACTTTTCATGCGACAAGAACGAGCGCGCCACTCTGACTTGGACTGTCTAATTTTTTCCTAAGAGTAGTGAGGCGAAAGATGTTGGACACCCATTGCCCTTATCCGGTGTTGAATGTGTCGTGTCTGAGGGGTAAATAGGAAAGTGTTCTTGGAAAGATTTTAAATTTATCATGTCGTCCCGGTTTGAATGCCTCAGGCGGCACTTACTTCTCACTCCTTTCTCTTCTGCTTCGACCTTCTCTTCCCTTCTCTTCTCTTCTCTTCTCTGCTTTCTTCGCTTCTTTTTTTTTTTTTTTTTTTTTTTCTTTTTTTTTTTCTTTTTTCTTTCTCTTCTTTCTCTTCTCTTCTTTCTCTTCTCTTCCTTCTCTTCCTTCTCTTCTCTTCTCTTCTCTGCTTTCTTCCTTCTGCCGAATCACACGATGGGAGAGATTGGCTGGATTATGTTGTGGGTGCTGATGTCCTCGTTTTGTTGGTCGTCACCTTTTTTTTTTTGCTATCCCTTCTTACTGTTTGTCGAAACGACGCAATGTTAAGACGAGTTAGTGCTCCCAACTTGTTCTATCTTCAGGCCAAGCAAGCAAAAAAAGAGAATCAAGAGACGACGAGAAGGGAAGGATGAATGCAGCACAGAAAGAGAAAGAAAGAAAAAACAACTTACAATATAACAGAAACAAACAAGGCATCAAAGAGCATGATGAATGGCAGACCGCGAAGAGCCAGCAGGCGGCACGAAACGACGCAAAATGGGAGTCAGCACCTTGGAGAGCACCCAGGTCATGATGGCGGCCACCACGGCCCAAGCCACGATGGCCCTCAGCAAGCTGGAGCCCAAGGTGGAGAGGGTGTGCAGGAAAGGGTCCTGGCGCAGCCGAGTGGTCAGCTCCTCGGCGGAGAGAGGCAGCGGCTCGGGGACCAGGAACAGCATCTCCCCCAGGCGAATGAAGGGGATGACCATCATGAGGTCGATGGGGGTCATCAGGAAGTTGGCCAGCTGGCAGGCGGCCACGTTGAGCTTCCAAAAGTAGATGAAGACAGCACAGACCAACGTCGTGATACCAGGAATAGGAAAGACGCCGCCCGTGATACCTGTTTTAAAGGAAAGGGAATGTTTGTTGTTCTGTTTCCCATGGCGTAACGAGAGAGAACTAGTACCGAAAGCAAGGCTCAGAGCGAGGGCTTCAGGGCTGAGGCCTTGAGAGAGGACGTCCTTGAAGGGCTTTACTATTCTGCGTTGGAAGAACGAGGGAGGGTCGTGCTCCTTGGGCTCTTCCTCATCCACCATCCCCTCCCCCCCGACAGCACGTCCCCCCGACAACAACGGACCCTCCTGATCGTTGTGCCCGTTGCGCATTCTCAAAGACTCTGAGGCCATCCACTGCTTTCTTTTTGTAGTACAATATTCACGTCGACGCGGAATGTTGGACATAGAAGTCATTGGTGGGTTTTTGTGGGTTGGTTGTGGCTCTAATCCGATGCCTGGCTTTATTCTGCTGTTTTTGAGGCCATTTCTCACACTTCTGTTTTTTTTCTCTCTCTCTCTCTCTCTCTGCGAGTCTCTGTTTGTCTCTTGTTCCCATGCTGAGCTTGTTAAACCAAAAGGAGTAGAACAAGGCCTGTCTGCTGTTAAGTTTTGGGAGTTTCATTCCATTGCTGCCTCCAGCTGCTCATTGAGTGACTGCCCTAGGCCACCGATCCTTCGGGAATTGGAGCTGGTGAAGAAACTACTTTGGTGCAAGGGAACATGCAGCAGGAAGGGGCTGGTGGAAGCAGCTCTGGCTGCAACATAATAACTCCCACCACACCCTTCTTTCCTTGTCCCAATGCCTCCTTACCACTTCCCTTGCTTGCCCTTCTTCTGCTTCTTCCTTCTCCTCCTCCTCCTCCTCTACCTGGGCTTCTGTCTCCAAAAAAAGCTGTGCACAAACATCACATCTCCTCTGCAATCTTTGCAGTGTCTCTTTCACTTCTTCTGGCAGCACCACCTCCTCTCCTCTACCTTCTTCTTTCCTTTCTTCTTTGGTTCCTTGTCGCTGGTGTGTGGTCCTCTCCACCTTCAGAGAAGAAGAAGAAGAAAGCCAAGGGAAGGGCGGGTCTCGAACAGCAGTCAACAAGCCAGGGGGCAAAAGCTGGTTCCTCAGCACTGCCTCTCCACTCAAGTGCCACAAGCTTTTCACGGCTGCTTGCTTGGGTTTCACGCTTTCCATCCTTTCTTTCTGCTTCTCCTCCATTAAGAACGTGTTCAAGGAGGGAAGAAGACAAACCATGGAGCAAGGCAGTGCTGCCAAGGGGTTGGCACTCAACCTGCATTTTTTGAGGGTGGTAAGCTGGCCAAACTCTCTCGGCAAGGAGGCCAGTTGGTTGTGGGCAAGGTAGCAGTAGGTGAGAGCGGTGAGCTGGCCAAACTCTCTCGGCAAGGAGGTCAGCTTGTTGAAGGAGAGGTTGCAGCGAGTGAGAGCGGTGAGCTGGCCAAACTCTCTCGGCAAGGAGGTCAGCTTGTTGTAGGAGAGATCGCAGTGAGTGAGAGCGGTGAGCTGGCCAAACTCGGGGGGCAAGGATGAAAGCTTGTTGCGGGAGAGGGTGCAGCGGGTGAGAGCGGTGAGCTGAGCAAATTCCCTCGACATGGAGGTCAGCTGGTTGTAGTGGAGGGTGCAGTGGGTGAGAGTGGTGAGCTGGCCAAACTCCCTCGGCAAGGAGGTCAGCTTGTTGTAGGAGAGGTCGCAGTGAGTGAGAGCGGCGAGCTGGCCAAACTCGGAGGGCAAGGACGAAAGTTGGTTGTCGGAGAGGTTGCAGCGGGTGAGAGCAGTGAGCCGGCCAAACTCCCTCGGCAAGGAGCACAGCTTGTTGTGGTGGAAGTCACACGAGGTGAGAGCGGCGAGCTGGCCAAGCTCCCTCGGCAGGGAGGGTAGCTCGTTGTTGGAGAGGTCGCAGGCGGTGGAGTGTGCAAAGGGTTGGAGCAGGGAGGGAAGAAGGCCCGTGCTTTCCTCCCCCTCCTCCTCAGTCTTTCCTGCTGCCGCCTCCATTACTTTCTTCTTTCTTCATCAACACAGCTCGGGTTCGAATCCCAATCCCGTATAGTTTGTTTTTATGGGTTTTTTCCAACGCGGGTTCGAATCCCAATCCTGTACGGTTCGTTTTTTATGTTTGTAGGATTGAAAAAAGAAAAAAGAAAGAAAGAAACAAAGATGGAGAGAAACGGAGGAGGTAGAGGAGGTGGAGGCCGAGGAAGAGGTAGAAGTAGAGGAGGAGGTTTTCGTGGGGGTGGAAGAGGAAGAGGAGGCTTTCGTGGAGGAAGAGGCGGAAGGGGCAGGGGAGCAGGAAGAAACCGATCGGAACCGCTCGAACTCCCGGAGACGATCAAACAAGAAATAGCGGAGGGCGGAGCTTCCACTGGTTTGTTTGTTTTTTTCTTTTGTGTGTGTGTGTGTGTGCATTTTTTTTTTCAAAGGGACGGACACTGACTCAGACTGCATTATTTTTTTTTTTTTGGGAACAAAAAATAAGCTGCGGATGGAAAACCAGTGTTGAAGAAATGGAAACGCAGTCAATCGCGAAAGGAGCGAAGGAAGAAGGAGCGAGTGGAGAAGAAGAAAAAACGGAATCAGTTCAACCAACGGCGAAGCTTGGTACCTCTTTCTTTCTTTCTCTTGTTGTTGTTGTTCGTTTTTGCCCGCATGCGTCTTGTCTCGCTTCTTCTCCGATTCTCTCTCTCTCTCTCTCTCTCTCTCTTTTCAGCTTTGTACTCTCTCTCTCTCTCTCTCTTCACTCATTACTGTCATTTTTTGCTTTGTCTATGCTCTCTATGCAGCAACAACGGTTAAAAGTAGCAGCACAGCAAGAAAAAGAAGCCAAACTCAGAAACGAAGAAGCAAACGCAGAGAACGAAGAAAATGAAGAAGAGCAACAAGAGCGAGTGGAGGAAGGCGTAGAACAAATGCCAGAAGCAGCAACAACGAAGAAACGAAAAGCGGAAGAAATGAAAACAGAAACAATGCAAACAACGAAAAAGAAACCAAAGCAACAGGAAAGTAAGTTGGAGGCCGAGATGAAGGCGAGATACGGCGATCCTCAGGAAGAGTACCTTCAATACGTAGAAAGCAAGCTCAAAAAGAGCGACAAGGACAAGAAGCGGCTTCGAAATGAGATGGCAAATGATGGCTTGGATTGTATCCTTTTTTTCTCACTATCTTTTCTCTATCTGCTTCCTTTCTCTGCTTCTCTCTTTCCCTGCTTCTTTTATTATGTCTTATCATTTTCTCTTAATGCGAATGATTAGCTATATTTGAAGGTTTGCGCGAGAGCGAAAGCGATGATGATGAAAACGAATATCATGTTGATGGTGACGAGGAGGCAGATGCGGATGAGTTGAGTGCAGAAGAAGTAAGTAACGAAGAGGACGAAAATGATGCTGATGAATTGGACGCAGATGATGACGATTTGGACGAAGAAGACGCAGGCAAAGAAGAACAAGAATTGGATGATGACGAAGATGATGAAGAAGATGAAGACGACCCTTACGCAAATGATTACATGAAGCTCACAACTACGGACATTTATGGAAGAGATCTTTACCCTAAAGCAGAGGAAGAGGAAGAGGAGGAGGAAAATGAAGAAGAACAAGAGGCAAAGGCGGCAGAGAAAGAAGCCATTAACAGCGTTGGAAATAACAAGTATGTGCCGCCTTCACTTCGACGGCAGCTCCAAGCAACAGCAGAAAAAAAGAAAGCCAACGAGACCAACAAGAGAGACGAGAGATTGGTCAAACAAATTAGAGGTCTGCTCAATCGTGTTTCGAACACGAATTTGGAACCCATCTCTCAGGCCTTGGATAATGTCTTTTCTGAACACAGTACCAACGGTTGGTTTATGCTTTTCCCCTCTTCTGCTCCACTCCCTTCCCTGTTCTCCTTACTCAACACTCTTAAGAGGACTAATGCATCTTTTAAAAATTCATAGAGGTGACAGAAATTTTGACGGAAGCAATTTTGTTCGACTTGAGCGAGGCTCAACATAAGGGCGCCATGTTCGTATTGATCTATGCCGCATTGATTGCTATTCTTCACAATTTGGTGGGGATGGAAGTTGGTACTGTAGTTTTTCTCCTTGCTCCGTTTCTTCTTATAAGTGTACTTAACTTTCTTTTTCTCTTCTTTTAGGTGGTTATTTTCTGGAGAAATTGGCGTTATCCTTGATGGCTCATATTAAATCAAAGCCTGCAACATCCACTTTTTCTTCGGAGGAATCGGAAGAAGGCGGTTTCCAAAAGATGAGCAACACGGTGCTAATGTTCGTTCATCTATACAACTTCCACGTGCTACATAGTGGAATCATTTATGACCTCATCAAGCTGTTGGTTGGTTCCTTTACTGAAAACGATATCGAGCTTCTGCTCTCCATTCTGAAAAGTACCTATTCGTTTTTCTCTTTTCGTTTCATGTTTTCTAGTTTTACTTTTTCATCTTTAAATATGAAATTGACACGTCTCTTCTTCGTTTAGATTGCGGAACTCAGCTTCGTTCAGATGATCCACAATCGCTGAAAGAAGTAATATTGATGGTTCAAGAAAAAGCTGCTGCATTAAGCAAAGCAAACAAACACAACGAACAAACAACAGAAGAAGCAATGACTGTGGACCCGAAAACAAACATGAAAACAAAAACATTAGAGCACGACAGTGAAGAGAAATCAGAGCTCAAAGGGTTGCCCTCTCGCGTTCGGTTCATGTTGGAAGCCATTTACGACTTAAAGAACAACAAACAACGTGCCTCTGATGACGCCAACATTGAACGTATCACACAGTTTAGAAATTCGCTCAGAAAGCTTTTGGCAAAAGGTTTCCTATCTCTTGTTCATTTCTTCTTGTTGCTTTGCTTTTACTTGTTCTTGTGTTTATTGGTTAACAAAAATATTAAAAAGGGACGTCTAAACAATTGAAGATCCCATGGAGTGACTTAGTGTCCTCCAAGAAAAGAGGACGATGGTGGCTGGTTGGCAGTGCATGGGCTGCGCCACAAGAAGCAGAACAAGCCACAGCAACCAAGTCTGCCTTGAAAAAATTCGACAACGAGCTGTTGGTGATGGCTGCCCAACACAGAATGACTACCGACATCAGGAAAGCCGTCTTCTGTATCTTGATGTCGAGCGAGGTATTTTTCTATCTTCTCTTGTCCTTCTTTTGTTTTTGGTGCTTATCTCTTTGGTTGAAGGATTATATGGATGCATTTGAGAAGCTGTTGAAGCTCAACTTAAAGTCAAAACAAGACCGAGAGATCGTTTATGTTCTTATGCATTGCTGTGCTCACGTAACTCTCTCTCTCTCTCTCTCTCTCTCTCTCCTCTTGTTAAAAAACTAAAGTACAAAATGCAACAGGAGAGATTGTGGAATGAGTATTATGCACACCTTGCCTCCAAGTTATGCTCTTTCAACTACAACTACAAGTTCACCTTCCAATATAGCTTTTGGGACAAGTTCAAGTTACTTTCCAACGACGACAGCAACACCAAAGAACAACAACTCAACACTCGCGTCATCTCCAACTTGGCTCATCTCTTGGCTCATCTGATGGCCAGCTTCTCCCTTTCTCTCTCCATGTTGAAGGTACTAGAGCTGGACAAGCTGATCACCAAGAAGGCCGTCCTCTTCTTCCACATCTTCTTCACCACTCTCTTGACCGAGTTTTCGGAGAGCAAAGTGACCATGGTGATGAAGCGAATCACCGGTTCGTTTGAATTGTCGTTGTTGAGGGATCAATTGGTCGTGTTTTTGGATGTGATGAAAGCAAAGACGAGAGAGAAAATCAAGAAGAAAGCGAAAGAACAGAAAGAAGAAGCAGAGACAGAAGGAGCAGAAGATACAGATTTGTTATTATTGACAAGAATCAAGATGGCGCGAAGGATCTTGCGCAGTGGCAACGACTTTGCGTTTGAGTAACGAAACATAAATAAATAACGTTTAATTTTAAATGTTACTGCACAGAAGAAGGTTGGGAGTTGCTCTTTTGCTTCTGGAGAAGAGCTTGTTTGAGAACGTCTCTCTTGATTTTGACAATGGTTGTTCCCGGCGTTGTGGTCGGTGTTGGGGTTGGTCCTTCCTCCTTCTTTATCGTCTTGGACGCACCTCCTCGAGGCTTCGTTGTGGTTGGTGTTGTGGTTGAGGACGTGCCTTCGGGGTGTATCAACTGCTCTAATGAGGTTAACTCATCATCCATCTATGAAAAGAAATAAAAGTTAATTATCTCAAACTAACAAGCAGTAAGAAGAGACAAGATAGTTAACCTCAAGTATAGCATCCTCACAGATTTGAAGCAATACATCTGCCAAAGGAGGTAATCCAGGATTCCGAACGTCATTATACTGATGGCAATTGGCAACCATCAGCTTCATGTCATCCAAGAATTCTCCCCTTGAATGGTATTTGAAGTTCTGCAGCTTTGTCTTGATGGTCTTCAAGTCCATTGGCCGTTTGATGACCTTGTAGTAGTCCGGCACCAACTTGGCGTTCACCGGCTCTCTAAAGGGTGCTGCAAAGTTGTGCTCTGACACTTTGTTCCACGCACGCTCCAAGAGGTTGCATAGCTCCACGCCGGCGCCACGCCCGCTCTTGCTGAGGCGGCGGCGAGAGACTTTAGGAGGATGCAGCATGTAACTCGGTTCAGAGATTTCTCGTTTTCTCTTTCCAATTTTTGTTGATGTTTTGTCGTTGACAGAAGAGGGAGGATGAAGGCCGTTGGTTTGAGGTAAAGAACGAGTTGTTGTTTTCGTTTTGCTTTTAGGGGTTGTTGAATCAGTTGTTGGCGTTGTAGAGGCAGTAGAAGAAGGAGAAGTAGAGGAAGAAAGAGAAGAAAGAGAGTTGCCCAAGTCCTTTCTGCTGATGCGTAAAATCAAAGAGGATTTCTTGGGAGCTTCTGTTGTCAAAGGGGATGAGGGAGAGGGTGTGGGTGCAGTTGTCGTTGCTGGCGACGGAGAAGGAGGAATGGTAAGAGAGGGCAACACCATCTTGGAGAATCGGATCTTGGTGCCTTCAACTTTGACAAGCCCAGACTCGCCGCCAGATGCAGCTGTGGTTGCTGTGGGCCCGTTATCGCTGGTAGAAACGTGTTTTGCCTTAGAGGACTGAGCAGAAGTCGAAGCAGCAGTAGAAGGAGTCTCTGCAGGGGTGGCGGAAGTGGGAGAAGGCTCTTTGAAGTATGGGCAGTTTCTGTTGGTGCGCATGTGGCCTATCATTCCGCATGCACCGCATTGCAACTATTGAAAACATATGCAAATAAAAGAGAAAGGAGGTGTTAGTTTTTTTGCTGAATAAAAACGGAAAATAAGAAGAAGAAATAAACGAAGGCGTACAGTAATTCCAGAAGTGGGGAGAGTGCCATCGAGGTTGCCAGTTTCCAATCGTTTCGTGAGAGCCTTTTGCTTCTCTCTGTTTTTCTTGAGCCTGCGCAGCTGCTCCTGCAAACGCCGCTTCTCCTTCCGAAACAGGTTCCTCTTCTCTTCTTCCTCCGCCGTCAGCTTCGGTCGTCGGGGTCTCTTTGGTACGTAGCTGCTGCCACCAGTAGCTGGCTTCTTGTTCTTCTTGCTCAGGATCTTTTCGATGAGCTCCGGATCCTTGATGTACTCCACAACCTTGGTGGTGGTGCCATCGGCGTTCTTCTTGGTGACGGTTCGTTTGATGACTTTGCGTTTCTTGACTTTCTGTTTTGGCGCAGCTGTTGGAGTTGCACCAACTTGTCGTTTTGGTTCTTTTTTGATTGCGAGAGAGGCAGCAGAAACAGGGGAAGGAGCAGAAGTGGTTGCGGCAGGAGTTGTAGGAGAAGGAGCAATTGTGGAAAGGGAGGCAGAAGGGGTAACTGTGGTGGACAAGGCAGACGCAGAGCCAGAGGCAGCTGCAGCAGCGGCCGCTTTTCTCTCCGCTTCCAGTGACTCCTCCATAAATTTTTCGAACTCCTTCTTATCGGCCTCTTCATCCACCTCAACTGTTTTCTTCCTCCGTTTCTTGCTAGCAAGCAATCGCGAAGCTGATGGTGCCTTCTTTGGAGAGGCAGCAGCTGTCTTTACCGTTGACGGGGTTGTGGTGGTGTTCGCATCTGAATCAATGGCAGACATGAGCTCTCCTTCCAACGCACCAACAAAGTCCTCCAACTCCTCCAAGTTGCCACCCTCCAAAGTTTCCTCTTCATCATCTGACACTTCTGGATTCTTTTGAGACAAAAACCGCAGCTGTCGCTCAAAGATTCTTTGGCAGTCATCCTTGTACTGTTGTTGCTGTTGGTGAATGTTATGACGCGCTCCTCTCGCAAACTTGGTGAGCATCGGGTCATCCCCTGATGCAGAGGCAGCTGCTGCGCTGGACTTCTTTCGCACCAGGTCGATCCTTTCCCACCGCGTCAACTTTTGAATGGCCTCATCCGCCACCCCAAACTTGAGCAGCACTAGGCGAGAATTCTCTAGGGAGAGCTTCCTCAAGTCAGCATCAGTGCCCGTTACCGCCAGTTTGGATTGGGTTTGCTTGCTGGTGCTCGTGCCTTGCGTGGACTTGATGGGAACCTTCATGTAGCTAAAGCCATCACCACGACCGGTTGGGTCTCCAAAGCCCTCCAGCTGCAATTGACCTTTGCCATGCATGACGCTAACAAAGTTAGAGGTGAGATGCCAGGGCGTAAGCAGCAGCTCTTCTTGAAACTTGTTGGCGGCTTCCTTCAAGCGTGGAATCTCTGCCTGTACTTGTCGCACAGCTTTCTTTTGTACTGTGCACACTATATTTTATGTGAGGTAAGTAAAACCTCCATTCGAGAAAGAACAAAAAGAGAAAGAAGCAAAAGGGTAACAAACCAGTACTAAGACCAGAAGTATTCGTGATGTTTTCAATGCCAATATCGGCAAGGTATTGCTGACCTGCTTGCATGCTCTCATAGGCACAGACCTTCTCCGGAGCCAACATCTTGCGCAAATCTTCCTCTGACGGCAGCTCAAAGCCCTCCTTCACGGTCCACCACCCGCTGTCATCTCCTCCTCTCTGAAAGTCGGCACAATCCTTCAAACGCTTACGAATGGCCGTTTCTGATTGGTTGGGAAAGGCGGAGCAGACATCCGAAATACGAAGACGCTGCTGAGAAGTACTGCGCTTCTTGAACAGACGGTAGATGAACGTTTGCAGCCGGTTCTTCATAAAGTTGTTGGCAGAACGGCTGTTGGGAGCCGGGACTTTGACTAACGGTTGCTGCTGTCCCACCGCATAGACGGCAGGTATCTCCCTAATGTAAGCTCGGCGCTTGTCCTTGCTGCGAATCAACAGAAAATCGGTCATAGGGGGGTCGTGCCGCATTATAGGAGCTTTGAAGAGATTGCTGTCCAGACCCTGAACGATTTCTCCAGGACCCACATCGCCCAAAAAGGGAGAATCATCGGTAGGCTCCAGAATGACTGTCTCTCCGTCTTCGCAGGTATAAGGAGGCAAGTCTGTGGAGGACTGTTTGCGAAAGAAATTTCGTATCTTGGTGCCCATGCCGATGTTCATCAGGAGAGGCGGACGCTCTTCCATGTACTCCATCAGCACAACGCGTCCATCCTTGCCAGTGAGATCCCGCACTCGACGGATGGTGGTGTGGCTTTGCCTTCGTTTGGAGCGTTTGCCACTTGAGTTAGTGGCGGTGACGGCACTTTCGGTGGGAGATATCTTGATTTTTTTGCAGGGAGGAAACTTGGTTTTGGGCCGATGGAAGTCTCGTAGTTCTTCAGGAGTTAGGTGTGTCTTGAACTGTAAAGAAGTTGTTAAAAATCAAATGTGGCAAAAAGAAAGAGGGAGGAATGCTGAAGAAAATAAGATAAAGAACGTACGGTTTGCAGTTTCAAAGCTGGAAGAGAATGCTGAACAAGCGATTTGCGTAAGCTCTTGGAACGTATCTGGTTGCGTTGAACGGCCACATACATCCTATCTTGTGAAAGGTTGAACGGATCCAAGTTCTCCTCAATCTCTTGCTCTATGATGCTCTCAATCTCGCTCATGTTACGTTTGGGTCTTCGACGGCGAATGGACAACGCGTCATCTGCTGCTTGCTGTTTGCTATCAACAGCACCAGACTCTGAAGAAGAAGAAGCAGTGGAGGTGGATGTAGTGTCTTCCTCAAATAGCATGTTCTTGTCGTTAAGATCCAAGATGAGAGGCTGAGAGTAGGCTTTGGGAGGAACGCTTCGGTCATCCCATATGACCCCTTCCAGCCATTCCCCTGTTTCGAGGTCATTGTTCAAATGTAATGCAAAGAGGTCATGTTGTCCTTTGGTGGTGGAATCGGGCTGAGAGTTGTTTGCGTTGGCATTGGAATGGGAGAGATCGTTGTTAGAAGGCTCGTCGAGAAGATGAGAAGGTGTTGTAGGAGTTGGGCTGGCGGCAGCAATGGAAACGAGGGAAGGTGGAGGTAATTCATCGGGGCGAGAAAGAAGAGTTTGTTTGTTGTTGGTATGGTAATGGTGGTGAAGAGGTGGTGTGCTGTTGTTGTTTTGTTCAGGTTGGGTTGTTGGTTCATCAGAAATTGTGCCCCATTGCTTCTTTGTTATTGCTAAGCGAGATGCAGCATCCAATGAATAAGACAAAGTGGACTTGATTGACGCGTCTTTCTGTGGGTCCTGATGTTGTTGCAGGCTTACAGCGGATTTAATCTCCTTCTGCGAGTTCAACAATAAAGCAGCGTGTTTATCTCTGTCGATATCGTCGTCATCCCAAATGATGGACTTCTCCCATTCCGTTTGCTGCACCGGTAAGAAGAACGGAGCAGGAGCCTGCTTGAGCGGAAAGTGCTGTTCGAGATATTGCTGCGCCTCGTTTTCATTGGGCTTGAAGAGCGAAAAGCCAAAGTCCTCTCCGAAGATAGCGTTATGCTTGTTCCTCGCTTGACCTTCCTCTCCTTCCTCCTCTTCCTCCTCATCCATCTCATCTGTTTCCTCAAATCCCAAAACTTTGGCCAGCTGTTCCTCGCTCATAAATAATACATATCGAGTTTGATCAAATAGTTCCTCTTCATCCTTCTCTGGTTGGATGTTTTCTACTGGCTCTGGTGGGACCGCGGTTGCCGCCGCTCCTCGTCGCTTGCCTTTTGTGCGAGACTTGTAGGGAGTCTTGGCAGGCGGTGCAAAGATTTCCGAAAATTTGAGAATGGGACCGCGCGGGCCTTTTAGCGTGCTGCAAACTTTCCTTACAGAGCGAGGTGATAGCTCTTGGCCAGAGCCAGACAATATGGCAGAGACTAGAGGCAAAAGGGAAGTCTGTAAAATGGTAACAGAGTAAACAAGGCGGTGAGTGAACGCGAGAGAGAGAGAGAGAGAGAGAGAGAGAGAGAAGGGATACCTCCTCCTGGGAAGCTTCTTGCTTTTCTTTTTCCTCCAGCACCATCTTGTCATCAGCATCTTCCTTCTCTTTCTTTGCCTCCTCCCGCTTCTCATCAGTCACTGATGGTGCGGCAGCCACAGTACTCTCGTTTGGTGATCTCTGTTGAACCTCATCCGCAGTGACTGGCTGCGCTGCAGGCGTGCTGCTGGGTGGCAGCGACAGCTCAGCCACCTTTGCAGCTGGCGGTACCGATGCTTGACTGAAGGGAGGTTTGGCAGGCGTCGAAGGAAGAGCAGTAGCTGCAACCGAGGAGAGGGAGAGAGAGGAAGAAGCAGGAGCAGCTGGTGTGCTGCCGTTGGCAGAAGAAGCAGGAGCTCGAGCTTCGACATGCACCTGACTTGCTTGGGACTCCTCCCCTTCTTCTTCTTCTTCCTCCTCTGCAAGCTCGTTGATGTCCTCAAAGTCCACAGCAGTGTCTGCTTTGATGGAATAGTCTGTGTACATCAAAACAAAAAAGTGAGCAGGAGATGGCGAATGAAGAAGAAGAAGAAGAAGAAGAAGAAAGAAGACCAAGCAGAGACGGCGTGTCGCGTTAAACATACCTTCATCGTCGTCATCATGTTTGCCGTTTCCCTCACGGATAGACGTAAAGCCAAAGATGCCTTCCTTCGCCAACAAGCTGCCTACACCAGAGAGCTGCGCCCGTATGTCTTTGTCAAAGCCGCCATCTTCGCTTTCTCCCAATAGAAAGTTGGTCGGGTTGAGCATTGCCCCGTGCTTTATCTCACTCTTTTTGCGTTGCGCGGCAAACAAAGTAAAAGAGTTGCAAACTCCAATCAATCAATCACTCGATCAATCGGATTGATTTGCTGACGTCTCGTTGTCAATCGGACAAATATTCTTCCTTCTTCTCCCCCCTCTCAGAGAGCGAGAAAAAAAGCGAGAGGCTTTTTTTTAAAAAAAAAATCCACTCGGTCACCAAGAATATAGTCTATGCCGTTTCTTTATGTCGTCGTCGTTGGCAATCGAGAGTCGATTTCGAAAAAAAAAAAAAAACAAATCAATCAATCTCTCTCCTCTTTTATTTTGCTTTCTTTTTGTTTCGTGTCGTCACAAATATCCTGGAATTGGCTCCTCAGGCAGGCCGCTACTGTCGACAATATTTTTTTCGTTGGACAAAAACCGCAGCAAGATTTCTTTTATAGTTGGGCCACGGATTGGCTGGTTTTTCATTGTGGGAGGATAATCTGTCGACATATGGGCACATCTTGCGCAGCAAAAGTGCGCAGAAAAAGGATGGAAAAGGGAATTCTTGGGCCATACCTTCCCATCAGGACAGAGAGATGAGAGAAGAGAGAGAGAGAGAGAGAGAGAGAGAGAGAATGCTAACGGTTTGTTCAATAGCTCCGAAAGGTGAGCTTTTGAACGGTCACCAGCACTACTGTTTACCCGCTTTGTTTGGCAGCGAATGCAGACCTGGAGATCCTCTCCTTACTTCTTCCTTCCACCCACCCGCGCTATCCCCAATAAAATCTTCCTCCTACTTTCCCCTCGTGCCTTAATGGCCGTTGTTAATTATCCCCCATTCATTAATCAGGGGCTTTTGGCCCTTTCTCTCCTTTGCCGACAACCAAGCAATCCCGCCGAGGGAAGACAAGCAAAGCCGGTAGTTTGTTCGCTTGCAAAGATGACGAGGGAGACCTCTGCTTTTCCGTTATGCGTTATGGCGGCGGCGCTGCTGCTGGTGCTCATGAGCACCACCGCGTACGCCCAAATCATTCCTCCGGGGAGGTGCCAGGCCTCCTTCCCCTCCGGCTACGCCTATGACTTTAGGGCGGCCAGCACGCTGCAGGAAATGGAGCGTCCGGCGGCGGATGGGACGAACTACGTCTTTGCCCCTTGCGGGGAAGTGGAGAGCGTCTACTGCCAGGGTCCCGGAGGCCAAACCGCCTGTCAGCTCCGTATGTCACTGCTACGCCACGTCTCTCTCTCTCTCTTCCTTCTGACTTGCATCTTTTTATTGTTACTTTTCTCTAACATAAACTGAAACAACAGAGGGAGGGTATGGGTACGGCACAGGCGACCTCAACAAAGGCAATGCTCTCAGCGAACGCCCAAAGGCAGGAACCGGTTTCTTCATAGAATTTACGGGCGGTTTGGATGGGCGTCGCTCCAACATTGAGTTCGTCTGCGACAGCGCCATGGAGGAGGGCGAAGCCCTGTTCGAGTGCCTCAACCCGGTGGAAAACCCCCCGCTGACCTATAACTTCAGGTTCACCAGCCGTTTTGGTTGTCCCGTTTCTTGGCCTGAGTCCTCGGGGGGCGGTGACGATAAAAAAGGACTTGCTGGTGGCTGGATTTTCATCATTGTGTATGTTGCTTTTTTCTTTCATTTTTCTTTTCTTCTTCTTCTCCGTTCTCTTCCTTCGTTCTTTCTCCTTCCTCCTTCTCTTTCTCCGTCAGTTCTATTTCTAACCACCATATCCGTATGCGACCAACAAAGCTTGTCATGCGTGGTGGTGGTGTACCTCGTGGGAGGAGTGGCGTATCAAAAGTTCCGCAAGGAGGAGTCAGGCCTGAACCTCATCCCCAATCTTGAGTTTTGGAAGGCGCTGCCAGGCTACGTGAAGGATGGCTGCGTCTTCTCGTTCAACAAAGGCAAGGCTGGCGTGGATCGCTTGCGAGGCAAATCCTACGATACCGTTTGATATTATTTACTTTTATATTTTAAATATGAATGGTGTGTTAGTAGAAGAAAGCATTGCAGTTCCAGGCAAGACAGATTGGGAGAAAAGGAGAGCAACGGACCAACCACCCGCCTAGGATTACTAAAGGGAAAGAGCCCGGACGGCTTGGTCGTAGATCTCATTCACCGTCAATCCAATCGTATAAGAATGCTTCACCACTACTTTCTTCTTCTCTATTGTCTTGTGTTCTTCATCTTCTTCCTTCGTTTGCGCTTTGTTGTTTGTAGTTGGACCTTCTTCATCTTCTTTTGCTTTTTCTTCTTGTAGCAGGTGTTGTACCAACTGCAGAACCTGCGAAGGAGAGGATACCTCTGGCTGCAATAGGTTGCAGGCGATCTCGACTCCGTCTTTGTGGGGCAGGGCCATGGCTTGCACTCCTGGCAGAGGTCCTCCACCGCTGCTTCTTACCCTTTCAGTTTCCGAGAGAGAGAGAGAGAGAGAGAGAAGAGAGAAGAGAGAAGAGAGAAGAGAGAAGAGAGAAGAGAGAGAATGAGATGGTGCCGTTGAAAAAAATGACGGTGATAAACGAACCGAGAGGCAATGGAACGAGCATAGGCAAGGTCAAAAGTGTCCAACAAGATATTAAAATTGAGGGCGTAGTGCATGGCCCCACAAACAGTCAACCCAGTCCTTTGATCGACAGGATCTGCTCCCAGATCAATGACAGAGGACTCCTTTATCTCCACCCTACCTGGTGGCAGCCCTTGCCCTCCTGCCTGACCACTACCACCCAAGGAGAAAAAATTGGTGGCTCGTCTGGTCTCCACCAAGCTTCGCTGCAAAGGATGAGCTGTCCCGAAGAACGCGACAGAGGCTCTTGCGGGGAACTCATCCACCAAACGTTTGCCCACCGTCGCAGCGAGAAGCCCGCACTCCTGCAAGGTGGTAGCCTCGCCCAAGGGATAGAAAGGGAGGAGGTCCACCACGCCCACTCTGGGGTGCACCGCCTGCACGTCCTCCCGGCCGTGCTGGGTCAAGTCCAGCTCCTGCACGGCCAGGCGACAGATGGAGAGGGCGGCCTGGGCCAAGGGCTCACGAAAGCCGGCCAGAGTGAAGCTGGAGCGGTGGTAGGTCTCGTCGGAGAAGGAGGAGAGCAGGGCAGCGCCGGGAATGGAACTGGCAGCCTCTTTCATCCGCGAGAGCAGGCCCTGGTTACGACCTTCGGACACGATGACATAGGAGCAAGCGAGCTTGTGGCTCCGTCTCATTATTCAAGCCTCCAGCGGCTGGCTACCTTGCATAAAATAACAACAAATTTTGACGCAAAAAAAAAGTGGGAAAAAAAAGGCGGCAAAAGTAGAAGTGAACAAAAAGAGAACCTGCCCCCAGCCGGGTTTGAACCAGCGACCTTTAGATCTTCAGTCTAACGCTCTACCAGCTGAGCTATAGGGGCTTAGGCAAACTTATCGATCGTTAGTTCGGGAGTGGTTGCAGTTGGTTGGCTGACATTTTACTGCATGAGTATGGACTTTTGCATGTTCTCAACTTACATGAGAGTTACTTCTTTGCTCCTTTTCACTTGTGTTATGTTTGAGCTTTTTCTACTCTCTCTTCCTTGTCAAAACACTGCTCTCCATTGCCAAGACACTGCTTATTCCCCTCTCCAATACACTACTTCCCCATGGCTGAAACGCTGCTTCTCCACCTCTCCAAGACGTTACTTCTCCTCCCGATATCCAGTTTTCTGCCACTGGTCTCCTTTTTTATTTTATTTTTTTTGGTTTTTCGAATTGCTTTAAGTATATGACAGAAGGAGCAACAAACAAAGAAAAGCATAAGGAGAAACGAAAAAAAAAAGCGAGGAGTTTCATTTTCATTCTAGCGTCCTTCGAAAGTGACCATTGATGGCAGTTGGGCCTGTCACGCATCGCAGCTTAAAAGCGCAGGTTAATGGAAGAGAATTACTTATAAAGTTTTCCTGTTGTGCTTCTTTTGCCAAAGAGACGGTTTGTGCCCTCTATCTCTACTTGCACTCGAAATAGTTCTCCTGCAAGGCATCATGCAGCTGGGCAAAGACTCCACCATGCCACGTCCTGAAATCCTTCCACTCCTCCTCAGGCATGAGGATGGAGAGCATGTTCAGCCACCCGCCCACGATCAAGTCGGCATAATTAGCCTTTTCCCCCTCAAGGTAAGGTCCGGTTTCATGGACCATATACAGCTGGGCCAGTGACGTAAGCGCCACCTTGAACGTCGCCTTGAGCGGCTCTCTTGCCTCGCCCTGAATGCAGATATCATCCCAGGAGCTCAGGTGTGCACGCTTTGCAAAGAGGGCCTTTACGGCCTCGGCTGATTTCGGGTTGAAGGGGAGGTACTGGCCGTAGGGCGCCATATTTGCGGTGAAGGTGGCGTCGACGTGCACATTGAACCTTGCGTAGGCCTCGTTTTTGGACCCCTGGTTGGTAGTCAGGGGCGCGAAGAATACCGTGTCCTTGTTTGGGCTCTCGTAGTCGAGTCCGGTACGAGTGGAGTCCGGAGGGAAAAGGCAGCCACCTGAGTCCGGGAACATGTCCTCGAGATAGTTGGCGATTTCGAACGAGTCGCCAACAACCCTGCCCGAGGCTGGGTCCTGCAGCATGGGCAGCGTGTAGAAGTCGGAGCCATCGTCGAGCTTGCGGACAGCCGGGCAGCCGAGCCCCTTGCGAACATCAGGGATGTCGAGGATGTCGACCCAGGTCGTCTTGAAGGGCACACGTTTGAAGCTGAGCGCGAGACGGGTCTTGGAAGGATTGGGCGCGTAGGACCGGGGTTCTACGGGTGAAGAGATGTCGTAGAAGATGAGAGGGTTGGACTCCATTATTTTGAAGGAGGTGGTAGTGGCAATGCTGGTGTGGTGTTGGAGCGATAACGATAACAATATGTGTTGGTTGGTGACGGAGGTAAAGCCCGCGGTGAGCGTAGTTGGAGAGCAGAAGGCCAAGGAAAAGCTCTTTGTGGTTTTCTTGTTGTTGTGGTGGTGAAAAAAAAAAAGAAAACAAAAAAGCACTGTTTTTAAACTTTCTTTCTTGGGCCAGTGGGCGACATCCTTTTGTTCAAACCTTTTGGGCAAAATGGCCTCGCTTTGAATACAATCGGAGGATTCTTGAGAAGGAGGTGGGAAATTCCTGACCCTTTCTCCCTTTCTCTTCCGTTTCTTCTTTCCTCCTCTCTCTACTCTGTTTCGTAGTCTTTCTCTTTCTCTGTATTTTGATAGCCACAAGAAAGAAATACAGCCTCCTTTCCTTCTTCATCATCTGTGTTCCTTTCACTCTTCTAACAGAGTATAACAAACAGAGGTCCAGACTTTGTTACGGGCCAAAAAAAAACGTGGTCTCGCAATACCAAAGAAGGGAGCAAGTTTGTTGGTCGGAAGAGAAATAGATTGGTTAAAAAAACTATGTGGTCTCCGCTTCGTCCCATTTTCTTTTGAGCGGGTTGTGACATGTGGCTGTGTTGTGGTGCTGCTCCTGTAATTGCGCCAAGAGGGCCTTGGTCTCTTGAAGCTCCTCTGTGGGTCCTTGCGTTGGCCACAGGCATGGTATGTACAAAAAGAAGAGAGAAGGATTCAACCCTGCTAGCTCTAGTGGGTAATAAGAACGAATGAACACAAGCACAAGTTAGCTTTATCGCTCAACAAAAATACTAAAACAAAAACGTACCCTTGTCGAGCTCAAACAAACCCTTTGCGAGTGACATGGTCAATGAAGGATTTGGCCCAGGTGTGAGTTGCGCGATGAGCTCCTCCAACTGCTTCCGTAGTTCGTCATGACCAAAGAGAACGTGGTGGATGGCTTTGTTGCAAACTTGTTTCAATGAAGTATTTTGCTTCTCCTTCAAGTAGATCCGATCCTTTTTTTTTTTAATTTTTTGCTACAGGGTTAGTGACTCTAACCACAAGATAGTAACATCCAGTCCACGAGATACACGATCTTGTTTGCAAAGAGCGGACAAAACGATGAAAAGAGAAGGAGACAATATAGAAGCAGAGGACGAGAGAACGAGAAGAAAAAAAAAAGGGAGAGGAGCAAAACCACGAACCAAATAACGGAAACCAACACATATGATGTCCACCGATTTGAGGTAGCGTAGAAAAAGGGAGGCGAAAGTCGGCAAAAGCTCTCTGCTGTCCAACAACGCACACAGCTCTTCGCGCAGACAGCTCAAATACTGTTCCAACAGCTCCACAAAGTTTGTGAAGAGCAGCACCGTGTGCCGTTGGCAACATACATTATACACAGTTCTTTTTTTTAAAA
Organism: Balamuthia mandrillaris; assembly: GCA_031835245.1. Taxonomy (NCBI): domain Eukaryota; phylum Discosea; order Longamoebia; family Balamuthiidae; genus Balamuthia; species Balamuthia mandrillaris. Next base: position 121,187 of record JAVKOQ010000107.1, on the reverse strand, counting down.
CAAACAAACAGAGAGGGCAGTTGAGAACAAGAAGCAAAAAACAAGAAGAGCAGCCGCATTGAAGTAGAGAGAGAGAAGAAAGAGAAGATAAACCTGTAAAGAGTTTCTTGTTCTACCACGGTGGAAGGATCTTGCAAGACCTGGGCCACAGCGCTTGATATTATGGGCCAGTGCTCTGCCTCATAACTAACACAGCGAAGAGCGAGAGGGAAAAAGAGAGTTTGATGAGATACATTTGACACAACAGTTTTTTCATCTGAGGAACACATGATTTGTGTGAAGTCGGTTGGAACTTTGAAAAAAAAAATGAGAATGAGCGGGCCATACCTTTCCTTGGTAATGCGTAAAAGCTTTGGCACGCGAACAACCACCGCCATGCAAACCTTTCCAATCTTCAATAGAGTACTTTTCTATCGTTCTTTCTTTGTTTTTCTACCAGGAAAATTTTCGGGTATTTTGAGCTTTATTTCGGATATTATGTCGCGCTGGAGGACAAAATGTGCAGAATTTGAGTATGATTATCTATTTAAGGAAAATATAAATGAATTAATGATCAATTTTTTTCAATAATATTTTTACAATAATTTGACCTATCAACAAAAAAAAAAAGCAGCTACAAAATGAGGAGGAGATGGACAAAGGATTGGGGCCTCCTAGCCACCGTCTATGCCGCCTGTTTTCTCTTCCTTCTGGTTTGGCTCTCCCATGACCCCATAGGCCCCGAGCTGCACCTCCTCGAGCAAACGCTGGACGAGCTGGCTCGTGGCGTGGAGCACCATAAGCTGACTGTAGAGCGCGACAAAAAGCTCCTTCTGGTGGACCACGCCGACATGTGGCCCTCCCGAGCGGACTACCCTGCCTTCCCCCTTCGTTCCTTCTACGCTGAGCGACGCTTTGACCGTCACCTCCTGGTCGTCACTGGCTTTGAGGAAAGTGGTGAGGATGAGAACCCTTTTTTTTATTTTAAGCAGAAGAGATCGAGACAGTGATGGTTTTTTTTTTAACAGCCCCTTTTTGATTTGGTTGAAAGGACCAAAGTGGTTGGCGAGCACGATCTTGCCCAAGGCGGCGCGCGAGGGAAGGGTGCGCTACCTTCCACAGAAGCAACCGGGCCACGAGGACAAGTGGCTGCCGCTTGGGGCCGCTACTCAGGCTTTGTGGTCTTCTGGTGGGCGCCTCCTTTCATTTTTTCTCTTCCTTTCTTTCTTTTATCGTTTCTTTCTTTGCTCTTCTTTGCTTGTGTTTGTGTTGGTTGTTTTTCATTCTTCTTGTCCATTCTCAACACTTGTTGTTTCTTTTCTTACTGAAAAAAACATACAACAAAATAGGACCCTCAACAAGCATTCAACCCTCCAAAGCTCAACTTTCACAGCTGCTGCAAGAGGAATTCAACAGCGATCACAATCTGCTCCTACTCTCAGTGGACCGGTCTCACTTCATCTACTTCTCTTATCTCTCCTCTCTCTTCTCATATGTCAAGTTCTGTGTTCTGTCGACTTTCATTCCATCATTCTTATCTTCAATTTTTCTGCTTGTAGGCCAACGCCGATGCAGGACGAGTTCCACTATCCGGATTTTTCTCATGACTTATTCTCCACTATGGCTGGCGCTAACGTTGGCCTCAAGCTCATCTTTTTGATTCGTGATCCTGTTGGTAAGTCCCATTCTTTGTGGTTTTCATTTTTTTGACTCTCTGTCCTGTTTGCTTCGTGTTCATTTATTTGAACTTCTGTTTGCTTTTCTTTTCTTTCATTATTTATTGTTTTATTTTTTTCTTCTCTTCTTTGCTCATTACTGTTTGTCCATTTGTTAACGTCCCCCAAACAAACCAAATCAGAGTCAGCATTGTTGAACTACCACATGAACAAACCGTATGTTAGAGCAGGAGGAAAGCCTGACATAGTGCGGGCTGCTCGTTCTGTCGAGAAGTACATGAGCCTTGTTAATCAACAACTGCAAACTTTGCACCCTGATGATTATCTTCTTCTTCGTTTTGAGTCTTTTCGAGAAAACGTATCTTCTATCTTTCTCGCCCTCTCTCCTCCTCTCTCCTCCTCTCTCCTCTCTCTTCTCTCTCATTTGCTCTTCTTTTTCGTGTTGTTGTTTTCATGCGTTTGTAGTTTCTTTATTAACTTCTTTTCTTGTGGGATCAACAGCCAGAGTTAGTCGCAAGAAAGATTTGTGAATATGTGGATGTTCTTTCTTCGAGTTGTGCTCTTCTACTCTCCGAAGCTCTTCAAGAGGGGAACAAAGAGCCAGAAGGTGAGGAAGGAGAAGCTACCGAGGAGATGATGGCATTCTTGCACGACTTCTTTGATGAACAACGCTCTTGGAAATGGCACTTCATGAGACTGCATAGCAAATCCTGATTGTAGTATCTTTTCTTCTCTCTTTTTTGCTGTAAAGATTTTTGACCCTATAACGATAAAATGAATTAATTACTATTAATTTATTATATTTCTGTTATTTTACAACAACGAAAGAAAAAAAAACACAAGCAAAGGAAAAAACCAACGTTCGTTTTCTTCTTTGAGGTAGTTGCTTGGTTAACCCTCCTTTGTTGCCAACCCGCATCCATCTGCCTTGGCTCAAAGAAGAGGACCCTTCTCCTTCTTCTTTGTAATATATATTTCTTGGTTATATAGGAAACAACAATACGAAGGAATAAGAAACGGTACGAATGGAACGACCATCAAGGCGACACTCCACCGGCGCCTCCCTGCACACCGTGGTCCGCAAGGGCGGCGACCGGCAGGAGGTCGAGCACCACACGCTGCGCCTCCAAAAAAGGTCCAAGGCTGAACAGACGCTCCACCTCGAGGCGCGCGACCCCTTCGGCAACACCGCCCTCCACTATGCCGCCGCACAGGGCAACCTCCCGGTCCTTTCCCTCCTCTTGGAGCAGGGCAAGCCGTCGGCGGCTGGGGAGGGCAGCGACAGAAAGAAGAACTCCCTGGTGGACATGGAGAACTCGGAGGACGGCTGCACCCCGTTGCACAGGGCGGCCTTTGGCGACTTTGTGGAGTGCGTGGGCAAGCTGCTGGAGTGCGGGGCGGATGGGGAGAAGCGGGACAGGAGCGGGGCGACGCCGTTGCACCATGCGGCGGCGAACAACGCGGTGAGGACCATCAAGGTGTTGGTGGAATGCGGGGGAGGGGCGGGAGGCGGGTGGATGGAAAAGGAGGAGGAGCGGGGACAGACGGCCTTGCATTGGGCGGCGGCCAACGGCAGTTTGGATGCTGTAATGTTCTTTTTGGAATATGGTTGGTTTCTTCTTTCTTCATTCTTCATTCCTCTTTTGGGACTTTGCTGTCTTCTTTTCGTTATTAGTGTTGTCTCACCTTCGGTACTCGAACAACATAAAAGGAGATAAAGAACTAGTAACGAAAGCGGATAAAGAAGGAAAGGCAGCTCTTCACTTGGCAGCCGAGGCCGGCTACTCCCAAATTGTAGAGCTTCTGGCGAAACATTCACCAAACATCGACATTGCTGACTCGCATGGCGCTTCTGCTTTGGTACCTTTTTGTTTACTTGCTTCAACGTCGCTCTTTTTTTTTCTTTTCTCATTTTTATACCTTCTTTCCTTGTTCTTTTTCTGCTCTTACTTAATGCTTTCCTCGTTCCGCTTCTTTCTTCTTCTTCTTCTTCTTCTTCTTCGTTCTTCTTGTTCTTGTTCTTGTTCTTCTTCTTCTTCTTCTTGTTCTTGTTCTTCTTCTTGTTCTTGTTCTTGTTCTTGTTCTTGTTCTTCTTCTTGTTCTTCTTCTGCATAGCACAAAGCATCAGAAAAAGGACACATAGACTGCGTGAAAGCTCTTCTCCAACACAAGTCCAATGTCAACAAACAGGACCACGATGGCAACACTCCGCTTCACAAAGCGTGCCAACAAAGCGGCAGCCGCGAAGTAGTTCGTTTTTTGGTTGAGCAAGCAAACGCCGACAAAGCTCTTCTCAACAAAACCGGCCGAACAGCCTGGCAAGAAGCCATTTTGAACAAACATGCCGAAAGCTTATCCGAGTTTTTGAATACTTCTTCTTCCTCTGCCTCAGCTTCTTCCTCTTTGGCTTCATCAGCAACCGGAGAAAGTAAAAGTGCTATATTGAGAGGATTAGGTTTGGATGAGGATGAAGGGCTGCCTTCTCGTTTGTTACAGTCTTCAATGGAGACTCCTACTCGCATTCGAAAGTTTCAAATCTCAAGTTCAGAAAGCGAGAACGAAAGTGGAACGAACGGAAGTCTAAAGATGGAAGAAGGAAAGATGAAAGAGAAAGTTTCATCTCCTTTATCTACTGTGGAAAATGTCGCCCACCAGAACAAAAAGAAGAAGATGGAGAAGAAGAACGAAAGAAAAACAATACCAAGAAAGAACTCGGATGTCGCTCCTCGAACCAGACAAACGTCGGCTCCTCATCTTCGAAGCCTTGATGAACAAGAGATGTTTGCTTGTTCCGACTCGGAGACAGTTCTACGAGGAAGAAAGAAGGTGAAGAGATCCACGTTAAGAAGGAAAACCAACAGTAGAGATAGATCTGCTTCGGAAAGGGTCATGCTCAGAAAGAAGGATTTGAACGAGAATGCAAAACATTTGTTGGCTATTTCAAGCGATCAGTTCGTGCACGATGAGGAAGAAGAGGAGGAGCAAGAAGATAAAAATGAAAACTATCCCAGCTATGATATTTATGGATTCGAAACTAGTATCAGGTACCTCTTTTCTCCGTCTGTTGTTTCCATTTGTCCTTCCTTCAATCTCTCATTCTCTCTCCTATGCTCTCTTTCCAACGTTATTCTTTTTCCTGACTGTTAAAACACGAACGCACAAAGCTCGTCTACCCCACGAACAAACGTCAAGAAAACATTGCGATGGGAACGGAAATGGTCTAAAATAGCGAAAGACATGCAAAAGTACAAACAGAAGAAAGGAGTGGTGAAGCTCTCCTCCAAGTTGAAAAAGGGCATTCCTGACTCTGTTCGTGGCTTGGCGTGGCAAAGACTTTCTCAGTCTGCTCAACTGAAGCAAGACAGCAGTATCAATTACCAGGTAACTTGTTTTTGGTTGGTTCCTTTGTTTAACAGTAATGTTTATCTGATATACACATTACCTATAAGGCTCTTTGTAAGCAAGCTCAAAATACTCCATACAGTAAGCAGATAGACTTGGACATTCGGCGGACCTACCGAAATCATTTTATGTTCAACGCACAGCAAGGCCAAGGGTTACACTTTTCTCCACGCTTTGTTTTGTTTTGTTTCATCTTCACCTCTAACTGCGATATGGTCCACCTACTAGGCAACAAGCTTTAGCCAACATCTTAAAAGCCTACTCGGTGCACGACACACTCGTTGGGTATTGCCAAGGAATGGCCACAATCACAGCTTTGTTGCTTATGTACATGGGCGAAGAGGTATTTAAGTATTTTTCTTCTTCTTCATTTTTTTTCTTATCCCTCGGTTTGTACAAAGGATGCATGGTGGGTGCTTTTGAGGTTATTGACAAGCTATCGAATGGCAGGACTGTTCAAACCTGAATTCCCTCGACTCTTTGAATGCTTCTACGTTCAAGACCAGCTCCTCAAAGCACATTTACCTCAATTGTACAAGCATCTGGTTAGTCTCCTTTTACTTCTCTTTTTTTTCCTTGTCCTCTCTCTTGCTCTCTTTCTTCTTATCTTCCAACACAAAATACAATGAAGAACAAAGAAAACGTGATGACGAGTGCCTATGCCACCAAATGGTACATGGGCATATTTTTAGGATCCCTGCCATTCCACGTCGTACTAAGGTATTTTCTTTGCCTATCTTTATGATGTGTAAAACCGACGATGCTGAGGAAATGGTTTCGTTTTGCCTATGGACAGAATATGGGACCTGTTTTTTTGGGGTGGTTGGGGCGTTGTATTTCGTATGAGCTTAGCATTGCTTAAAATGTTTGAAAGTATAGTATACTCCCTTTCTCTTGTTTGGTGTTTTATTTTTATTTTTTGCTTGCCTAACGTGCGGGTACATTACAGGTAAGCTGTTAAGGCTTTCCTTTGATGAACTGATGGAGTTTTTCTTGACCGGCCTGCCGAAAATGAACGACTTGGATCCGGATCATCTCATCAAGCTGTACAAAAAGACCGCCATAAAGGCCGACAAGGTGGTTGCCTTTCAACGCAAGTACCGTGCCATGCTGAAAGAACAACAGGAACAAGAACAACAAGAGGAGTAAAACCACCAAATATTCTTGTTTGCTTAGTTTTTGATTTTCTATTGGATAGAGATCAACATACGAAATTAATAATCGATTTGAGGAGTGATTAGATCGTAAGATGGAAAAGTGTCGACATGAGGGGTAGTTGGTGAAACGCACTTGCTGTTTTTTTTTTTGGCACGCAGAGAGAAGGGCGAAGCGAGAGCGAAGATCAATAAAACCAAAGCGGAGGATTGGAGAAATGTTGCACGTAGGAGGGGTATCGTCGTTGTTGAAGGAGGGCACAAAACACCTTTCGGGTGTGCAGGAGGCCGTAGTGAAAAACATTGATGCTTGTCAACAATTCTCGCAGATTGTTCGCACGTCGATGGGACCGCAAGGCACGTTTCTTCATCCCTCCTTCCCTCCCTTTGATGCGCCCTTTTCTATTTTTTTTAAAACAACAAAGGCGAGTGAAAGCTCAAGTGTTGCTTACTAACTCTCACTCTTGTTTTTTCCCCCGTTTTGTGAAACAAATAGGCATGAACAAAATGATCATCAATCAGCACGACAAGCTCTTTGTGACAAACGACGCTGCTACCATCATCAAAGAGTTGGACGTGATCCACCCCGCTGCCAAAATGTTGGTGATGGCCTCTCAAATGCAAGAACAGGAGGTACTGTGCTTTTTGTTTTTTTGTTTTTTGGATTTTTTTTGAGGGAGTTATTTATCTGGTGGGATTGTGCTTCAGTGTGGCGACTGCACAAACTTAGTGTTGTCCTTTGGCGGAGAGCTGTTGTTGCAAGCGGAAGCGCTGATCCGGACCGGTCTCCACCCAAGCGAAATCATTTCTGGCTACACAAAAGCGGGCGACAAAGTGCAAGAGATCCTCGAGGGTATATCTTCTCTCTCTCTCTCTCTCTCTCTCTCTCTCTCTCTCTCTCTCTCTCTCTCCTTCATTTGACGGAGTCAAACCTTGTTTAATTTCTCTCTCGCTCAGGCCTTACCTGCTACACTTGTGAGGACATACGGAGCACAGACGAGGTGGCCGAGTGCATCAAAACCGCCATTGCGGCCAAGCAGTACGGCTACGAGGAGTTCTTGGCCAGCCTCATTGCCAAATCCTGCGTGTCTATTCTCCCTAAGAATCCTAAGAACTTCAATGTGGACAACGTGCGCGTTACCAAAATCCTCGGTGGTGGCGTTGTTGACAGCAAAGTACTCAAAGGATTTGTGATCGTGCGTGACACAGCAGGCACCATCAAGCACGTCACCAGCGCTAAGGTAGCTGTCTTTGCTGCTGGTATTGACATCTCGAGGACCGAAACCAAGGGAAGCGTTGTGCTCAAAACCGCAGAGGAACTTTTGAACTATTCCAAAGATGAAGAAAAGGCTATGGAAGAGGTACTAACTCTTTCTCTGACGCTCGAGAAACTCTTCTTACACTCTCTTTCTCTTTGAATCTTTGAATGAACAGATTATTAAGGCTGTTTCGGAGAGTGGAGCCAAGGTGGTTGTGTCTGGTGGCAACATTGGAGAGATGGCGATGCACTTCCTTGAACGATACAATCTTATGGCCATCAAGGTGCAATCCAAATTCCAGCTTCGTCGTTTGTGCAAAGCTGTAGGCGCTGTTCCTTTGGTTCGCATGGTAAGTCAAAACTTCTTTTCTCCTCTCTCTCTCTCTCTCTCTCTCTCTCTCTTGGTGCTTTCTCTTGGTTGCCTTCTGTCTCGCCCTCGCCTTTATCCACGCTAAACATTTGTTCTTAAAAAAGGGTGCACCAACTCCAGAAGAGCTTGGCTACTGTGACGTGGTTTCTGTGGAAGAAATCGGCAGCACAAAGGTTTGTGTTTTCCGACAGGACGCCGAAGACTCAGCAATTTCCACCATCATCGTCCGCGGCAGTACCCAAAACCTGTTGGATGACATTGAGCGTGCCGTTGGTATGTCCTCTCTCTCTTTCTCTCTCTGTCTCTCTGTCTCTGTCTCTGTCTCTCTCTCTCTCTCTCTCTCTCTCTCTCTCTCTTCCTCTTTCTGAACACAAGATATCCTTTTTTGTTCCCTCATTCTCATTTTTGTTTCATTTTGAACAGACGACGGTGTCAACGTTTTCAAGGGAATAGTAAAGGACCCGAGGTTCGTTGCTGGCGCTGGTGGCGCTGAAATAGAGCTGGCTAGACAGCTTACCGCCTTTGCTGAGTCCTCCCCTGGATTGGACCAGTACGCCATCAAGAAGTATGCCGAAAGCTTGGAGATCGTCCCACGCATCCTTGCTGAGAACGCTGGTCGCTCCTCCACTGCCACTATCTCTGCTCTCTACGCCGCTCACTCTGCCGGCAAAGTTCACGACGGTGTTGATGTTGAGGTATGTCTTTTTATTTCTTTATTTCTTTATTTTTTCTTTCTTTTTTGTTGTGATAGCTTATTTTACCATTTTCTCCTTGAATAGAATCCTGGTGGAACTGTGGACACATCTGCAGCCCGTATAATTGATCTGCAGTCAGCCAAAGCCTCCGCTATCCGACTCGCCACTGACGCTGCTCTCACTATCCTCCGTGTGGATCAGGTACTTTCATTTTTCCCGCCTCTCTCTCTTTCTCTCTTTCTCCCTCTCTTTCGCCTTTATTGCTAACTGCTTTGTTATTTACAAAGATCATTATGGCACGTGAGGCTGGTGGACCCAAGCCCCCAGCGCAGGGTTCTAGGGATTCCGATTAAAAAGAAAAGCAAACAAAGGACCTCTTTTCTTCTTCTTTGTCCCCTCTTTATTTTATTATTTTTTGAGACTACGCCTCTTTGGGGTTTTTTTTTTTTTTTTGCTGAGAGAAGAAGAGGAGAGCAGAGCAGAGGAGAACAGCGAAGAGAGCAACAGAGAGGACAAGAGAGAAAGTCGTAAGCACAAAAAGGAGAATACAAGAGGAGCATTCCACAACTTTTCCTTCTTTTCCGACCCATAACCAAAAGTCCTGGAGGCGCTGCTACAAAAGGAGGAAGCCAACAAGCCTGAAAGTATCTTCTCGGCCTATTGGCTCTGATCAAGTGTAGTATCTGTTCTATCTAGCTTAATCTCTAGATGACAGTCGTCCTGACTGTCTCTTAGATTAAACTTATTTTTCACCAGGGGGTGTGGGGATACTTGGTTCGCTGGCTTGCCGGCTGAACCGCCTCACACCGCGGATCGGCTCTGCATGGCACACCCCGCAGAGTTATTGAAACGGTCCACCCCACTGCATTCCCTTTCTTTACAAAATAAAAACAAACAAACAAACATAATATTTTTGAAGAAACGAATAACGTAACGGTGTTGCTGTTCTTTGTATTCACTGTTTTCTACACTCATGGAGAGAGGGAGAGAGAGAGAGAGAGGAAGAGCGATGGGCGATTTGTTGTTTCTTGGTGTTCACCAGTCGAACTCGCCGTTGGCTTTGGCAAAGAGATAGTCTCTGCCATTGAGATGCATAACGCCGGCCTTCAGCGTGCACTTTCGTTTGTTCTTTATCCTCGTCACCTTTTCGAATTGGCACAATACAAAGTTGTCAGTCTCTGGTTCTTCGTCGTCTGTGTCATCCAAGTCAGAGCCCAGTTCTTCCTCTTCTTCTTCATCGTCGTCCTCATCCTTTATCTGTTTTAAGAAGAAACAGACAAAACGGAAGAGAGCAAAGAATAAGAATTTATGCACTGATGGCACCGAGGCGACAATGCTATAACGTACCCCAAGATCATCCTCATCGTCTTCATCGTCTTCATCGTCCTCATCTTCATCGTCGTCTTCATCTCCTCTCCCATCATATTGAGGTATCCGCCGACTGGTTGATGCAGCCGACGTTGTTGTGTCTCTGTCAGGGGCAATTGTGATCCGTCTGTTGCCGCCACCCTCTACCCATCCTTGCGGTGGTGGCTGTATGTTGTTTTCAATGAAGGAAAGAAAAGGGTGAGAGAGAGAGAGAGAAGCAAGGGAGAAGACGAGAGAAGAGGGGTGCAAGTGAACCATGTATTCCTGTGGCTTGCCAGAATTTAAGATGTCGGCCTTTGAGTCCTCTTCTTGTCCTTCAATATGCTTTTTTTTGTGAAACAGCCAAACAAGCAAAAAAAAAAAGTTAAGTTCAAAGACAGAGCGAGAAGAAGAAAGAAGAAGAGAGGGGGTCAAACTCACAATGGAAGGAAGGGCATACTCGCTGATGCTAGAGCCCAGTTCGTTGTATGCATGGGAAGGCGCAGGGTAGGTGCCATAGTCCTCCGTGGCTCCTCCCTCGTCGTCTCCTCCCGTTTCATAGTTGACGCCAAAAGCGGCTGTTGGGAGAATGGCTCCAGATTGCATCAATTTTGTTTCCCATAGCTGTTGTTTTTTGGGGGAGGGAGGAGGGTTTTTGCATCAGGTAATTTGTTTTTTGGGGAGAAGAAGAGAAAAGAACAAAGAAAAAAGGAAACCTGTTGCAACTCGTAAAGAACTGATTCTTCCACGCCCTCTGCCTCAAACTCTTCCTTGAGATTGGCAATCACATCGTCCACCACGTGCCTGTACACCGCAGACACACTCATGACTCGCTAGTTTTTTTTAAAGAGAAGAAGAAGAAGCGAAAAAAACAGCCAACCCTCCCCTCTCTCTCTTCTCAATAAAAGGCTTTGCAGGATCGGAGAAGAGAGATAATCTCTTACTCTTTCTTCTTCGTTTTGGTTTCGTTTTCTAGCACAATAGCTGCGCAAAACCTGCACCATTTGTACAGCACAACACAAGTCTGCGAAAAATCTGATTTCAACCCCTCAGGCATGTTGTCACGTCGTCCCGAATCGTTCCACACACACACAAAAAAAAAAAAAGAAAGAAAAGAAGAGAGTGCGTTGTTTAATCTTGTCATCTCCTCTCTGCTGCTCCCACTCTTTCTCTTTCCCTCTGCTGCTTCTTTTTTTTTTCTCTCTCTCTCTCTCACTTCAAACAACAAACAAACAAAAAAAATACAAGCATGGCGGAGAATGAAGCAGCAGTAGCAACGGAGGAAAGAACGGAAAGCAGAAAACGAAAGTTAGACGGGCGAGAGGAGGAGGAATCGCCCTCCTCCGAACGAAGAAGAGAAACGTCCAGCCGCAAAGAGCACAAAATACGTCGGAGAAGCAGAAGTCGAAGTAGAAGCAGAAGCAGAAGCAGAGAACGAAGCAGAAGAGGACGAGCGAGAAGAACAAGAAGAAGCCGCTCGCGCTCTTCACGTAGCAGGAGCAGAAGCAGGAGCAGAGAAAGAAGCAGAAGAGAACGTAGAAGACGAAGCAGGAGTCGCAGCCAAAGCAGAGAAAGAAGCAGGAGAAGCGGCAACCGAAGCAACCGCAGAGAGAAGGGGAGCGAGGGAGAAGAGGACACTGGAGAGAAGAAAGGAGACAGCAAAGAGCTGAGCAAGTTCGCTGCAGGGCTGTACCTTCCCCCCTACAAGCTTCGCCAGCTAGAAGCCGGCCTCCAACAAGACAAGTCCAGCCCCGAGTACCAACGCCTCAGCTGGGACGCCCTCAAAAAGAGCCTTAACGGCCTCATCAACAAGGTCAACGTGGCCAACATAAAGAACATTATTGCGGAGCTGCTCGGCGAGAACGTGATCCGCGGGCGAGGCCTCCTTGCCAGAAGCCTTATGAAAGCCCAAGCAGCCTCTCCCAGCTTTACCCCGGTCTATGCCGCCCTCGTGGCCGTCGTCAACAGCAAACTTCCCGTCGTGGGAGAGCTCCTCCTCACTCGCCTCATTGACCAGTTCAAACGTGCCTACCGCAGAAACGACAAGACCACCCTTCTGCCAGCCGTCAAGTTCTTGGCTCACCTGGTCAACCAGCAGGTGGCGGGGGAGTTGTTGGCCCTGCAGATTCCCACTTTGTTGTTGGAGACGCCTACGGACGACTCGGTGGAGCTGGCGGTGGCCTTCATCACGGAGGTGGGACAGACCCTACAGGCCCTCTCTCCGGATGGCTTTGTCTTTCTGTTTGACCGATTTCGAGGCATCCTACACGAGGGAGAGATAGACAAGCGGGTGCAGTACATGATAGAAAACCTCTTTGCAGTGAGAAAGAGGGGCTTTGAGGAGCATCCTGCCAAATTGCCGGAGCTGGACCTGGTGGAAGAGAGAGAACAGATCTCGCATGAGTTGGACCTGGACTCACCCGAGTTGGACGTGCAGTCAGGACTGGACTACTTCCAAGTGGACCCCAACTTTCTACAAAACGAGGAACGATATGTGGAGATCAAGAGGGACATTCTCGGTGATGACGAGGACGAGGATGAAGACGAGGATGAGGAGGATGAGGACGAAGAGGATGAAGAGGACGAAGAACGCCTGGCCAAACTGGAAAAGACCTTGGAGGCTGGCCCCTTGACCATCACTGACGAGACTGACACCAACACCATAAACCTCCGTCGTACCATCTACCTGACAATCATGTCCTCCCTCGATTTTGAGGAGTGTGGTCACAAGCTCATGAAAGTGCAGCTGCTGCCCGGCCAGGAGATCGAGTTTTGCCGCATGATCATTGAGTGTTGCAGCCAGGAGCGGACCTACCTCCGTTTCTACGGCCTCTTGGCCCAACGCTTCTGCCGGCTGAACCGCATCTATCAGACCCTCTTTGACAGCTGCTTTGTGAAGCAGTACCAGAGCATCCACCAGCTGGAGACCAACAAGCTGCGCAACGTGGCCAAGTTCTTTGCTCACCTCCTCCACTCGGACGCCATTCCCTGGACTGTTCTCGAGTACATCCACTTGAACGAAGAGGAAACCACCTCCTCCAGTCGCATCTTCATCAAGATTATGTTCCTGGAGATATCAGAGTACCTCGGTTTGCCGAAACTCAACGAGCGTTTGAAGGATCCCTCCATGGTGGAAAGCTTCACCGGTCTCTTCCCAAAGGACCATCCGAAGAACACCCGCTTCGCCATCAACTTTTGGACGTCGATCGGTTTGGGAGGGTTGACGGACGATTTGCGAGAGCATCTGAGAACAGCGCCCAAACGTATCATGGAACAGAAGCAACTTGCTGCTTTGGAGGATAGTAGCAGTGACTCAGATTCATCTTCAGATTCAGACTCGGACTCTTCTTCAGATAGCAGTGATTCTTCTGATTCTTCCTCAGACTCAGACTCTGACTCAGATTCCTCCTCTGGCTCTTCTTCCTCCTCCTCGGATTCAGACTCCTCTTCAGATGACAGCAGCAGCAGCGACAGCGACTCTTCCCGCAAACGACGAAGAAAGAGAAGATAAAACGTTTTTCATTTTCACCATATTTTCTTTGTAACCTTGTTCCCTTTTTTCTCTTCCCCCTCCAAACCATCATACCCCCTTTTTTCTTTCCCCACACCCATTCTCCCTCCCCAGCAACACGAAAGAAAAGAACTCCCATCCAAACGAACGACAGAGCGGATAAATGCGGAGGAAAAGAGAGAGAGAGAGAGAGAGAGAGAGAGAGGAGCTGCTCACACGTCACCCCCCCTCCCCCAAAGAGAAGGGAAGGCGGGCGACGTCGACAATTTGCTGACGTCGTGAGGTTTTTTTTTCTTTTTCTTTTCGGACGACGTCGCCAGCTAGCTTTTTTGATTATGGGATGCGTTGTGTTTGTTTGTTTAACAGAAACGAAAAAGAAAGAAAGAGAGTAGTAAGAGAGTAGCAAACCCAAGTGCAAACTCTCATCTTCCTCCTCCTCTTTTTTTTTTGCTTCCGTTTTGTTGTGATTTTTGTTGATTCATTAAAAAAAAAAAAGAAAGGGGAGAGATGACAACGATGGCGTTGCAGGGAGATGACGTGAACCTGCACATCCCCTCGGATTTCGCGGTGGGCGCCCACCATGTCCCCGCCCACAACGAGGAGGAGCTCTATAGCCTCTTGTTCTCCGGCGAAGCCTCGTCTTCCAGCGGCGGCGGCGACGATCCCTCCAACTTGCTCTTCTCTCTCTTCACCGCTCCAGCTTCCTCCCAACATACGAGCATGCTGCTGGAAGAGGCCAGCGGCGGAGGAGAGGAGAGCAGCACCAACAACTCTCCTTACCATCATCTCTTCTACGAGGGCAGTCCCGCTTCCTCCCCTCTTTCTTCCCTCGGGCTGGAGTCCTCTCCCTTTCCAACCCCCGACCCCTCTCCTCCTACTTTCTTGGATCCATCTTCTGTCTCTTCTTCGTCAGTTTTTACTTTTGTTGATGCTCATGGAGGAGGAGGAAGTGAAGGAGGAGACGCGCAAACGAATGACGCCTCTCCAGAAGCTTTGCTGCTCGAGTTGGACCAAGCCTTCCCTTTCCTTGTGGACGACTCGAACTCGTTTGGCCACTCGTCGTCCTCTTCCACTTTGCTGGCCACGAACTCACCATTCTCTCCTTCTCCTTCCACGTCCTCCTCAATGACGTTTAGCAGCAGTTCTGCCTCTGCGACGCCTCCTTCCTCTTTTCTTCCGCCACAAAACCAACCGCGTCAACGAAACGTGCCAGGCGTTATATTACAGCTAACGAATCCTCTCTTTCCGTCTTCTTCTTCTGCTGCTTCTCTTTATTCTTCTATTCCTTCTCCGCCTCCTTCTTCTTCGGGTGTTGCTGCCGCCTCTTTGCCTCGCATACTTGGTGTGGATACTCCTGCTGCGCAACCTGATCGAAAACGACAACGTCCTTCTTCTCCTCCTTCTCAACCGAGACAACCAACTAAGAAAGAACAAAAAGATGGAGCACAAAGCATTATGGTGGAGGATGTCAACAGCAGCGGCAGCAGTGGAGGAGTTGGATTATCAAGAGAGGAATTGCTGACCTTCAGCAGCGAAGATATGGAGAACTATGTACAGAAACTCAAACAGCAGAGAAAGCTCAGCAAAGAAGAGGACAAAATGCTGAAAAAGCAGAGACGGTTAATCAAGAACAGGGAGTATGCCCAACAGGCGAGAAAGAAGAAGAAGACGTACGTCAACGAGTTGGAGGAGACCGTTCAGCAACTGAAAGCGCGCAATGAGGAATTGGAGGCGGAGGTGGTTCAGCTCAATGGCAAGCTTAGCACAGTCTCTGCCGAGAATAGGCAGCTTCGTGGTGCTATGCTACAAATCAGAGCAAAGTTGAGGGCTCAATCCTCTTCATCATCCAACTGGCGGTTTTCAATTGGAAACAAGACTGCCGTTGCAACCAGTGCTGCTGCCTCTTGTCTATTGGTACGTCTCTCTCTCTCTCTCTCTCTCTCTCTCGCTCCTTCTTCTTCTCATTCTCCTTCTCATTCTCTTTCGTTGGCTCATTACCCAAAACAAAAAGGCTGTTCTGTTCTTTGGGCTGTTCTTTAGGTTCGACCTGATACCAAGTTTGTTGCCGCAGGATAGTGCCAGCAGCAAATATCCTACCCCTGGAAGTGGACGCGTCCTACTCGGTCCGGACTCCGCACCCACCTTCTCGCCAGATGTAGAAGATGACGAAGATACATCCACGCTATCGTCATCACCACCAGAAGAAAAGCTCATTCCTTGCGATGAAAACCAAGATTGTTATCTTCCTCCACAACAGAACAAACCAGAACTGCGGCCAAGCGACAATGGTGCGGACGAGGATCGTCACCATCGTCCTCCTCCTCTTCCTGTTCACCAGGATGCGCTGCTCACAAATCAGCGCAACAATGGAACAGTTTCTGAAGTCGCCAAAGAAGTGGACAAGGACGTTGAGGAGCAGCAACAACGGTTGGAAGCAGAAGATGCGTCGAGCGCGACGCAAACTACAAGAGGCAGCAACAATGAGGACAAAGCGAATGTTGTGGAGGAGAAGCGGAAACATCAAAAGAGGAATACTTCCCCGTCATCACCACCGACCTCCCCTTCCCCACAAAACTGATTTGTTTTGTTTTGTAGGTTGTTCATCTTCATGTAAATCATTCTCTCTCTTTGCGCTTCTTTGTTCTCGGCATCTCCCAGTGCCATCCCCTCCTCTCTTCCTCTCTCCCCACATCTCTTTTTTGAAGAACACAAGGGGGGCAACCTATGCAGCATTCCCTCTCTTCTCTCTTCTCTCTTCTCTCTTCTGCTCCTCTCGTCGTCAATATAGGAAAAAATTTCCAGGAAATCAAAAATTTGAAACCAAAAAAAAAAATAGCACAGCAAAGAGCAACCACCACCACGAAGAAATAAGAGAGCTCTGGTGGTGAATTGTTCTCTCGGGGAAAAACCCAAGAGAGAAGAGCGCAAGCGCGCAGTGTGCTTTGTGTTCCCCCGGCTCCCTGCCCTCTCACCCAAAAAAATTTTAAAAAAAAGGGCGGAAAGATGGCCCAGTTCAAGTAACCTTTTTTTCTTTTGTTTGCTCGATCGAGTTGGTTTTTTTATTTTCTTACTGTTGAAAAATGCAGCAGGAACTCCTTTCAAAGGAACATTGCTAGAGAAGGAAGAGCCTTGAAGTCCATTCCGTTTGGTGCGCCGCCGGCCACTTCCACCACGTCCGAACCAAAAAAGTCGCCATCGGTATATCCTCGCTATCATCTCCCCACCATTTCTTCCCCCATGTGTGTTCTCCTTTCTATTTTGTCAACTTTGCTTTTTTTCTTTCATCTTCCTTCTTCTCACTTCCTTCTTTCCTCTCTCTCTCCTCTCTCTCTCTCACTCACTCAAAAAAAAAAAAGGGATTTCATCAGCAACTCACAACAGGAGGCCGTTTACCAGCCGCTCCAACACAAAGAAAACAACGGAGGGCCTCACACGGCACCACCAGCAGCAGAGAGTCTCAACCATGGTCCAACCCTCCCGCCGGCTGGTCCTCTTTTCACAACCAGCCTAAAACCGCTCGTACCACTCGTTCTTCCTCCCACTCCCGCGCCGCATTCAACCCGATGCCTGCTCCAACGTTAGACTTTACTTCCACTCCTCCGTCTTCCCAAACAAGCATCAATGCAAGCAACCACAACAATCCCCAACCTCTTCCTCTTCCTCTTGCTGGCAACAATAACAACCGAAACGTTGGGGCTTGGTCTTCTTTCTCTTCTTCTTCTGCTGCTTCCACTGTTGTTCCTACATCAGCAACAACGACAACAAAATACAACCACTGGCAAAACCCTTCCAACGGTAGCAACAACAACCTCGTAAATAACAATTCTACTCATCGCCCAACGGACTTTATTGCTTCTTCATCTTCCTCTTCTCTTTTTCCTTCGTCCAGCCAATCCAAACCTCCAGAAGTGGTAACCATCCTTGATGACGATGAAAACGAGGAGGATGCCTATCCTGCCACATCAGGCTACAACAATAGCAGCCCCACTCCCTCTGGCTTCTTCACCATCGCCAGCCTTCAACCAGCCGCTCAGCTTCATCAACCTTCCGCTACCATCCCCTCTCACAAACCTGAACAACCTCCCACCACTTTTACCACCACTGTCAACGATTACGCACAACAAAACGCACCAACAACATCGCAATGGTTGTCCTCTCGGTCAAGAGCTCCCGCCCCTTCTGCGGCTCCTGCCCCTATGACTGGCGAAGCACTCGAGAACAAGCTTACCACTGCACAACAAAGCGCTTTCACACGTCGGCCGATGCCAACAACAACGGAACCTCCTGCATCTCATCTTCCACCTTCGCATCAATACTTCCCACAAAACCACCATCCCACTTCTTACCAGTCGTCCTCATTTCGTGACCAACCCACTGCTGCTTCAATAGAGAAAAACAACATGGCCTCATCCCTTTCTTTTTTGGATACGGAAGATAACATGATGTGGCTTGAAGACGCTGCTGCAGCCCTTGCTAAACCTCCCCCTACCACTTCCTCCGGCACAACAACTCCCAAAAAAGGGAGCCATCATGAGACCCCTATAAAGAAAACCAAAGTGTTGGACATGTTGGACGCGGAGACGCTAAATCATGTCGCTGAAACCATGTCCACAGTTTCATCCTTGCCTGCCTCTAGCCCTCCTGTGAATTCTTCTTCCTCTGGCGTTATGTCGCCCGTTCTTCCTCCTCCTCCTGCTTTTTCTGCCCATTCAACGGACACTTTGCAGCAAGAAATTCTGGCTTTGGAAGAGGCCTTACAACAAAAAAGAAGAGCATTAAATAGCATGCTTTCCAACAAGAAAGAACAACCCGTTGTCAACCTGGTGTCTGCTTCTGTTGATCCCATGTGCTCCTCACAAGTAACTTTTCTTTTCTCTATGCTTTCTTTCTTGTCTTGCTTCTCATTGCTTTTTGTAACGTGTAGGCGTCCGGCAGAGCTGATGAGGACATGCTCAAACACTCGCAATCACGAGGAAGGTATCTATTCGGTAGCAACGCGACAATGCAACATTTCTTGGACTTGTTGGACCCAGAGATAATGTCACCATCAACAGCTACTTACCAACAACGCTATTACAAAGCCTTTCGAACAGAGCTGCACCAAGCCATTTTTGCTGTCTTCCAGGACGACGAACCTTGGTCTCACCTCCTTCCCATCTTACTTTCGGTTCTATCTCAGGTGGTTAGCCCACAACAAGAAGGCGAAGAAGATCACCAAGAACGAGAACAAGAAAGAGACAAAGGAAAGGAGAAGGAAAAGGAAAAGGAGAAGGAGGAAGATCGAACAGCACCATCTTCGGCCTCAATATCATTATTGGAGAAAAGAATGGCACCTCCTCCTGCACTCATCCACAACCTATTACTGTTGCTTCATCAGCTGCTCATGTTGGACAAGAACTGCAGATGGGCCACTTTGTGTCGGCATTGCTATACCTCGTTTGCACTTGGCATGGAACCAGAAGAAGAAACAAAAGATGGCGATGACTTGGTGTCGCAAATACTGAATAATCCTAGACTGAGTTTTGGATTATCAGATAAAGAGAAGGAGGTCTACAACCCTCCAGAAGCTTCACCAATGGAAGAAGATAAATCAGACCCAGATTCTTCTTCCTCACGGGCCTCACAATGCTTCTTCTCCGCCCCAACTCTTCCTTCTGCTACGAAACAACCACAAGATCCAGAGGAAGGAAGCCCTCTTCTGCCAAAAGTATCCCCTATGTTTCAAACGTTAACTCGTTTGTTGTGGCGTTGTTTCTCTGATCGACCTCCGTTTTTAGCTGTAGTGCTTCAATTAATGGACACTGCTTTGTGGGAATGCCCTCCTCAACGTGTTTATCGGTACTGCTTATTTTTTTTTTTGTTCCTGCAATTCCATTGCTTCGCTTCATTCTTTCACGAAGACTATTGAAGCAATAAACTAACATGAAGCTTTTCCCTAGGGTTTTGCCACTGTTTAAGAAAGAGCCTTTGCAGCTACTTTTGAGTTCCGGTCAATCCTTCGATGTAAAAAATGCGGCTCTCAGTTTATTCACTCATCTTATGCAATGTATGCAACGCACTGATTTTTTTTACCTCTCTTTGCAACTATATTCCTTATTGTGCTGTTGGGCTAACCGTCACGTCGTACTAACAGCGTCGGACTTTCTGAGTTGCCTTTCGGTAATCTCATTGGAATCAACAGCATGTACAACCCTCCTCGAACGCATCATCAAACTGTTGACGTCTGCCAAACTTGGCACTGTTGAACAGGTTTCTCTCATCGTTTCCCTTCGTTTCGTCTTTTCTCTCCTTTGGGAAAGATAGCACTAACTGCTTACTTTAATTACAGACACAAATATTACGGAAGAAAGCCATTCGACTGCTTAGCCTCATAGCGGTACAACACAAGGAAGGGATCGCAGCGCTGCTGCAAGGAGAGGAGCAGCAAGTCGGAATGGAGGAGAATGGCGACGGTGGTGGCGAGGATCATCACCTCCCTCAACAACACCATCTCCCCACCAACCGAAAAGCCGCCGTCAACTTGATATCCGGGCTCGCTTCCTTACTAGCTGAAGAAGTGGACCGTCTCGATAGGATCCCTCTTCCCTTCTCCAGGGTCGAGCTAGAAGAACATGAAGCTGCAGAACAAGAAGACACAGAGGAACTCAAAGACAAGAAAGAAGTAGAAGAAGCCGAGAAAGAAATGGTGGAAGCGTCGGCAGCATTGGTGTACGAGGCCTCTTATCTGTTCCTTCTGTTGTCGTATCACCTGCAGGACCACTTCATGAGCTATATGCCATACGTGCGGCATTGGTTTGGAAGCACGGTGCACCGGTTGGCTGCCGTGCGGAGGGTGCATCCGGCTCTTCGCCAACGTTCCAAACTCTGCGAAATTGTTACTGTGTTGCGGGAAGAAATTCAAGCATGGAACTAGATAGACAGATGCTTACCAGTTGGGAGTGGATGAGAAGTAAAAGGGAGGTGATTGGCTTTGTTTATGTTTTTTTTAAACAACTGAAATGGAATAGAACAGAAGAGGAAGAGTGGAGAGGCAACAGCAGCTTATTGTTGTTTGCATTCGGGAGTTTCCTTGCCTTGGCCCTCACCATCCTCATCGTCATCATCTTCTGGTTCGTAGTCCTCATCCTCATCCGAGTTATAATCCTCCGCATTAAACTTTTGTCAACAAAAAAAATTAGTGCTTTGAGAACAACAGAAAAAAACTTTGGAAACTTACGTTCAAGAAGTTGAGCGCCTCTTCGTCATCCACGTCGGCATCTCCGGTGAACCAATTGACGGCGTGAGGGATGATCTTGGTCTTCAACAGGACGGCCATCTCAAAGTCAAGTCCCATCTGGTGTTCCTCCTTCTTGGAGGGCTTCTTGTCCTCGGAGAGGTTTGGTGGAGAGAAGAAGTTGAAGAAGCTGCCCTTCTCTTCGCCCATGCCTTGGGTTCCTTCCGTCACGTTTTTGCCTGCCTTCCATGTAATTTGGGTCCTGGAGAAGAAAGTGAGAAACAAGAAATAAAGAAGACAAACCTTTAAAAAACAAAACGTACGCATCAATGCTGTCGCACATGATTTCTTCTTCAGAGGAATCGTCAATGTGGTAAGTCTTGCTGAGGAGTGTCTCTTCAAAGTATTCGTTCTCGTTAAAGTGAAAGTTCAGCACAAAGCTCTGCAACATTCAACATTCAAACGTTAGCAACTCTCCTCTTCAAAGCTACCAACAGAAGAAATAATGAACAAGCAGACGCTAAGAAGAGAAAGCATACGCCAAGTTCATCGGCCAATGTCTCAAAGGTGATGTCCCGTAGGTGAGAGAGGATGGGCTGATCCTGTTCGGTGATGACAGAGGCGAAGAGAGGGTGGCTTCGGAGGGTTGTGCTCCAAAAGTCGGGGATGCCAACGACTGGTTCTTCGGGTTTGTTCTCCTCTCCCTCTGTTTTCTTCTCTTCTGTTGTCTTTGCCGAGGGCTCCACTTCCACAGTGCCAGCCACTATCTCTGCTCTCTGTATTGTTCATTAGATCAGTAATAGGAACACAAACACCAGTTTGCTAAAAGGAGAAGACAGAAGTAAAGACATAAGGAGACCAAAGGAGAACGAAGCAAGAATGAGAGGGAAGGATAAAAAAACAGAGGAAAAAAAAAGAGCAAGTACAGAGAAAGAGAAAAGAAAAGCACCTTTTGGAAGAGGGGTCGGTACAACTCATGGTACTGTGAAAAACAAAAGGGGAGAGAGGGTTAGAGGATGAGAACAGACAAAAATGTGAAAACTGCCAAAAAACGTAAACAACAGGCTTTACCTTCTCCTCCAGCTTGCGGACTTCCTCTTCGAAAGCTTTCTCCAAGGTCACTGTCTCTTGCTACAAAAAGAAAGGAGGAGAAGTAGTTAGTGCAAGTTTTTGTTATAGAGCTGTTTAGGGGGTCTTCGACAAAAAAAAAAAATACTCACATCAAGGTTGCGGAGGGCTTCAACCCGATCTTGCACGCTCTTTGGCAGGGACTCGAGGTAGCCAGAGGACTGTCCCACCAGACCGCCCAATTGAGCCTGGAGCGAGTTCACGAGGCCGGCGTTCAAGTTGATTCCTGTTTTAAAATTCCAAAGAGTAAACGCAAAGTTGGCGAATGAACAAGAAGAAAGATTGCCAGTCTTGCAAAAAGCACAGGAAAAAAAAAAGAGAGAAGAGAAGGAAGCAAATAAGAGGAAAAGGAGGATGAAAGTACCGGTGGCTTCTCCGAAGTTGAACGCGAATTTGCTGAAATCAACTGAAAGGAAAGAGAGGTTTTTTTTTTTTAGCAAACGATCACCAATGAACAAAAAAAAAAACAAAAACAAAAACAAAAGACCGATGCATCATCATACTTTGTTGGTTCGACATTCTGCTACCAGTTTTACCGTTTGACAAGAGGTGGAGGTGGGAGACGACAGTGCCTTTTTTTTTTCTTTCTGAAAGCCCGCAAAAAAAAAAAAAAGGAAAGAAAAAGGAATTGGCGGCAAAAGAAAAGAAAAGAAGGATTTTCCAGGAATGGACCCCTCAGGCTGGAATTTTTAGGGAACGGCGAAATTTGCGGCATCGGATGGCTCCTCGTATGGTGTTTGGCTGGATTGGAAACGACGCACTCTTATTTTCCCGCCTTTTTTTTTTAAGAGCGACTTTTTGTTTCTGTTTGGAAAAAACGGAGAGGAAAGAAAGTAGCGCCGCCACCACCACAATAGCCACAACAACAACAACAAACACAAGATGGACCGGCCATCCTTTCGGGAGAGGACGGCGGAGGAGGAGATCTTTGGGGAGGATGAGGAGGACTTTGAGGAGGAGGAAGGGGAGGATCTTTTCGGCGATGGAATGGAGGGGTAACGCCTGCTGCGTGACGTGCAAAAAAAACAGATGGAAGAAGAAGAATCTCATGCATTTTTTCTTTCTTTTTGTTGTTTGTTGTAAAAGGGATTATGCAGCGAAGCCTGGGCTAGACAGTTATGCTGCTGTGGACCTGGACGAACGAGAATACGAGGCGATGAGCTACAGCGCCCGTGCCGCTGCTGAGCAAATGATGGCCAAACGGGACAAGGGCAAGCAACGAGAGCAGCAATCGCGTTCTCTTGGGCTTGGCCGACTGCCTACCGGCCTGTTTCGTGAAGAGGAGGAAGAAGACATAGATGAGGACTATCGAGGTTTGCTGCCGTTGTTCTCTCTTTGTTTGTTTCGGTAGTAGCGGACACTTGCTTTAACACAAAACAACAGATGGCTATTTTCCCGAAGCTGTAGAGGAGGATGAGGAGGATGACACACAAAAGCCAAGGCGTAGACGAAAGGTCGGAGAGAGCGCAGAACCATCCATGATGCTCCCAGACTTGGGCGACGAGGTATGTAAACAAACTCTCACTTGTTCAAAAACAAGAAATGTTGTTGCTTATAGCTTTTTTTCTCTATCCTCGTTTGTCGTCTTCTTCTCTGCTCCGCTTCTCTTCTCTCCTCTCTTTTTGCCATGGTAAACAGCTATTACAGGAGATCAATCTGGGCGAGAAGAAAGGACCTCTGCGGGAATGGATAGTAATGGATGCTCCTCGACGACAAATTGCTCTCCATTTCAGACGTTTTCTAACCACATTTGACAGTGGACAAGGCAAAGTCTATCCAGCACGTATCTCGTCCATGTGTGCTGGTAATGCCTCTTTCTACTTCACTTTCTTTTCAGTTTGTCTTCTTTCTTCTTCATTCTCATTTGTGTTGGGTATGCATAACAGCGAACGAAGAGAGTTTGGTGGTGGACTACCCACACCTGAGCCAGGACGTACCGGTATTGGCCCTCTATCTAGCCGATGCACCCACCGAAATGTTGAGCATCTTTGACGAGGTAGCCATGCTGGTCGTTCTCTCCGTCTTTCCTGAGTATGGCCGAATCCACAAAGAAGTGCATGTACGCATCGCTGAGTTGCCTTTGCGTGACAGCTTACGAGATTTGAGGTTCGATGCTTCTCTTGATGTTTTCTCTTTTTGGTTTGTGTTAACTTTGTTTCTTTCTTAATCTCCATAGACAGGCCCACTTGAACTGCTTAGTGCGAGTCAACGGAGTCGTAACACGACGAACTGGAGTGTTTCCACAGCTAAAATATGCCAAGTACGATTGCACTCACTGCAAAGAAGTAGTCGGTCCGTTCTTCCAAGGCCTCTCTGCAGAGATCAAAGTGCCTCCATGTCCCAATTGTGACCACAAAGGACCCTTCCTGTTAAATGCTGAACAGACGGTGTATCGAAATTATCAAAAGATCACCTTGCAGGAGAGCCCAGGTACTGTTCCTGCTGGTCGGTTGCCAAGAACCAAAGATGTCATTCTACTTTGGGACCTGATCGATACATGTCGGCCCGGCGAAGAAATTGTACACTCTTTTCTCCTTTCTTCTTCCTTCTTCTGATCGTTTATCTATGAAAACTACAGGAGATAACAGGAATATATCGCAATAATTTTGATGCTTCTCTGAACAGCAAACATGGTTTCCCAGTTTTTGCCACAATTATTGAAGCCAACTACATCACCAAGAGACAAGATGGCTTTGCCGCCTTTCGTTTGACGGAAGAAGATGAAAAACAAATTCTAAAACTGGCCAAAGATCCTTCCATCGGCGAGAGGGTACTTCTTTTCATTGCTTCTCCTTCCCTTCCTCCCTCCCTCTCAGTCTGTGTTTCTGTCCTTGCCTGTGCAGATCATAAAATCGATAGCTCCATCGATATATGGGCATGAAGACATAAAAACAGCGATAGCGCTGGCTCTTTTTGGAGGACAAGCCAAATATTCGGAGGAGCAACAACATCGGATCAGAGGTGACATCAACGTGCTTCTAATGGGTGACCCTGGAACTGCCAAATCACAGTTTCTCAAGTACCTTTTCCTTTTATTTCTTCGTGTCAGTTTTTTTTAAAACAATACCAACATCTGATGTTTAATAGATATGCAGAAAAGACAGCACACAGAGCTGTATACACCACAGGCCAAGGAGCATCTGCTGTTGGGTAAGTTTTACGCATCTTGCTGTATTGTTTTTGATTATTTTTCATTTTTCTTTTTTTGTTCGCGAATTGACCGATGGTCTTTTTATTCAGTCTTACAGCAGCTGTGCATAAAGATCCTCTAACCGGAGAATGGACGCTAGAAGGAGGAGCATTAGTGTTGGCAGATAAGGGCATATGTCTCATCGATGAGTTTGACAAAATGAATGACAAAGACCGGTATTATACATGCTTTTTGTTTGAGTTATCGGTGCTTGTTTATCCTTCTAAACTGTACCTCATCACTTTTTTCTCTTCATAGGACGAGTATCCACGAAGCAATGGAACAACAAAGCATTTCCATTTCTAAAGCTGGTATTGTGGCCACATTGCAAGCCAGGTGTTCTGTCATCGCAGCAGCAAATCCTATAGGTGGACGTTATAGGCCTCAAATCTCGTTTGCAGAAAACGTGGAACTAACGGAACCCATCTTGTCCCGTTTTGATATTTTGTGTGTGGTACGAGACACGGTCGATCCTATCATCGACGAATGCCTTGCCAGTTTTGTTGTGAACAGTCACCTTCGCTCTCATCCCGAGTTCATAGCCGAGGAAGATGGTGGTGGCCCAGTAACCTCTCTTCCAGTCCGAAAAGGAGAAAAAGAAAAGGTTCATCTTTTCTACTCTTCTCACGTGTTCATCTCTCCCTCCTCCACGGTTGTCTCTTTTTTCCTTATCTCTCTTTCTTTGTGTTTTAAAACAATGGTTAGGAACCCATTTCTCAGGACATGTTACGCAAGTACATTACCTACGCAAAGCGGCATTGCTTCCCACAGCTCCGTAACCCAGATATGTACAAACTAGAAAACCTGTACGCAGAATTGCGTGCCGCCTCGCAACACGCGCGCAAAGGCATTCCAGCCACCGTTCGATACATTGAATCGCTCATACGTGTGGCGGAGTCCCATGCCAGAATGCATCTGCGAGAGTTTGTCAGCGATGAAGACGTCAACGTGGCGATTCGTGTCATGGTCGACAGTTTTATCTCTGCACAACCATTTTCTGTTGCACGCATGTTGAAAAAGGTATTGTTTTCCTGTTTGCTCTCTCTCTTCTTATCCCAATAATCTTCTTTCTCATTGCGTTATCCTTTGCAGAAATTCCGTCGCTACATCACATTCAGGAAAGATAACGACGAGCTTCTCTTCCATTTGTTGCAAAGCTTGGTGAGGGAGGAAACCTTGTATGCACAGGTTGCCAAATCCCATCAGCACACCCCGCAAACGTTGGAGATCCCCTGCGATGACTTTGAGACTAGGGTTTGTTCTCTCTGCTTTCTTTCTTCTCTTGTTGTCCTCTCTTTATGCCGTTTGTTTTGCTGATAAACACAACCAACCAAATACAAAAAGGCAAGAGAAATGGACATTGGGGACGTTCAAAGTTTTTACAAGAGCTCTCTTTTCCGTGACAACGGCTTTGTTTTGGAAGCAAAGCGCAAGGTCATTCTCTTCTCCAACTCCTCTTGAGCATAAAAACGAAATGTACCAAAAAATAAATAAATAAATAAAAACAATCAAAAAAACGAAAATAAAGAATGAGTTTTTTTGAATTTCTATAGGGCGATCATTTTATATGAGGAGTCAATGAAGATCAGTTTATAATTTTTAATTTCTTTTTTTTTTGTTTTTCTTTTTTCTTTTTCGAAAAGAGAAAAGAAAGAAAGACCAAAGCCGAAACTTTTGCTTTCTTTTTTTTCTTTGATCACCTTTTTTAAAAAAAAAATGACCCACAGCAGCCGCATTCCTGGCACGTTTTTTTCCTTTTAATTTTCTCAACTTGTTTTTTTTTTTCTAATCGCTTCTTTTGCCTCACGATAATAATAGTATCAAACGAGTTGGAAAACGCGTTTGCCAACGCGCGTACGCAAGGAGGTGTACGCTACATCCAAGTCTCTATCGAAAATGGTTCGTTTCTTATTTTGCTCTCTCTCTCTCTTTTTTTTTTGGTTCTCTTCTTCTCATGTTGGGTTTTTTTTTTCGTCTTTCTTTTTTTTGCAGAGACTTTGATTCCTGTGTACTCGCACCCCATTTCCAACGACCTTCAGAGAGGTACCATTACTTTCTTGTTTTTTCTTGTTCTTGTGCTGTCTCTTTTTTTGCTGCTGCTGCCTTGTTACACCCTCCTTTCTTTTGTTTGTCTTTCTTTGCTTTTCTGTTTTCCTTTTTGTCTGTTCTAATCTCTCTCTCTCTCTCTCTCTCTCTCTCTCTCTCTCTCTCTCGCTCTCGCTCTCTCTCTCTGTTCTTGTGATGCCAAAGATTTGGAGTCAGTGGCCTCACGAATGAAGCCCAAGACGCCGGCCTACTTCCTCTTCCGTTTGGACACGGAGAACCTTCACGGCAACGAATGGATGCTCATGTCGTTCGTGCCGGACGGCTCTCCTGTCAAGCAGAGAATGTTGTATGCTTCCACCAGAGACATCTTGAAGAAACAGCTTGGCAAGAATTACTTTGGTCTTGACATGTATGGCAGCGAAGTAGTACGTACTTCTCTTTGTCTTGTTCTTCTTCTTTTCCCTTCTCTCTGCTCTCTGTTCTCTGCTCTCTCTGTCGCTTCAGGATATTGAAAGCAATTGTATGACTACAGGACGAGTTCAACTGGGCTTCGTATCAAGCGAAGTTGCTGAAACCAGCTTCCGATGCACCATTGACTACCGCCGAGCTGCATATGTCTCGTGAAGTACGCTGTTGGCTTTTGCCCGAAGCGTTACCTGCTAACTAACCGACTGAATTGATGTTGTCTGCAGGCTACGGCAGAGGTTGCTCCTAGCTTGAGCAAGGAGTACGTGCACTCTGTCCAGTTCCCGCTCTCTTCTGATGCTCAACGCGCCTTGCAGTCGTATGGCCCTGGAACCAACTTTGTCCAATTGGTCGACCTTCTCTCTCTCCTTCTCTTTCATTGTTTGCCTTCCTTGTTTCGCTCATTTCGTTCTCATTTTCATTTAAACATCAGAGTGTGGACACAGAGCGTGAAACAATCGAGCTGGTTAAGGCCAAACGCACTGACGTCTCCTCGCTCGCCAACGAGATGCCATCGAACGAACCTCGTTTCGCCTTCTTCAAATATTGCCATACCTGGGAGGACACTCCTTATGACAACAATGGTACCATTCCGCTTTTCGTCTCATATTCTCTTGCTTATCGGGAAACTAAATGGTTGCGTTGTAGTATTCATTTACTGGTGTCCCGACACCTCAAGCATCAAACAACGCATGTTGTACTCCACTGTGAAGTCTGTGGTATCTGCTGCTGGTGAATCTGTTGGTATTTTTGTGGATCGCAATGGAAAGGTATGAATTAGCCATTCATGCTCCTCTCCTTTGTTTACCATCCCTCTCACGCCTTGCATTCAGATCGAAGCTTGTGAACCCGAAGAGCTCTCCGTGGAAGCTATCCACGACAGTTTGCACCCAAAGGAGGAGGTAAAGAAGAAGTTTGCCCGTCCCATGAGACCCGGTAGGGGCAGAGCTAGGCTCACCAAACGAGGCGAGTAAAACAACAAAACCAAACCAAACCGAAAGAGAAAAAGAAAAAGCATTGTCGTGTGTACTGTTGTCCCTTCATAAATATTGTCTGGCTCAAGCAAGTTTTAGTTTTCCCACCAAAATTTGTATGGTGAGTTAAATTTGCTTGAGCCGACCAATATCGACAACCCAAGAGGAGGTCCGGCTGCCAGAGAGAGTGAGTGCTTCTTTGGCCGTATGTATAAGCTCTGGGGCCTTGGCTTGCCCATACCCATTTTGATGCAGATATAGCTTTGCTTGTTCTGTTGGCCAATGAGCACATTCTGCACGTCAACCCCCTTGCACATGAGGAACGTGATCTCAACTCCAATAAATGCGTGAAAGAGGAGCTGAAAGAGAAAAACAAAAGAAGAGCAGATATCTACCAAGGACATGCCGTGTGTCGTCCGCGCTCTCCCATATCATTATAATGCCAATACAAATTTACACTGTAAGAAAAACCGTAATCGGTGGGAGTCGAACCGGTGGCATTGATGAGGGATAGAGCAATGTTGCGTTTGGTGGGAGTCGAACTGGAGTCATTCATTAGCGGCGTGAAGAAAACTCTGGTAGAAGAGACAGAAGAGAAAAAGAACGCAAGAGCGGAGGAAGGAAGAAAAAGGGAGGGAGGAAGGATGGGAACCTCGATAACAACAACGACGGTCGTTTTCGCACGGCATCGACTGCCGCGTCCGCGAGTCACGTGGCTCAGGTGTATGAACTTCTACTACCTGGTGCTCGCCTGCTTGCCGCTCCTTGCACCACATCTCCAGGTCTTTGCCGAAGCAGCAGCTCCAACCCCAAAAACCAAACCAGTAGCGCTGATAGACCCTGTTCCTCTATGTCGGCCATGTGGCGCTGGAACCTACAGCAACGCTAGTGTGTTTCACTTTCCTTGACTCTCTCTCACTTCCCTCTCCATCTGACCTCTTGGAAAAAAAAAAAAACAAACAAAAAACAACAGAAAACAGCAATTGCAGTCAATGCGAAGAGGGCTACTGCCCAAAGCTGGAGTACTGCCTGCCGTGCCCTGCTGGGCAGTACAGCAACGCCACCAACGCTACCTCTTGCCTGCAGTGCAAGGCCGGCAGCGTCAGCTTTGGCGGCAACACCACCTGCTCCCCCTGCAAGGCTGGGGAGACCTCTGCAGCCGATCAGGCCCATTGTCAGGCCTGCAACGCTGGCTACTTTAATCCAACGTCCGTACCTCCTTTTCTGCTGCTGTTGTTGTTGTTGTTGTTGTTGTCTTTTATCACTTTCTTTCAGGTTTTTTTGTTTCATTGCTCATTGACCCATTCTTTTGTCGGTTGTCGTTTGTCGTTTGTTTTTGGTTGTTTATTCTGTTCATGTTGTTTATTCTTTTCCTTCTTTTAAAATTCGTGCTCACTTACAGGATTGGAGGGACGTGCCAAGCTTGCCCGCCGGGCACCTTTTCCCTTCGCAAGAGCACCTTCTGTCAACCATGCCCTCAAGGTATTATTGTTGACTTCTATTTGTCCCAACAACAAACAAAATGCCAACCGAAACAAAAAACAAATAACTAACACAAACACAAACACAAATACAAAAACTAACACAAACAAACAGGGTCATACAGTGCATTGAGTGGGCTGGGCAAATGCACAGACTGTGGACGAGGCAGATGGAACAGCTTCATAGGATCCAGCACATTTGCCGACTGTCTGGAATGTCCGGTGGGCTACTACTGTCCCAACCTGCGAACGCCGCAGCCGCTGCCATGCCCTTCCAATCATTATTGCGAGTCTGGCTCAGCTGATCCTTCTAAATGCGCCATTCTTTTTGTCTCCAAAGCGAAAGCAGAGGTAGGACCTTGCTTTTACTTTTCTTTTGTGGTCATATGTTTTTTCTTGTTCCTTTTCTTCCTCTTGTGCTTCTCCTCCTCCTTCTGCTAAACTTGTTTTTGAAGAACTGCCATCCATCAGCGTTCTTCTACATAACGTTGGTGTGCGGGTGTTTGGCGGTGATAGTGGTGGGCTTGGCTCTCTGCTTCGTCATCATGAGGCGGTACAGGAGAACACGGGTAGGGTACCAGTGGCAGCGCGGCGGAACCCGCGTGCGTGGCAGAAACTCAGAGACAGGCAAGCTCATCCCTGAGCCCTTGCCTGGTCCTGTGTACACGGGTCTTTAAGAGGGAGAGAGCGAGGTGTTCCTTTTCTTTCAGTTTCATGAAAAAGAGAGGAGCAAGGAAGAAAAGCAGGTATTATTTAACTCTTTTGTTGTATGGACAGAGAGCGGAGAGAGAGAGAGAGAGAGAGAGAGAGAGAGAGAGAGAGAGAGAGGAGGGTGAGAGAGTGAAAAGGAGACTATTTGTTTTTCTTTCACATGAGGAGAATTTTTTTTTTGAAAAAATCTAGGAAACGGAGAAGGTAAAAAGAACAAAAAAAGGGAGGAGATTACAGGCCAATAGCAGATTTGATGCTAGCGCCCAATGGCGCACCAACAACATCACCCGTGACCACAACAGTGGGATTACCCTTCAACAAGCGCTGTGCTACTCTGCTAACATCTTCCGCCGTTACCTGCACCGTCAAGCACATAGGAATTAGAAGCGAGTTGAACAAAAAAAATGGAGGAAAAGAAACTCGAGAGATGAAGAGCAAAGGAGAAAGTACCTTGTCAACGTGCTCGCAGAGCTGTGCAGGGGTCAGGAGCTGTTCGGAGACAGACCTTTGGAGGGCGACGAAAGGAAGGAGAGAGGCCTGAGCAGACTCGCTCTCCAAGCCACGTAGAAGGACGCTCTTGGCGTGGTTCTTTGCCCTGGTGAGTTCCTCCGCAGCAATGCCGCTGGCAGATTGTTTGCGCACGTTGGCGAGCTCGGCGGTCAACTGCTCGGCAAGAGCGGCGCCGTGCTGGGGCTGGGCCTCAGCATAGACGCCCCAAAGGCCGGCATCACTGTAGGCGGCGTTGAAGGTGGAAGCGGCAGTGACAAACTCGTTCTTGGCCACGAGGTTGGTGTAGAGCCTGGAGCGGAGGCCTCGGCCGGGGCCGTCCTTGCTGTATCTCTCGCTACCGCCGAGGAGGCTGCTCAGTGTGAGGAGAGCGAATCGGTCCTTGTCGGTGTTGGAGAGGCCTTCAAAGGCGATGGCAAGGCGGGTGTTGTTGGGGTCGGGCAGCAGGGCTTCACCACCGGCGTACTTGGAGGCCTCCTTTTGGGGCTTGCCTCCCTGAGACGTGGCAGCTCCACCAAAGTGCTTGCTGGCCAACTCTACAAACTCCTCGTGGTCCACGCCGACACCAACCAGAGTAATATTGTGTGGTTGGAAGCGAGAGTTGTGGTAGGCGTTGAGGAGATCGGGAGTGATGGCAGAGGTCCTGTACGTTGGGCAGAACAACGAGTTGCCGAGGCCGGTGTGTCGGAAGGCGGTAGTGTGAAGGGCCTCCACCAGTTGTGTGTCGGGGTCCCTCTCCGCCTCGAGGGTCTCCTCGATTACAACGGGCTTCAAATCCCGCACGACCCACTCCCTGATGAGCGGGGAGAGAACGTCGCTCAGCATGGGCACGACCTCTCCTAGCTTTTGTCGTTGAAACTGGGAGGAGTAGACAATGTGCTCACGTGTGACCCCGCATGTGTAGTCTCCTGCCGTCAGCTCAAACTCGCGGCACACTCGAAGCGGGCTCCTTGTGGAGGTACGCTGTAGTTTATCAAATACATGCAAAGAGAAGTTGTTAACAACAATTCGTTAGCGCTGAAGTGAAGAGTTAAAAAAAAAGGGAGAAAAACCTGAAAGGCAAAGTGCTTAAGAAAGTGAGAAGCACCCCTGAACTCGCTGCTCTCGTGGCGAGAGCCAGCCTTGACAAAGACGCCCACAGCGGAGAGCGGTACCTCCGTGTTAACGGTGGCGAGGGAGAGGCCATTGGGCAGGGAGGAGCTCTGGAACTCACCAATGCTTTGGGTGGGTCGCTCGGAGTACTGCTCCGCTGTGAGCACCTTGGCCGCGTAGAACCTCTATGGTACGAGGTTGTGAAAATAGGGGATTAGTTTTTTATAATTAGCACGCTCCTGAGTTTGTCGAAAGAGAGAAGGAGAGGGGGGAAAAAAGAAGAGCGAGAGAGCAGAGTGATGAAAGCAAGAGGGAACGAGAGAGATTTAAAGAAAGAAAATCTCCAGGTCGCTGTGTACCTGGGTTTGGAACACGGCAGGAAGAGCGCGGTTCAACGAGGTAGAACTTGAACGGACGGAAGTAAGCATCGTGCAGCAGCGACTTTTGATTTGCTTGCAAGGTTATGTTTTTTTTTTTTTTTAAAAAAGAAGAAGACCGTCGGGCTTACACAACCTCCCTTTTTGGTTTCGTACGCCTTCACCCCCTCTCGTGTTCTCTCTCTCTTCTAGAAATGAACCCCTTTTTTTTTTCTCTCTCTCTCTCTTCCTCCTGCTGTCCGCAATTTTTTGTGGTGCGAGTTGATGGGGTGACTCCTCGTAAATTCTGGACCATCAAACGAACCGCTAACCCTAACCCCAACCTCTTTTTTCTTCTCCCCAAACCCTAACCTAACCTAACTGCTTCTTTTTCGTTTTTCCGCACCCCAAATAGACAACAAAAATCAAGAGAGAGCAAGTTTTGCCCCTAACTTGGTGATAGTGAAGAGAGGGCGAAAAAAAAAAAAACAAACAGCACACGAAGATGGAGGGTGGGCTGTCGTTCTCTGGAATAAGCGGAGGGTACCAGGCCCTCGTGGATGCCATCGTTCGCCCGCCCCGCTTCACCTACGACGTCGAGGACCTCGGCCCCGCCCGCTTCCGGATCGGACGCCGCCGCTTCCAGCGGACCGACCTGCGGGTCACCAACGAGCGAGGACACGCCCTGCAGCTCAGCCACTACGAGCCGCTGAGGGAGGAGAGGCCCTTCGAGCGGCTGCCTTGCGTCATCTACCTCCACGGCAACTGCGGGTCCCGCATGGACGCCCTTGATTGTATTCCTATTTTGCTCCCCTACAACATAACCCTGCTCTCTTTGGACTTTTCTGGTTCTGGCATCTCGGAAGGTTGATATTTGATCAGCTCCTCCTTTGTTTCTGTTCTATTTGTCTCTCACCATCTACTTTTTTTCAAATTGTTGCACATAACTAGGCGAATACGTTTCTTTGGGCTATTTTGAAAAGGACGACCTCGCGAGCATCGTACAACATCTACGTGACACTGGCACTGTCTCTCGAATTGGTTTGATCTCTCCTCCTGCTCCTTTTGCTTCCTCCTCTCTCTCTCTCTCTCTCGATATTGCTTTGTCTTTCATGTCCTCTCCTCTCTCTCTCTCTCTCTCTCTCTCTGCCTTTCTGTCTTTCACTTTCTGTCTCATTTACTGTGTCTGATGTGGCACTAAATGGTTCATCTATAATACAAATAAAGGTCTGTGGGGACGTAGCATGGGTGCTGCCACTAGTTTGCTCTATGGCCAGATAGACCCCTCTATTGCGTGCATGGTGTTAGATAGCCCATTTTCCAGTCTTACAAAGGTGGCTAAGGAGCTTGTAGAGAGTGCTCAGGTTAGCTTTTCTGCTTCTTTTGTACCCTTCTGTTCTGCTCTTCTTCTCTGTCTTTGCGTTGTTGATGAGCAAATTGACTTAATGTTTTCTTAAGGTCAAAATACCGAAAATGATGGTGAACCTCGGATTGCGAATGATACGAAAGACTATACTCAGCAAAGTCAAGTTTGATATTAAGTAAGTTCAGTTGCCGTTTTAATTTGTTTGTTTCTTTCCTCTTTCTTATCGGTTTTTTCTCTCTCTCTCTCTCTCTCTCTCTCCCCTAGCAAATTAGAGCCAATTGCAGCGGTGGAGTCATGCTTCATTCCAGCCCTCTTTGCTCATGGTAAAGACGATACATTCATCGGTGTTCACCACTCCAACGAACTGTATGTGAACACTTTCTCCTCCCTCCCCTCGCAAAATATCTCTAACAATGCCACAGGTATGCAAAATACGCAGGAGACAAAAACCTTATCCTTGTGGAAGGAGATCACAACTCTGCTCGTCCTCGCTTTTTCTTTGATTCAGTCACTATCTTCTTTCACAATATGCTGCTGACTGAGGAAGAACAACGTACCCTCTCCTCTCTCTCCTCTCTCTCTCTCTCTCTCTCTCTCTCTCTCTCCTGACAATTTTCGTTTAATAGGAGAAAATGAAAATGGAACCGGACGGAAAAAATCAGACGCTGCTTCAGAGCCGTTAACAAATAACGTACCAGATGGTTGGAATCTCTCATCTTAATCTTTTCTTCCTTTTCGTTTATTTTATTTTATTTTTTTTTTTGTTGTCGTTAACTGAAGTGTTTTGATGTGATGCAATAGAAGCGGAAGTATATAACCGGCCGCGGCAACCCCTAGAAGAACCAACCACAGAAGAGTTGGAGGAGGAAATGCTCCGGCAAGCCATCTTCTTGTCATTGCAAGAGCAAGGCAGTGATTTGTTCACAAGGCATGCACTTTTAATTCTTCCTCCTCCTCCTTCCTCTTCTCTCCTTGTTCTTTTTCTTCTTCTTCCTTGCTCTCTTCTCATTCTCTCTCCTTCTGCTTTCTTCCTCGTACACTGTATATTAACTTCCTTTTATTTCCCTAATCTTTTTTTACTTTTGTTTACCAACCAAGCAGCACGACGCAACAAGAATCCTGAACATGTGAATGAAGTAATAACCAAAGCTTCTGTGTTCGTCGTTGTCTGTTTATGATGTCCTCCATCTCATCATCTGGCTTTGATGTTTTTTTTTGGCTTTAACTGTACTGCAATCATTTTGATGATGACTGAAGGCACTATGGAAGATGACAAGACGAACGTGACCGTGAACGAGAAGAAGCATTTTTGTCATGTTTGTTGTACTTTTACCTTCATGTGCTATTATCACTTATTTATTTTGCCTGGTTTGTTCCGTTTTTGTATCTGTTCTCTCTCTCTCTCATTACTTTTATCCATCAAGAAAAGGCTGAGCTTCCCAACTACACTGATACGCCGTCGCCTTGTCCAGAGCACTTGGCAACACCTTCAACGATCGTACCACCACGTCCTTTCATCGTAGGCAGACACTGTCAGCCAACAAAGAAGAGAAGCAGGAGGAGGAGGGAAGAAGAAAAAAAGAAAAAAAAGAGGAAGACGAAGAAGAAAGCAACCTTGAACTGCATCTCGGAACGATAACGAGAGAGACGTTCTTCCAAGAAGTCGATTGCATCACGCAACGAAAGAGAAGAGGCCGATGTTGGAGAGAGCAGAGAGTGGACGCCGTCGTTGCTGCTGCTGCACAGCTGAGTGGCTTTGCGTTTCGTCTCGTTGCAAAGTTCCTCCAGTTTGTCCATCACGCTCTCAACTACAGTAGAAAAGAGGTGATACCATTCAGCAAAAAGGAGAGAGAGAGAGAGAGAGAGAGAGAGAGAGAGAGACGCTACATTCGACCAACAAAGAGCACAGCTCCTGGTAGGCCTTCTCCACTTCGAAAGCGCTTCGGTCGGCCGCTGTCTCAGCAACTTGTTGCTGGTGGTTTGCTGTCCCTTCTTTCGTGGGTGCCGCCGGCAACACCGCTGCACGATATTTGTGTGCTCTTGAGAAAAGGGTTCTTTTTTACAGAAAAAAAAATGCAAGCAGGTTACCGATGCTGGAGACCAAGGTCTGGAACACGGGGAGGCTTTTCTGCTGTAGCTTGGCCCATTGCTCCAGCAAGCGTTTTTCTTCCTCCAGCGCAGAGTCCCCTTCGCCGGACATGTCATGCAAAAACCCTTGTCCACGTTTGATGACTTTGAACCGCCAGGCCAGGAGGAGGAGAGAGGAGAAGGTCGATGTTTGCTGTGTTTAGCACCCAATCTCTTCTTCTCGTCTCACCTCCCCTTCCCTTACTTGTTCCACAATTGCTGTACCTTTTGTGCACCATTGGACATCTTCACGTCGACATGAATGAAATAATAGCCTAGAACGAAATGACTCCTCAACCATTTTCTTTTTTTCTATCGGCAAAAGAAAGAAAAGTAGCAAGAGGGAGTAGTCGCTGATTCTTCGTCTGCCTGCTACTGCTACTGCTGCTGCTGCTGCCACTTCGCTGCTTCGGCCGCTACCGTGTGAAGGTTTTCACGAGTTCAACAAGCAAGTGCGAAGAGGCGCCCCTCTCCATCCCTCTTCAAATCGCAAAGAAATGTTTCAATGGAAGCGGTTCAACTTCTTTGACAGGGAAGTGGTCAAAGAAACCGGCACGGATCAACCGCACCAACTCTTTCAGGTAGTTTTTTTATTCGGGATCTTCTCCGTTTGCTTTCTTCTCATACAAACTTCTAACCTCTCCTGTGACGACCAGAAATTGGCCATCACCTGCAGTTCTAGCGGTCGTGGTAACCTCATCTTTGGTGATATCCTTTTTAGCGTTCGAACTTTTCTCTCTTTCCTTTATTTCGTTCTTCGTTTCTCTTTCGCTCTCTCTCTCTCTCTCTCTCTCTCTCTCTCTCGCTCTCTCCCTCTCCCTCTCCCCCCCCCTCTCTCTCTCTCTCTCTCCTCAGCAAGAACAATTGCTTGCGCCTTAACTTGGAACGGCTGCTCCTTTGCTTTCTGTTTGTTGAATGATTACATGCGGAAGGTTTTCTGAACTTGGTGGACCGAGACTTCAAAGTCTACAGCTTTCAGGCCTACAAGCGTACTGTGACCCACATGGAACAGCTCAAGCAGCAGAACATCCTCGTGACGGTCGGCGATGACGAGGAGGCCATTTGTCCCACTCTCAAAGTTTGGCGAACGGACAAGACGGACAAGACTGGCAACCCTCTTTGTTTGCGTGCCATTCGCATTCCCCAAACCCCTCCTGTGCCTGTACCTTTTTTTCTCTCCTCCTCTCCTCCTCTACATGTTTTTGGCTGATGCAATGGTTGTCGTAACAAAGGTAACATGTCTAGCGGTTATGGAGGACTTGGCCCTGTTGGCGGTTGGCCTTTGCAATGGCGTTGTTATAGTCTTTCACGACATACAGCGAGACCGTACCCCCAAACAAACACTGTTAAAACCCGATTCAGACAATCCAGTTACAGGTTCTCTATTTTTTCTTCCCTCCCTCCTTTGCAAGAAGATCCACTTCTTGTTTTTAAGTATAACGTTTTGTTAACACCCTGTATAGGACTGGGCTTTTCGGAGAGCAGAGCACTGGGTACCTCTCTATTTGTTACAACAACTGACTCCGTAGTTGCCTATCGTATAGACCAGCGTCACACCAAGGTCATTTCTTCTTCGCTCACACATCTTTTTGCTGTTACTATCTTACTTAATTGTTCATCTGCTTTATGTAGGAAGTACTTGACGATCGTGGATGTGAGTTGAACTGTGCAGTAATGAGTGATGCCAACGATCTTTGCGTTGCTAGAAGCGAGGTTTGTCAAAGCGTCTTTTAAACATTCAGGTATTCCAATGTAACTCCTTATTATTGTTCCAAAGGCTGTTTACTTTTATGAAGCGGAAGGAAGAGGTCCCTGTTTTGCCTTCGAAGGAGAAAAAAAGATAGTGGCATGGTTCCGTGGCTACCTCATAGTAGTGGGTCAAGATGAACAAGGTGGCGGACGGGCAGCAGCGGGGCCCTCCACAGCTGCCCCTGCTGCACCTGCTACTGTGGCAAGCTCATCTGCTGGACAACCTAAGATGAACACTCTTACTATTTATGACCTCAAAAACAAGTTTGTGGCTTGTCGTTTGACCTTCCAGAGCGTCACGCACATCGTCTCTGAATGGGGCTCTATCTTCGTGCTTACTCAAAGCGGAACGGTTCTCTCTCTCTCTCTCATTCTCATTCTTTCATTTTGCTAATTTTACGTTGTTCGAATTGCAGCTGTTCCAATTAGAGGAAAAGGACACACAAACCAAATTAGAAACATTGTTCAAGAGAAATCTGTATCCAGTTGCCATTGCTTTAGCACACAGCCAAAACTATGACTACAACTCCATCATTGACATCTTCCGGAAATACGGAGATCACCTTTATGGGTATGATGACGCATTACTTGACTTGGCTCGTGCATGAGTGTTTGCTCACTTTGTTTTATAGCAAAGGAGACTATGATGGAGCAATACGCCAGTACCTACGTACGATCGGCCGGTTAGAGCCTTCCTATGTGATTCGTAAGTTTTTGGATGCCCAACGCATTCACAACCTTACTTCTTATTTGCAAGCCCTGCACGAGAAAGGACTCGCCAATCCAGACCATACCACTCTCCTTCTTAATTGCTACACCAAATTGAAGGATGTGCAGAAATTAGATGAGTTTATCAAGGCAATTATATCATCTTTTCCCCCCTCTTTCTCGGATGTTCACTTTTCCTTTTCGCTTTCTCTATTCTCCTTTCCCCCTCCTTCCCCTTCTCACTTGATTTGTTTCTTACACATTTATTCTCGAACTTAATGTCTGAAACACCGCAAACAGACCGACTCTGACGCAATGAAATTTGAGGTTGAGACAGCGATTAAAGTTTGCAGACAAGCCGGTTATTATGAACACGCTCTCTATCTTGCAAGGAGACACAACGAGCACGACTGGTACATAAAGATACTTTTAGAGGACCTTAAGGACTACCAGAATGCTTTGGAATACATCACAACATTAAACTTTTATGAGGTTATCCTGCTCGTGCACATTAGCAAGTTAAATAATTGCTAACAAACTTTGTTTTTGATTTTAGGCGGAAAAGAATTTGAAAAACTATGGTAAAATACTTGTTTCGTTCCTACCCAAGCAAACAACGGACCTTTTGATGGACCTTTGCACGAATTACAAGCCAAAACGAGGCCAAGGAGGTACTTTCGTTGCCCTGGAGTTTTTCTTCTTTCCTTTCGTTATTTTTATTTTTTTCCTTTCATTGAGTTTTCTGGTTTTGCTGACAATTTCCAAAAAGATACCTCAACACTAAGAGAAGAACAGTCGCAACTCAGTCACGGGACAAAGGCAAAGGCTGCACCAGAGGAGTTCATACACATTTACGTCAAACAGCCCGAGTGGCTAACCACTTTTTTGGAGTTTATAGTCACACAAGGAGAGGTGTCCAGCCTCATTTACAACACTCTGCTCGAACTATATCTACGGCACGAGGTTCTCTCTTTCTCTCTCTCTCTCTCTCTCTCTCTGAGTCTTTAAGAAAAAACATTAATCAGAATTTTTTCCTGATGCAGGAAGGGCAAAGTCCTGAGGACAGGCTTGAGCGTCTCAAGAAAGCACAATCTCTTCTTGTAGACCCGAGGGTACTGCTAAGCTTTATTGTTGACCATCTATCATGTCTTCCCTCACACTCATATCGACTCATTTGTTCAATAATATAGGCTCATTTTGATGAAGATCATGCGCTAGTGTTAGCCCAAATGCAAGACTTTAGGCAAGGCATTCTTCATCTCTACGAGAAGTTAGAGCTGTACCATGAAATTGTACAGTATTACATGGAGAACAACGAATACGAGGCGGTCATTGAGTGCTGCAAAAAATATGGGTACGCTTCTTGCCTCTTGTTCTACCCCCCCCCCCCCGTCCACCTTTTGACCTGAACGTGATTATATCATTTGTTGATGATGTAGTGACAAGGACCCCAATTTGTGGGTGCAAGCATTGTCCTACTTTGCTGGGAGAGATGAAGATTGTCAGGCCGAAATCATAGAAGTACTAAACAGTAAGCATTTTTACATTTTCTGTTTCCCTTGGCCTTCTTCCTTCTATCTTTAAGTCTTATCCTCCTTTCATTCTTCTTTCTTCATTTATTTGTTGCCCTAATTTGCGCTTTCTTCATGTAGACATCGATCGCGACAATCTGCTTCCTCCGCTTTTGGTTATACAAATCCTGTCTCAAAAGTCCACCACCACTCTTAGCGTAGTAAAGGACTACATCGTACAGCGATTACAACAACAAAACCAACTTATTGCTGAGGTATACATACAATCACTTCTCTTCTCTTCTTTTTTTTCCTCCTCACCATCAACTTCTCTCTCTCTCTCTCACTATAGGATCAGCGCCTCATACGCATGTACAGTGATGAAACGGACAAAATGAGAAGAGAGATGCATGAGTTAAAAACTGGGTACAAAACGCTCCTTTTTGGTCCTTTTTAAAATCCGTTTCTCTCATTTTCTTTCTGTGGATAAGTGCAAAAATCTTTCAGGAAAAAAAATGTACGGGTTGCACAGGACCGCTGGACCTCCCCTCCATCCACTTCCTATGCATGCACTCCTTCCACCAGCGCTGTCTGGGAGAAAACGAGAAGGAGTGCCCCGTGTGTGCCCCTAACAACCGCAAGATATCTGAAATCAAGAAGGCCCTTGAAGAGAATGCGGGTCAACATGACCAATTTTTCAAGCAGGTTTTTTTTTTTGTTTTTTCGTTTGTTGTTTGTTAGTTTATTGTTGTTGTTAACATCTGGCGTTTGTACAGTTGGAAGGATCAGCGGATGGTTTCCAAACGGTTGCAGAGTATTTTGGAAGAGGGATTTTCAGTCCAGCTGGAGCAAGCAGTACGCGCAGTGGTGGTGCCAGTGGAAGTCTTTCCTTCAAGTGAAAAGAACCCCGTTTTTTGTCGATTTTTTTTTGGCTTCTTGAGGAGAGGGGTTGGTCGTGATGGTTTTGCTTTGCAGTTTGATCTCCTCATTTGCTTAAAGGGTGACGAGTGCGGGGAATAGAGCGGGTGGGGGTGGAGGGAGTGGTTGTGGTGGAAGGCACGACATCAATGCGGATGGTGGGGGTGCATTGGGTAGCAGGGAGAAGCACGTCGTCCTCCGGAGAGAGATCCACAAATGGCACCCTATTGATTCCTTCGTGGATGGGCACCCATGAATCTGGCGGCGAGGGCGGAGGGCTCAAAAGGAAGGCCTTTTCTTGTGGCGGGATGGACAAGCGCGAAGCACACAAAGTGCTTTCCTCTGTGCCCTGTAAATGAAACAGTTAACGGGGTTGTTTGAAAAGCTGAGGAGGAGGGGCAACGAAAGGGCTCTTTAACGTACAGGACCAAATGCCACTGCATGCCCCCGTTGTGTGAGAATATCTTTGGCAATGGTGGCAGCTAATGGGAGAGAGTAAGTGATATGTGTTCAAAAAAACAGCAGAAAGTACGGTCATAAACATACCTTCTATTGAGGGCAAGATCACCAGCGCTTTACCTTGTTTAAGATACACTTTCAAGTAGCATACTTCAACATAAGGCTGAAGTGATTGTTCTAAAGATTGACCCCAAGCTTCTTCGCCAAGTGTCTCTCTACAGCAATAAGAGTTCGCAAACGTTAACAACCTACCTAATCAATCGCACAACAACAAAAGATCTTATACCGGTTACAGCTCCCGTTGGAATGGTTGGGTCTTTGCACCACAAGAACGTTGCTTGTGTCCATCTCCTCTCCTCTCCTCTTGTTTTTGTTTATTGGCTATCTTGGTGGACTAAGCCGCTCAACCTCGTAGGTACTACAGTATCTCGAGATCTGAGTTTAAGATCTTGGCGGAGTTTTTGAAAATAGGAAATTTTTTCGTATATATATTCCTATTGGTTCTATTTATTTTGTCTATCAGTGGCACAGAGGTGTTCTTCTTTGTAAAGAATAAACTTATCTCTGTGTAGCCCCGACCCTTACTGCCACAAACGGGAAAAAGTTTTATTTAGTTTCAAGAAGTTAAAAACCAACACTTGCGCACACCGTAGTGCTGATATGTAGAGATAAACACCTGAAAAATGAAAGCTGGGCCATGGATGAAAAGGCGTAGAGCTTCAGGAAAAAATAACACAAAGCAAGATTCCGTCATAAGTCTACTCATAACAGCAGCAAAGATTTTTTTTTGAGGAGTCATTGGTGTTTTGAATGAGGGGTCCAATTGGAAGTGGTTCTAGGGGGCAATGGAGCTATTATGTTGAGAGCAGTGTTTGGGGAACAAGAAAAAAAGAAATCCAGGGGTACGATGCAGCGTTCTTCTTCCGCTACTGTCTTGTTGGGGAGTTATGTGGTGGGGGTAAACGCGGCCAGTGCCGGTCTTTTTTACTATGATAAGCAGAAAGCCTTGCGGCACGAATGGAGAGTACGAGAAAGCACATTGCAGCTAAGTGCGTTAGTTGGCGGCTGGATAGGGGGCCTATGGGCCATGCAAACCTTCCGCCACAAGACCAAAAAACAAAGCTTTCTCAACGTCTACTACTCTGCGATGGCGGGCAACATATTGGGAACGGTGGCTCTCGTACGGACCAGAGTAGGCAGGCAGATCATGGCAGAGCTTGTAACCAAAGCGGGCAGCACAGGTGCACGGTTCCAAGGAAGGCGGACGCCGACCGGCGGCAGCAGGTGGAGGGGCTAGTTGTGTCGACACCAAAGCACAGGGGGGGGAGCAGTTGAAAGAAAAATTTTTGTTTTTTTCGCGGTAACGCCCGAAAGAGAGACTTCCGCACACGAAAAGCTTGGGGACCCCTGCTGCTGCTGCTCG
Organism: Balamuthia mandrillaris; assembly: GCA_031835245.1. Lineage (NCBI taxonomy): Eukaryota > Discosea > Longamoebia > Balamuthiidae > Balamuthia > Balamuthia mandrillaris. The sequence continues at coordinate 78,371 of JAVKOQ010000107.1, read as the reverse complement.
CGCACTTACACCCAAATAAAAGCGCATTAAAAACAGATTCCTTCCTCAAAGCCAAGTGCACCGGTTTACTTTCGTGTCCGCTGTACATTTGCGCAGATGGAAGCCCCGTCTTACAGCTTTACAATGGAAGCCTTGCCATTCAGCTATGAGTTTGGCACCCTTCCTGCACCGCCAGAGCCCGCTGCCTCTCCTAGAGGCGAGCGCGAGCAAGCGCCTGCCGCAACAACGACTGCTGTGCCAGTTGGCGGCCTTGCGCCTCCACACAATGGCTACACCTTTGCCCCTGTTGCCGCGTTAATGGTTTGTTCTCTTGTTGTTGTGTTGCTTCGTGGTATGTGTACGCCCCTTCAGCTGAAAACGTCCTTCCTATAGGCAACCTATGCCAAAGACTATGCCAAGTTATGGGATGACAGGAAAACAGGAGCTAAACCAAGAACTGTTTCATTCTTCCGGCCAATAGCCCCGCAGGGTTTCCACTCGCTTGGAGACCTAGCTGTAAGGGGACACGCCAACAAGCCTCCCCCCGAAGGCACTCAAAGCATGTTGGTTACGCAAGGGCAGTTGAGGGATGGTACATGGCTTTTGGAACGGCCTGTCGGCTTCGAGCAGGTGTGGAGCGACCGCAAGACAGGCGGTGCCTTTGGTCGGTGCAGCATCTGGCGACCCGTCCCCCCTCAGGGCTACGTGGTCATGGGATGCGTTGTCAACAACGAGTACAGCGAGCCAGACGTTGACGTGGTTCGTTGTGTTCACGAGAGCCTTGTGACCCCTGCCCGCCCTTGCTTTGAGGAGGATGGTGTATGCATGTGGTCGGATAAGGACAGTGGAGCTCAGGGACGCTGCACCATATGGACCATAGGTCCCTTTCCTTTCAGCCAAGGAACGTCCATGGGAACATTCTTGGCTTGGAGGTAACTGTTATTCTCCATGTTTTCTCCTTTTGTCCCCTGCCTTTCCGTTTTCTTGTTGCCCTTTTCGTTTATTTTGGTGTTGAAGAGGCTCTTCTCTAACTATTATTCCTCCAGGGATTACACCTTACCTCTGACCAACACACCACTGTTCAGTTTGGCAAGGCAGGTCCTTGTTGGAGAGGAGTTCTTTGCCAACGACCAGCAAAGACAGCAGGATGAATGGAGACAATACGAGCGTTATCTTGCTGCTATGGAGCAGAGTAACTCAACCACTTCTGCTGCCTCTAGCAGCGAAGAAGAGGTGGTTCTTACGCACTTTGAGCAACAGGTACGTTTAAACAAGAGTCCTCTCGTTTTACAGGCTACCAATTTGAATTTTACTGACCTATCAGAAGCCCCAAATAAGCCCAACAGTTCTCATGATACCTTTCGCCATGAATACTGAAGCAGCTCAGAAGGCCTTTGCTGCGTGGCGCCAAAGCCTTTGGTTTGCTCCCTCCTCTTTCCGCAAAGAGGGCAGTAAAATCAAGGTGGAGTTAACGCCACTGTTCACGCCGATGTACAAGTTTGACGTTTCTGCCACATCGTCCTATTCAGCGGAGGTTGGCCAGCAGCTCACAAGAAATGTGCACGAGATCCACCACCATTATGGGCGCCACAACGGCCCTAGAACAGAGCATCACCATCATGAGTACGAGGAGACAACATGGAGGCTTGAAAGAGGAGTCAACAACAGCCAATATGGTGACCTTAAGGCCTACGCCACTAGCAAGGACTCCACTACTCGCAAGTGTGTTCTCCTTTCTCTTTCTTTTTCAGCTTGTGGTTTTTTTTTATTTATCCCAGTTTCTAGAATGTTGAAAAAGATAGGCAACTGGAAGCTTAGCGAGGTACAGGCAGGGGCCACAGACATGAAATACATGGAACATGGCGTGATGTCTTGGCAATCTGTTTGGCAACGCTTTCTGGAAAAGAACGTTTTGGCATCTGAAAAGAACGCCTGTGCCAGCAAACTCAGAAGTGATTATCGCACCAACCTCGTGAGAGGAATGCAGACAAAGACCACCTTTACCAGCATTAATTACAACATTATCTATCTTCCTATCTACGAGGGAGTCTGCACTTACAACAATAACCGTTATCGTTTCGTTGTCAATGCTCAAACAGGTTCTCTCTCCTCTTCTTCTGCCTCTCTTATCTTTGTGAAAACAACGCTAACAACAGCTTGGTCTTTTAGGCAAAGTAGAAGGAGAGCATCCTTTTGGCTTTGGAGCAGTGCAGGACACCTGGACGGCAATTTTTGGTTCCAGTAGTGAAGAGGAAATCGGTTTTGTGCCAGGCTCAGCGCTGGAGGAAGTAGACAAAACCAATGGCGTTTATGATACAGACAAACAATACCTCGCCTTCCCCTGTTCTAAAGGTTTGCTTTCTCACCGCTTCTCCCTATGCACTGATTACTAAACTGCATTATCACCAAAGGAGGCATCTGGCCAGTTGGATATATTGAGCTTCACAACCAAAGTCCCAACGTCTATAATAGTGTCATCTTAACCTCTCAAAAGAGAAAAAACAAGAAGAAATTCGGCATGTGTGAGCTCAAGGCCGGTCAGAAGCAAACCTTCAACTTCAGAGGACATTGGTGCATTCAAGTTACTGAGGGTGACACTGCGTTCATAAAGGTGAAACGTTTCAACCGAAACGGCGGAGATGCAGGCACTGCCAATAACAACCTTTTGATGGTGTCCAAAGACTGAAAGAGAATAATACTTACTATGATGAACGAGACTGTACACTATTCAAGTTGTTTACATGACATTTTCTGTTGATTTAGGAAGATTTTGTTGGTAGTGTTGGACTTTCTCCGTTTCTAATCCATTTCTGGCACCAGGCTCTTCCAGTACAATCACCTCTCCTTCTTCGTCATCGCTGGGACTAAGTTGTTGGTTTGTCTCGCCTTCAGTTTCCTGCACGATTTTTTTGAACTTGCTCCAGTCTGTCTTTACATTCGGGTGCGACAAATCTTCTTCGGAGTGGGATGTGGAAAAAGGGGGTGGTGGCGAGGTTTTTCTCTCCGGTCTGGGTTGGGATGTTTCAGTTTTCTTACTTGTCCTTTCCACACTTTGAGGCTCTGGTTCACCAGACTACAACGCACATGTCCCGGCCAAAACAAACAAACATGTCAACAAAAAAAAGAGAGTTAAAAGGGAAGTAGCCGTTTACCGACCTGTGTAAGCAGCTTCTGCGTGTTGCGTTTGACGTCGGCTTTGATGTCTTCAACCTTCTTGAAGCGAGTTAAGGGGTTGCCCATGGCTTTGTCAGAATAGAGCAAAGAGTCGTTCTCGATTCTCTACAAGCAAGTAACAAAAGAGTCGTTCAAACAAACATCTAACAACAAAATAATTCTTTCCACACTTTAACCGACGCTTTGCCAAAAACAAACGGCAACAACAAAATAGATGATAGCAACACAGATTGCAACGCTTAGTTTTTCTGCTTCTCAATAACTGCACGCTTGGCGGAGTGGTCTAACGCGGTAGCTTTAGGCGCTATTATCTTCGGATGCGTGGGTTCGAATCCCACAGCGTGCAATTGATTTTTTTGCTGAATTTAATGTAATTTTTTTAAATAAGAAATCCCTCTATTTAATACAAGTGTTAGGGGGTGGTCGGTCGGTCGCCATTTGTGATGCTTGTAGCAGCGGCGGGTTTTTTTGTCAAGGAAAAAACGAGAGATATTTATATCGATTTTTGTTATCTCTTACAAGAACGGCTCTTTATGCAGATGCATGTATTGAAGGAGCATGGTGTAACTAGACATTTCTTATAAAGAGGAGTGGTTAGAAGGATTGTTCCATAATGATTTAACGAGTTGGCTTTGCATACCAAAGTTTTCTCCAAGGCAAGTTAGCTTTTGCTCTTCAATGTTCAGCTTCTGATCCACTACACCAAGCACTTCAACGAACGTACTAGGGAAGGTCATAAAAGACCTTGTCACAACATCCACAATACCGTCAGCAGTTTCCAGCTGAACAATTGGTCGTCCGGTATTTTCTGCCCCTTTCATTTTTCCAACCACTCGTACTGTTGATCCCACCCACTGGCTTAAGTGGGCTTTGTTCACACGAGGGCAAGGTTTCAGATCAATGCCAGGCGTTGGCGTTTCTGTTTGCATTTTTGCTGCAGTCAATCGTGTTGGACTTTTAAAAAAAAAAGAAAAGAAAGTTAGCGTTTAGTGTTGAATGGAAAGGAATGTTTAATAATTCCCAGAAACATTTCAGTTCGAAGAAATATTTCGATCTACAAGTTGAGCGAGCAGTTTTTCTTGTATGGCTTTTGCATTTGGCCTGTCGTTCGTATCGATTCTGTATTGCGCCTCTTGCTCCGAAAGACCCACTGCGTGGAGTGATGCGTCAGCCGGAGCAAAGGGGATGAACGATGCCAAAAGTAAGTAATTCGTACTTTCTTGTTGGTGCCTCCTTAACACGCGACCCATGGCCCGCTCTATATCGCACGCAATGAACCACCGCTCATCAAACTGTTTTGCAAGGAGTGCAGTAAGCAGCCCAGCTTGTTCATAAAGTAAGAATGGGTGGGTGGTACCTCTTGAGCCAACTCATCCCAAGGTGCTTCCGCATAGAGTAAATAGTTCCCTTCCACAATGACGATGCTGTGGCTAATGTGCGGACCCACCAACAATTAGTACCAGTGCCCTACTAATCAAGAGGTAAGGAATACAAGCCTTCGGGTTATTTCAATGCTGTCCTGCAGTGGATCTCCAGTTCTGGTGTTTTTAGTAAGAAGGGTTGCGAAGAAGTAAGTGAAACAGAGAGAGAGAGAGAGAGAGAAGAGAGAGGAAGTGAGAGAGAGAGAGAGAGTATGATAGGAAGAAAATAGAGACGCGAGGAGAAGAAATAAAGAAGAGAGACGTAACTCATGACTCCAACCAGGAGCTTTGGCTTCGCCTTCTTGTTTAATCTTTTTGAGAAGGCGCAGCAAGGCTTCTCCGTCAAATGTCCAAGCTGCCCCTGTTCATACCATTGTTAGTCCACGTACCCTATTTTCCTCGCGTTGTGGAGGGCTGTCACCTCTTCTTTTGAAGGCCTCCTGCGGGTCCTCCATTGCCCTCAGCTGGGCCTTCGTGTAGTGAAATCCATCCATTGGTACTACTAGCGCCACGCTTTCAGCACTCTGTGGTGTTTGATGGGCATCAAGGAGGAGGAGGAGAAGAACAAGCAGTTAACAAGGGTGAGTGTGACTTGCCGACACTTTGGCACCCACCAATTGATTCAGCTCATCGCACAGCTTCTTGGCAAAGGTGCTTTTGCCTGCCCCAGGTACACCCGCTATGCCCACCATGTAAGGGCCAGCCCCTTCTTTCTTTTTTCGTTGGCTTGCTGCTCGCTCCAATAGCTCCTCCGCCAATACTCTTACCTCGGCTTGCATCGCTCGTTCCCTTTCCCTTTTTTTTTTGCTCTTCCCCGTTGTTTATTGTTTGTGATCGAAAAAGCAACAGTCAGTCAGCAGTAGGGGCACTCCTCGGTGTCTGCCCAGCTTTCGAAAGCGGAGTGCGTGCGCGAAGCTCCTTTGTCCCGCTTGCGCTTTGGTTTGGAGCGGATCGACTTGTAGTAGACCCGCATGTCCTCTTTGCTGGGCGGTTCCAGCTCCACCCACCCGCCTGACTTTTTAGGGGATGAGCCTTCTTCCTTTTCGCGCCGTTCGCCTCTACACACGCACGCCAGTGAGCAAGAGAAGAGAAGAGAAGAGAAGAGAAGAGAAGAGAAGAGAAGAGAAGAGAAGAGAAGAGAAGAGAAGAGAAGAGAAGAGAAGAGAAGAGAAGAAAGAGAAGAGAAGAGAAGAGAAGAGAAGAGAAGAGAAGAGAAGAGAAGAGAAGAGAAGAGAAGAGAAGAGAAGAGAAGAGAAGAGAAGAGAAGAGAAGAGAAGAGAAGAGAGAGAGAAACATGCGATTGAAAACGAGGTTGAAGCAACACACCCTTGTAACACCTTTTTGCTGACAAAGACTGGCTTTTTGGAGGCGCAAGGCAGTTGAGAGTACTCCAACTTCCACCTCTTTTTTCTGTCATTCTTGCTCATTTGGGTGGGTCGGCTATCAACCAGCCACAACTCTCGCATGCAGAGGCGCCACCAGGCTGCATTGCTGGGCAGCCTTCGCCACGCCCTAAAGCCAGCGGCAGCATTATTAACAACAGACGCTCCGCATGATGGCAGTTGAACAGAAAGGAAAAAGCTGAGCGCCTACCTGCATACAGACTCCATATGCACAAGATCTTGCGGACCGAGGTGCAGCAACAACTGCTCGATAACAGAGGCAGGCAAAGCGTGCAGTCCGTTCATCTCTTCATCGGTTTGGTTCTGTTTTTTTTTTTTTCGTTTTGTTTTGTTTTTTTTTTTTTGAGTGCATTATTTCGTGTCGTCATGATGCACCCTTTGAGCAAAGAACCCTTTCCCCCTTGCCGCAGAGAGAGAGAGAAAAAAAAACCAAAGCGGAAGGGGAGAGTGTGCTTTTTCGCTTGTCAGATAGACCCGCAAGCATGCAGAAGAACTTTTTGCAAGAGAGAAGGAAAGAATACCTTGAGCAGAAGGAAAAAGGGAATAAGCCAACAGCTAAACACCCCCTAACACCGGACCCCACAGCCGTCGGCGATATAGTACTGCATCCAATGCCTTGATTTTCTCTTCAGTGCATGGAGTTTTAACTGTTTTTCTCTTGGTTGCCGCAACAGCAATTTGGAGAATGCATTGGGCGGGGTGCCTTCGGAAGGGTGTACAAAGGGTTGAACTTCAAAACGGGTCAAGTGGTGGCCGTGAAGCAAATCAGCAAGGACATGCTAACTCCCTCGCAACTTCCAAGTATAATGGTTAGCAAAGCTCTCTCAGTCTGAGCGGTTTGATGCAGTTCGCACTCTAAACTTATGTCCTGCAGCAAGAGCTCAAAATATTGCAAACCCTAGATCATCCCCACATCACAAAGCTGTACGAGCACCACGAGACTGAAGACTTCCTCTTCTTCGTAATGGAGTACGTCGAAAGTGGCTCGCTTCACAGCACCATGAAAAACTTTGGTGTATTTCCGGAGAGCCTTCTTGTTTTATATGTAGCACAAGTATTGCAGGGGCTAGCCTACCTCCACTCCCAAGATGTGGTCCATCGGTACCGTTTTTTGTTTTTTGATGATTCTTTGTCTTTCACGATTGCTATTGTTGACTTGTTGGTACATCAGGGACATAAAAGGCAGCAACTTGCTGTTAACAAAAGATGGAATGGTTAAACTTGCTGACTTTGGTAGCTGCACTTACGCTGCGTTTGATCGTCAGTTTACAGTGGTTGGCACACCCTTTTGGAGTACGTTGTAAATCAATGCTCCTGGCATCATTGCCTCTGCTTCCTTCTTTGAGGCTTCCGCTCACGACTGCTCTTTACCAGTGGCACCCGAGATTACAGAAATGTCAGGAGGAGGCAAGGTCTCTGACATATGGTATGTTGTCATTGTCTCTATTCTTTTGGCGGCCAATACAGAACAAAACGGTAACAAACATCACACATACACACAAAGGAGTGTTGGTTGTACAGTAATAGAACTGCTTACAGGGAAGGCTCCCTTCTGGGACTTGGGGGCAATTGCTGCTCTATTCAAAATGGTTGATTGTCCACACCCACCTTTACCTGAAGGCATTTCACCGGTTAGTAAAACAATAATAGGTTACTTTTGATAATCTACTCGTTCTCTCTCTCTCTCTCGCTCGCTCTCCACAACAGCAATTGGAAGATTTTCTGTTGAAGTGTTTCATAAGAGACATCAAAGAACGGCCAGGACCCAAAGAACTCTTGCAACACCCTTGGATTGCGGCCTCTGTGAAGCCGGTTTGTTAGTTCGTGCATGTTTTCTACCATTACCGCACAAGCTAACTTCATTCATTTACGCACCGTTTTCCCTGTTGCTTTTCGCTGGTTGCTGCTGCTGTCTTCGCTATCACAGGAAGGTACCATACAAACGCCATCCATAGCAGAGATAAACCTGACAATCAAGAAGCACAATACGGATAGAGTGGCCGCTGCTAAGAAACTCGCCGAGATAGACTGGGAGAATGGTTCTTCTGCAGCATCATCTTCGAATGCCAGTGCCGCTGGCGGTGAGAACGAGCAGAACGCACAGGCTCCCTTCTCTGCTTCCTCTCGGAGCATAGCGTTTAAGGATACGAGGCAACAGGTAGAGGAGCTCACAGATAAGCTGAGAGAGACGCTTGGCGACAACAAGAGGTTGCTGCAGGAGCTCCAGGACGAGAAGTCCAAGAATGAAGCTTTGGAGGCCAAGCTGAAGGCCCTGGAGGAGAACCTTCAAGCTCAGCGTAGCGAATGGGAGATCGAGAGGGACTTTTTGAAGCTGAAATTGAAGAAGCAACGCTCCAAGGCAGCTGAAGTAGGTGGAGACAAAGCAGGAGCAGCTACGTCCTCTGGTAGAACGGAGAAGAGGAGAGGCAGCAATCGATCTTCATCCGGCAAAGAGCAGCCCTCAGCGTCTGCTTCGCACCATTCGGAAAGTAAAACTACGTCCTCCTCTGTGGGCAGCAGTGCGAGTGGTGGCGGTGGTGGTTCCGGGAGGACAGGAAGGAGAGCGACGGGAGAGTCCAGAAGAAGTGGGGGTGCAGATGGAAGCGGAGGAGGAGAGGAGAGCTCCTCCCGCATGAGAGCGGTGGGAGGAGAACAGTCAGAGGACAAAAGCAACAAAGGCAAAAAGAACAGAAAGAAGTGACACTATGCTTCTCTCTTCTTTTTCTGGTTTGTTCATCTTGTTTCTTTCTGTGTTTAAATGAGGAAGAGGGTTAGGGTTAGCGGTTCACCAGGGTGGCCTACCAAGGAAGCAGGAGGCCCTGGAGTCAGCAGTGGAGGAGTCGGGGTAGGGTTGTGGTGGCGCTCTGACACCATCATCGTCGTCATGGGATGTTGTTGGAGCGACACCTCCGTTGCAAAGGACCCCGCCACTGCTCCGCTACTCTTTGCACACAAAAACGCCACCTCCACCCACGTCGTACAAAGCCGAGTTAAGCAGTTCGAAGGTGCTGCTGGTAATAGTACTGGAGGTGGTGCAACCAGAGGCAAAAGCGCCGCAAACAATCACTCGGTGGCCAGAGGAAACGCTGTAAAGTCAGCAGCAGCTCAGCCCAAAAGACCGTACTTCGCACCTGCAGTCTCCTCAAATGCTCCCTCCTCTTCGTCTTCGTTTTCGTCTTCGACTTCGACTACATCTTTGTCGTCCTCCTCCACCGGAGCACGGACACCCCCTCTTAGAGGCGCTGTAAAGACAGTGCGCAGCTCCACGAACAGCAAAGGGGCAACGACGAATAGGCAACAGCAGCAAACCCAAAAGCCTCCCAGCCAGCTGAAGCAGAGGCTGCAGGCAGAGGCACAAAGACAAAAGGACTCGCGGCAGCGAGTTCAACAAAGAATGCAACAAAAGCTTGAGCAGAAACGGCTACAAAAGTAGCCCAGAAGAAACAAAAAGAATAGCACCTTTGTTCCGAAGCTCTGCTTCCCTCTGCTCGTTCTTTTGTTCTATTCTCTCATGTGCATTTTGTTTGCTCTTCTCTTCAGACAGCCAACCTTTTTGAAAGTTGTCTGTTAGGAAGAGCCCTTCCGCCAAGGTGCTCGTATGATGATCTCAAAAGGACTTCCAGCAATGTGCAACTCGCGAACGAGGCTACTGCCACTTTTCTGATAGAGAAGCATAACACCCAATAGATATCTGCCAGGCTCGGTCGTGGAGAACGAGCCCGTATATGTACCGTCGCCATGGTCTAAGACGCTTCCTGGTATTCATTTCAAAATGATGTTCACAGATATTGCTCAGCCCTTTCTTGTCCAGTGGAGCAGTCTTGTAACCTACCTTCGAAGATATCAGCGGGGCTGACCAGCTCGACAGAGAACCGGAGGCCTCCATTTTCTAATGGGTTGCCATAAAAGTCCTTCGTTAGAATGGTGAACCGGTTCTCGAGGCCCAGTTGCGGCTCTATGAGGGCTTTTCCTTCCGCAATGCAGTTGGCTGCATGCGGTACTCCTTTTGTTCCAGAAACAGGGTTTCAATGCTGCACGCAAAAATGAACAGAGAGAACCAGGAAGGTTCACTTTGATACCTTCAGAATCGGCTGTGACCAGGAACGGAGATGACGGAAGAGGAAAGCCGTTTAGGGTTACCCGCAGGACATATTGGCCAGCTTTTGTGATACTATATCTCACTAAATAGGTACCATCGTTGTTGTCTTCCACCTGTCACAGCATTCAGGCAAAATAAGAGAGCGTTATGTATGCAGCATACTTCGCGAGAAAGAAAGCAAGAGAACAAACGTTTGCAAGCACGTTATCAGGGCCGTTGAGGAGAGCAACAACTTCATCTCCTCCAATATGCCGCTGGTTGTGGAAACTATCTCTAGCTTCTACAGTGAAGAAAGCCCCCAAGCCGGCAATGGCGCGGGCTGTACCTGGTCCGTGCGCGGACGATGTAAGTGGATCTGTTTTTCCTGGCTTCAATGTAATCACATACGGACTTCCCTACAAGAGGCAGAGAGAGAGAGAGAGAGAAAGAGAGAGAGAGAGAGAGAGAGAGAGAGTGTGGATGAATGCGAATCGCCAAACAAGAGCAGATGGGACGTTGTCATGTACCCAAATGTGTTGCTGCTGGTAACTAATGTGAATTTCGTAGGTGGCTGCTCTGGAGGCCTCATATATCATGTAGTAAGTACCGTCTCTGTCGTCTTCAAGAGGGCCATGATTTACATAAGGGCCTATAAACCTTACGTCAAATAGATCCCCACCCGATGTTATATCCCTTCCTACGATCAACGTTATGAACTGCAACATTAGCAGAGGTGTAAAAGCGGAGTAGAGAGAGAGAGAGAGAGAGAGAGAGAGAGAGAGAGAATATTGGAATAACCAGAGCTATCCACAGCTTGAATGTACAGAGTGAGTTCTTGCCCTGCAGTGCCTGTAAGCTCAACTCCAGCACCAAAGGCATACGAGTGGCGAGGGCTTACTACGTGGTGAGACCCACCGAAACATGGATTTTGTCTGACGACTTTCACCTCAATGTTAGCCTGGGGCGAGCTAGCCACACAAAAGTCCTCTGCTCGTGCATATACTGACTTGAGAGGCAAACCCATCACCACCTCATCTTTGCAAGCCTGGGCAATGAGGAAGCTCAGTATGTTAGTAAATTACAGAAATAAAAATCAACCAAATAAAACCTTGAACAGCTCCATGCAAAAGCTTTCGCACACTCGATACTCCCAGCTGTCTGCGACCGCAGGCAACACGTATACGCTTTGTCTGGGAGAACATCCCAATCCGCATAACATGCTGTCATAAAGCTTCCCACAGCGGTTGTCTGTGGTACCTCGTGCGAATGATCTAGCCAAAGAATTGTCCCACCACCGGGACAGGCGGATGGTATCTTTCATATCACAACAGGTGGAATCGCTGTACACTTGGCAAAAAGGCAGAGGTTGTGTGGCCTGCTAGGTATCGTCGCTTAGTTGAAGTTTGGTAACTAAGGATCCAAACAAACCTTTGTTGGGGCCAGCAAAGAGTCGCTCAGCGGACACATGGTGCGGTGGTCATACCGGACAATGATAGGAGAATTGCTAACTGGCTTTCCGTCCAACTTCACAGAGATACGATAATCCATGGCCCTTGTTATATCGTACCGTGCCACGTAGATCCCGTTCTGTAAATCTGCCACGTCAACAGGGACTCGAAGAACCTTTCTGGATGGAGACTTCGGCGGAGATTGGCTAGGAAAGAGGAACGGAGCTGGGGAAGTGCCAACGACAGGAACAAGACCATCCACTCTCACGTCAAAATGGTCATGGCTGTCCAGGATGACGTCCCCAAAGGCATCAACTGCCTGAATGCTGAAGGAAGACGGCCCCACAAACCCTCCATCGAGGTCTTCTCCATAAATAAATGAGCGAGCCGCGCTGGCTTCTCTCTTTCGGCCGCTGTAGCAACGGTGGGCGTGTGATATCGTGTCATCACTATCTGGTATCACGTTAATAGTGACATCCCCGCGTGTAAACGACATTGCCTATGAACACAAAACATCGTTACACGAATAACTTCTCGGGTCAAAGAGAAGAGAAAGCAGGAAGAGGAAGAGGGAAGTGATTTAGAAACCTGTGCTTCGCAGAACTCTTTAGCATTGGTCCATTGGTACTGCATCCAACGTTTGGTAGTGCCCACCGAGCTCATAAGGACAGAGTCAAAGCATGAGTCGAAAAGGGTCTCACAAAAGGAAGAACAGACGTTGTACACAAAGATAGGGTCATCGCTGCCTTTGGTCAACCTCCCTCTGTGACCGATATCAGCCGCTATTGGGAAGATCTCTTCCAAAAGTCCCTCCTCCTCCTGCTCATTTTCATAGTCCATTGGTGGCGCATCATCATCCTTTTCCAGCAGAAGAAAAGCGTCTTCGTCCGGAAACCGCCCGAAACCTGGTTGTTGCGAAGAGAAAACAAAGTGGGACTGCCGTGGCGAGCAAAGCAGCCCACACAGCAGCACTGTCAACTTTTCGAGGCACTCTGAGTCCCCGCGAAACCATTTTTGCATGACATAGTTCCATCGAAGCAGCTGGTTGGCCTCCACTGTATCGCAACATGCTTCCTCTCTGTACCATTCGCACATGCTAAGCAGCGGAAAGGGCTAAACACGCCGTGAAAGAGAAGCAGCCATATAAACAGCTGGAACGAGAGAAAGGGAGAGGGAGAGAGCGAGAGAGAGACTTGCCCTATGAGTGAACTGCTCTTCTTGATAGGGACACATTGGCTCCGAAGAAGTTGTTTGGCCAGCGGTTGAAGAAAGTATAAAAGCAAGTAGGAACAAGCATGCGCAGAGTACCAGTGGTCGCCCCTCCAGCCGGGAGAACGGCCGTGAAAGTTGTCCCATCAACGGAGAAACCGCCGCAGCTTGGGTGCGCCAGCTTGCATATTTACACCGCGAGTCATACGTTGGAGCCAACGTCGCTCTCATCCTGGTCCTCACTCCCCTCCCCTCTGTGTCCCTTTGCCAGGCAGCGATGATCTGATCTCGCCGACACGTCATGCTATCCCATTTTTGGGTTCAGCGGATCAGCACGATTACCATAAACGTCATCAGATTACCATAAAAGGTGAAATAAAAGGATGCCGTTTACAGCGCCTCTTCAGCAGCCTTTCTTCGGACAGAATTGAGCCACGGTCGCTGCGCAGCATTTGCGAGTTAAATAAAAAAAATCAGACCAACAAGATATTTCAAAACAAAACAGAGACTATAGAAAAGAGGGCGAACAGAGAAGTGCAACAAAGATGACGCAAAGGAACGCAGTCTATTTGTTGGCGTTATTCGCTTTCTTTGCTAGCGGACTATGTCAAGAACAGCAGGTTTCCACAAAGTTCGGCATGGAAGCCTACATTCCAAGGATCAACTACGAGTACGTTAGCTCACAGCCCCCCTGCCCTGAGGACTTTCGAATCATCCCCTCAATCGAAGTGGCCAACCGCTGCGACGGCACTCTTCTCGTAAACAACATCCTGGTATCGTGCCAAGGCGACTGCACCGAGTTCCCCATACCTCGTTTCCAGAGGAACGCGGTGTGCGTGGGCCAGGTGGAAAACCAAGCCCTCACCTCTACCCTCACCATTAGCTGCGATTCCGGCTGTGCGGATGCCCGTTATGTGGCCAACCAGGTTTTGGACACAGCGAATGCGTGCACACCTATCTTCTGATAGGTTCTTGCGGATGAGTCACAGAAAAGGGGAGAAGTGATAGGATAAAGGGACAGAGAGGAAGGGGAACAAGCCACCACAGAAGAAAGAGGGAGAAACGATACCTACCACTCAAGCGCGCTGAGGAAAACTTAAAGGCCTGAAAAGTACAACCAGGTACTTAATAAGAGGAACAACTTAAAATCGTTATTATTTTTTCAAAAAAACTCTTCCACTTCAGAGAGAGAGAGAGCGAGAGAGAGCGAGAGAGAGCGAGAGAGAGCGAGAGAGAGCGAGAGAGAGAGAGAGAGGAAGAGAGGAAAGAAAAAATAACATCTAGAGTTTTAGTTCTTCTTGCCAGGCTTGACCTTGCTAGTAAGATGAGACTGGGTAGAAGCTCTGCCGTCTGGGATCATGATCATGACGAGGGGTTGGGGCGCAGAGGAAGAGGCAGAGGAGGCCGCCTCGTGGAAGGCCTGGTACGGCTTATCCACGATAAAGTAGCCGCGCCTCTCCAGTTGAAGCCTCTGGCCAGCGGGCACCAGCCTCAAGTTAGGATCGCCCAAAGCCATCGTTACGTTCTCAATCTTTGTGTTGACCACCTTCTCAAAGTCGTCCTCCTCCTCCAGCTTCTTCTTGGTGATGAGGGTGTCGTATTCCAGCAGTTTAACGGGCACTAAGTCATCGCCTAGCTGGGCCAACCACGTGAGCTTCCACTTGGTTGTCTTGTAGTCACCAGTAGGATTGAGCTCTCCCTCCATGCTCACCACCTTGCCGCTCTCGTCCTTGACGATCTTTCTTACGAAGCAGTTTCCCCAATCCATAAGCGTGATTTCCTCATCTTGGCTGACAGCTTGAGCGTCTTCCTGCTCAATAAAGATGTCGCTGGAAAAGTGGACCACTTTAGTGCCCAAAGAGGGGTTCTTCTTGTGTCGGGGAAGGGTCTTGGCCTCGGGAGCCTTGGGTCCATTGGTCAGGTGGAACGGCACCTTGCCCTCATCCGCGATAGCTGTGTAACGAGGGATGATTGGATCGATAATCTGCTTGTTAAGCGCCCACAGCTTGTCGATCTCCTGCTCGTTGGCTCTCTTAGAGGAGCCCTGTGCGAGAATAAACTCGTATAATGCCTCAACGGTCAAACCTCTTCGCAGGATGCCTACATACAGGTTACCATCAGAATCAAACGAACTACAAGATAGAAAACAGCAAAGAAAGTAAACAATATGAAAGGCAAACAAACCCCGAACAGTGGGGAAGGCAGGCGAGTCCCATCCCTCAACAATGCCTTCGTCCACGAACCACTGTAACTTACGCTTGGAAAGTAGAGTGTATGTGAAGTTCAACCTGCTGAAGTCCTCTATCCGGACTGGTCTCAACTTCAGTGTATCCAACATCCACTGATATTGAACGTTTCTGTCATGATATTCGCTGGATCGAAGTGCATGGGTTACCCCCTCCAAACTGTCCACAATTGGGCAGGCAAAATCGTAGATTGGATAAACCTTATACTTGGCACTGCAATAGGGCGTGATCAGTGAGCGTAATCTCACAAAGCAAGAATATTAAAGACAACATACCCTGTTCGGTGATGAGGAGGGTTGAGAACAACACGGTAGAGACCAGGATCTCTCATGCATCCGTTCTTAGACTGCATGTCTATCTTGGCTCGAAGCACACACTTCGCACCTTCCGGGGTACCTGCCTTCATCTCCTCCCATAGTCTCAAGTTCTCTTCAACGGAGTTATTACGGTACTTGGAGTCAATCATCGCTCGCTTCTCTTTTTTCATCTATAGTTTTCCAAAGCACAAAAGCAACTACTCAGCACAAATAGCTAGGAAAAAATGGAGAGAGAGAGAGAGAGAGAAGAGACTTATAACCTCTTCTTTTGGAGTCATGTCCACAAAGGCGTCACCCTGCTTGATAATCTGCTCTGCATACGCAAGTATTTGATCAAAGTAGTCAGATGTATAGCTGAGCACATCGTGTTTGATGCCCAATGTGACTAAGTCCTTCATGATGCTATCAGTGAACTCAACCTAACATGCAACATCAGTATGTATCCTTCCAAAGTGGAAAATCAAAAAAAAATTGAACTTACGCTTTCTTTGGCGGGGTTGGTATCATCAAAACGCAAAATCAGCTTGCCATTGTAGGTGCGAGCATAATGACTGTTTAGAAGGGCGGCCTTGACGTGCCCCATGTGGAGATAGCCGCTTGGCTCAGGAGGGAAGCGAGTAACGACCTTGCCCTCTTCCGCACCGGCCAACTCCACGTACTTGGCCTTGGAGGCCTTTTTACGAACGGCAGCAGCTCCTTCCTTCCCTGATTGTTTGGGCTGTTTGCTCTCAGGAGCAGCTCGTGCGAGGTACTGGTTACCAACTTTTTGGAACTCGGGCAAGGAGTCGCAGTGAAGTAACCACCTTGTTTTTGTTGATGCAAAAAACAGATCATGAGGGTGAGAATTCTTCCTTTTGAAAGAACAGCCATTTGAAAAAACAAAAGCTCACCTAAGAATATGTTGGGAGTTTTTGCTCTTGGAGATGTTGGCCCAGCTAGGGTGCGTAGAGATGGAAGCCCAGACAGCAACGTCGGCCAGTGTGATGGAGTAACCAGAGAGGTAACTGCGAAGGGCCAAGTGCTTGTTAAGCAGGTCACAGGCAGCCACAAAGGCAGGATTGGGAGTGTCCTTGTGTAAGCGCTGAACGGAGAAGTCAATCCATTGATCCACCTGTAACGTAGTAGCCACATCAGTAATTACGTAATCAACACACAACTTTTCGATAAAGTGCAGCACTCACATCAGAGGATGAGAAAGGGTCGCTGACAACACCATAAAGGCCCTTGGAAGAGTCCAGCCTAGCCAAATAGCGAGCAATGGTCACATCGCCTCTCAGCACATTTCTGTGCAAACACACACATCAGAGACGTTTTTAAAAAAAGCACAAAAGACAAACGAACGAACCCAGAGGGATAGAAAACAAGCTCAGCCTCGGGTTGCTCAGCGTCAGCCTTAGGAGTGAACTTGATTTGGTCCTTGGGGTCACTGACGTGCAAAAGCTCGTTGGCCACCAACGAGAGCAATGGGGGAGATGACTTTGGGAAACGTGCAATCAACGGCATTTGAGTAGCAGTGGGAAGAGTGCGCGGAAGACACCAAAAAAAATAAAAGGAAGCCTCTCGCTTTTGTGAGCAACCCGTCTGCCTACCTGAATAATTATTGTCGACACCGAGAAATTTATGAGAAGGAAAGTCGGACGCTTTCCCGTGTCGTCCTGGCTTGGAAAAAAGATTTGAAGCAACAAGCTACAAGAGGAGAGAGGAACAAGAAGATAAAGGGAAGGGAATTTTATGCAAACAGCTTGAGACCCTGTATGATATCGGGATTTTTCACTGCTCCTTCTTTGTACATTTCCAGCGTTATCTTGCCTTCTCCCGTTGTGTCGATTTGCTCGAAGAACTCCTCCACGAGCTGCGCGTGTGACTCGTATTTTTTGCCGGAAAAGGTGACCAATGGACCCACAAGTTTGTAGAAGGAGTCCATTATCTTTGTCATCTCGTCCTTAGTTATGTAGCCATTCGACGTGATATCATACAACCGGAAGCTAACTTTAACAAGGATTTTTTTGTTTCAGAGAAGAGAGGATCCATAGTTAGTTACTCCAGAAAACTTTTCGGAAAAAGCAGTACGGGCGAAAGCTAAGAACTATACGTACATTCAAGCTTTTCATCAGTAGTCCCCCGTGTCATAACAGAAAGGGCACAAACAAACTCTTGAAAGTTGATGGTTCCATCTTTGTTGTTGTCGAAAACGTTGAAGATGAGTTCTTGCAAAAAATTGTCCACAACCCCCATTTGTTTCATTACTTCCTTGAACTCTTCTTTTGTGATGAACCCCTGCGGCGTCTCTTTCTTGAATTGTTTGTACATGGCGTTGAGTTCCTTGTGATCGACTGCGCGAAGAACAATTTGTACGCCAGATGAGCAGAACGAAAGGCGCAGTACTACCCAAAGCCAGAAAAAAAAAAACAAAACGTACAATGAGTTATTTTGGTCAGCTCCTCCAACTCTTCTTTCTTCAGCGTAGAATTGGTTCCTTGTGAGTTTCCCATGTTGCTTGCGACGGCAAAAGAAAAAAAAAAAAGTTCTTCCGTTTGGTCGTTTGTCCTCTTTCTTTCTGTCCTGCTTACTTTTTCAAGGACGTTGCCAAGGACGCAAGCTGAGGGTAATATTTTTGGGATAACCAATGATAAAAAAGTAAATTGTATTGAATGGGGTTCGAACCCGGGTTAATTACGAGGGTTCACATGAGAATTGAAAATTTTCCAGGTATGCGAAAAGTTAAATCGGTTGGCCTCATTGCCTTTCCCGCCTTTAGTTTTTCTCAACCTACTAACACTTCAACAGCGAAGCAAACTTGCTACACGGAACTTAACATGGCCGAGGACGATGCTTTTGCCTTTACGGAGGATGATGAGAGGGAACTAGCGGTAACCTTTCAAAGAAAAAACAAAGATGGCCAAGCCAAGGGCGCTTCCCGCCTGCGCCTCAAGAAAGCTAGCACCATCGAAGAACCCCCTTCCTCTCCAAAGGGTCAAGGACGGCCCAAACAAGAGGCGGAAAGCAGAGACGCAGCGAAAGATAAAGCCAAGGGAAAACGAAGCAGTGCAGCTGCCAGCAGTAAGAAGAAAACGAGTAGCAGTACCAAGGAAGCGAGTGCGTGGAAGTCCGTCAAAGTATTAGTAGATGTAAAGGACAAGGACAAAGCAACGAAACTAAAGGCTGATATTGAGGCCATGGGCGGCAAGGTGAGCAGTAGCTTGTGCTCCTTTGTATCCCCTGCAAAAATACGGAACTGACCTTTATCCTCCTTCTTTCCAGGTGATGGCTAGAATGAGCCCTAACCTAACGCACGTTGTTTTCGAGGAAGGTTAGTAATGAGGTAGAGACGGCGGGCTTTCGGAACTCGCTAAGTTCTCCAATCCCCATAACAGGAAAAAAGGCTGTGTGGGAAAAGGCTAGTGAGCACAAGTTACCCGTGGTGTCGCCCGAGTGGGTTGCCGCGTACGTTACATTCATCTCTTTTCAGGTGGCTCAAGGTGTTGACTCTGTTCCACTTGTAACCTGCAGATGTAAAGGGGAGGATACTGTGTTAAGTGTGGAAGGCTACGCGGCAAGTACAACTGCTGCATCTTCGCGAAAGAAGAAGGAGACCAAAAAGGGCACTTCAAAGAAGGCAGCAGGCACAAAGGAGGATGGCGAAGAAACAAATGAAGGCGGAGGAGACTTGGGAGAAATGGCTCAGCGTGGTGAACTTGACTCTGATATGGACATAGAGGAGAAAGAAGCATCAACTGTTGGAAAGAAGGCAAAGAGTGATCACAGTAAGAAAGATGAGCCACCATCCGAGGGTCAAACAACAACCCAGAGAGGAGCTGCTGAAGGCAAAGAGGAACGAAAGTCAATCGAAGAGGAGGAAAAAGAAGGAGAAGCGGAAGAGGAAGAGGAAAAAATGAATGAAGAGGAGCGCCATAAGAAAGAGGACGCTGAACTTCCGCCAGCGTCAAACGGCAAAGGCAAGGAGAAAAAGACGGTAACGCAAACAAGCCAAAAAACCAACTCAACAGTGAAACCAACAGCGCCTAAAAAAGAGTCGAACAAAAGCGGTGGAAAAGAAAAAGAGCTAAAGGACAAAGGCAAAGAAAAAGAAGACGGAGGCAAACGAAAACGCGATAATCAAAAAGAGGCCAAGGGGGCTAGCCCAAAGAAAAAACAGAAGGCAGCGAATGGGGTAGCGAGCAAAGGAAAACGGAAAGGGAAAAAACAAAAGGAAAACCAGCCTGAGGCCGAGCCAGAGATCATCATTGTGCCTTCCTACTTGACTTTCGAGCAGAAAACGCAGTTGGACGACATCAGTAGGCAACTGAAAAAAGCGGCAGTGATTTGGTATGAGCTTGGCCACAAGGAGGAAGAATGGGCCTCCATTACCCATGTCATTGTCGGTGATGAGAAACGCACAGTGAAGGTTCTGGGCGCACTTGCTACAGGTAAGTTCCTGTTATGGTACACGTTTCGAAGTTGGTGGGAGCTCATTGTTATCAACCCGATAGGCGCTTTTATTGTAAAGTTCGATTGGATTATGGCCTGCGCCGAAGCCGGCGAATGGCTCCCTGTCAACGAGTTTCAAGCCTCTGATTGGTTCCCAGGCACCACTAAATCCGTTGCTGCCCATTGTACATTTCTTCGTTCTCACTTGTTTTTCAAACGTCCTCTTACCTTTCTTTCGTAAACTTTAGTAAATGGCGAGCGAGGGTTGTTTACTGGCTCAACGTTCGCTGTGCAAGGAAAGACCAAAATTCCAGTGGCGATCCTCCGCAATTTGATAATGCTTTCAGGTGGTAAGGTCATCAAAGATGTCTCCAAAGCTGACTACTGTATCTCTTCCGAGCCGAGTATGGCACGACGTGTTCGAGTCAAACATCATTCCAATCAAAAGCTAACCATTGTACCAGAAGAGGTATGCGCACTTGCCATTAATTCCTGCTCTTTCTCTTTGCTTTCTGTCGGCACTGATCGATTGGTCCAACAGTGGTTCCTGGATGCGCTCAAGTACTATACCACCTCGCCGAAAGCTACCACGACAAATACTTATAAGCCTGAAGATTTGGACAAGGAGAGCGAGGAGGAAGAAGAGGAGCAGCCCAAGCAAAGGCGCAGCAGCACCAGCAGTGGTGGAAGCAGTAAGAAGGTAAAAACACCTCGCAGGAAGAGTGCCAGTACAAAGAATGAGGAAGAGCAGGAGGAAGAACAACCAGGAGCGATAGATGGGACAGCAGAGGAGAAAGAGGAAAAGATGAATGAAGAGGAGGAAGTCGAAAAACAAAACAAGCAGAAAGAGAAAGAGAAAGAGGAAGAAGAGGAAGAAGAGGAAGAAGATCCCACTGCTCGCATCATAGAGGCATTGGAAGAGGATCCGACAGACAGCATGCAGGAGGTCGCTGATTAGGGGGTGGGTGTGTTGGCACGGGGACAGCTGCCCTCTGGGGGTGGCGGCGGCCTCATCATTCCTGTACATACTGTTGCGCCAATAAAAGTGAATGGATACTCCAATAATGGCCCTTTGCCTCACTGGTGGTGGTGTAGGTACCGCTCAACAAAAAAAAAAAAATCCAAAAAAACAGAAACGCAAAGCAAAGCAGAGCAGAGGAAAATGGAGAGGCGGGAAGGGACGTGTTGCGAGCTGGACGTGAAGGAACATGGTTGCCACCAGGAGCAAACGCTGGTGTCAGCGCCTGGCAAGGTGTTGGTAATCGGTGGTTACCTCATCACAGAGCGACCAAAGCGTGGGTTGGTGTTTTCGGTAACGGCCCGTATCTTCGCCTTGGTGCGACCACTAGCTTCTTCCGAAGAAGGTTTTTTGGGCAGCGGGATCACAGTGCGTTCACCTCAGTTTAATATCGTCTACCACTACGGGCTCCTCCTCCCAAGTGCACCAGGAGAGCTGCCTTCTCTGCAAGCAGCACAACTTTCTCAGTTGCGTTGCTTCTTCTCTTCAAGTTGTGTTTGTGTGAGTGGTGTGGTTGTTTGTTTGTGCTGATGTTTGTCCATTCTTTGTTGCAAATACATGCAGACCAAAGAACCAGTTTGTAGAAGAAACCCTGGCCTACACACTTGCCGCTCTGTTTGGCCTTATGGAGGAGAAGCATCAACGCCCTAGACTTGAGCAGGTCCTAAGGCAAGGCCTCGATATCACCATAGCGGGGGACCCTGCCTTCTACAGCGCTGAAAACTCCAACAAGAACGTCGGCCCGCAAAAGACTGGGCTGGGAAGCTCTGCCGCTGTTGTGACGGCTTTAGTGGCCGCTCTCCTCTCCCACTTTGGCTGCATTCAGCTGGACGAGACAACTCACAAGCAAGAAGGAAGCGAAGAAGGACTGCGACTGTTGCATAACTTGGCGCAGTACTGTCATTACAAAGCGCAAGGCAAGCTGGGGAGCGGCTTTGATGTTAGTTCTGCTGTTTATGGTAGTCAAATCTACACTCGCTTCTCTCCCTCTGTTATTGCTTCATTTGAGCAGGTACTTTTTCTCTATCGCTTTCTCTTTCCCTCTCTCTCTCTCTCTCCTTCTGCCTCTCTCTCTCTCTCTCTCTCTCTCTCTCTCTCTGGTTCGTTACTGATACACAGAACCAGAAATACGGTCAACTGGAGATAGTTGCAACAGGACAAGCCTTCCTGGAATTACTTCGGTCGGAGGCTTGGGATGACAAACATGAAAGGCTAGGCCTGCCACCAGGGATGCTGCTTATGCTGGGCGACAGGTCCGAAGGAGCTCACACGCCAGGCATGGTCGCCAAAGTAATGGCGTGGAAAGCGAAAATGGAGAGAGAAGATACTGTTGGTGAGTCGCTTGGTTCGCTCATGAGTTACGTGGTCCTTATTAACATGATGTCTTAAGCAGAAGAGAATCTTTGGCAACGGTTGAACAGAGCCAATGAACAAGCACTTGGTCTTTTTGCGACATTGTGGCAGCACTTCCAGGAAGAAGCGCAAATCTATTATCACTCACTTGACATTTGTTCCAAGCTACCTCCTTCACAGGTAAGTTATCAAGCCACCTCACTGTCAACTCTTGTCACGATTAGTTCCCCTTATGCATTACATATATCTCCAGTGGAATACAAGCGCATGCAGGCCATTAGGACCCACACTCGCCCAGTTGAGGGTCACATTTATGCACATTCGGCGATGCCTTAAGCAAATGGGGGAGCAATCCACCGCCAATATAGAGCCTGCGCCGCAAACGGAGCTGGCAGATGCTACCATGGAGGTCACAGGCACACTTTTGGCTGGTGTTCCTGGGGGTACTTTTTGGCTTTCTCCTTCTTGTTTTCCTCTTCAGGAACTAACGTGTGTATACTGTAGCGGGAGGTATGGATGCACTTTTTGCTGTTGTGCTGGGTCTTGACAGCCAACAACGGGTAGAGCAACTGTGGCAACGGCACAACGTCCGTTGCCTTTTGTTGGAAGAGGAGAAGAATGGACTACAACTTCACCGGGAAAAGTCCTCTCTTCCTTTGTGGCTTGATACTATGCTTGCTGGAGAATATTACAAACATTCCTGATGTGCCCTATCCACTAGGCTTCCTTCAAGCGTTACACGAGGGCCTCTTCCGATGCTACTGCGTACATTCCAAACTCGCTGATGTCAAGCGAATGACACACGGAGGTAGAACATCTCTGCGCCCATTCTGAGGATTTGTTAAAGTAACAACAACATAAGACAACAGGTACGCTTCTGCATTCTAAAAGTGGTTTTTATTGTTTGTTTCAAACTAAGAAGGCTTTTGGAGATGAAAAATGATGGAGAAGCAGACATCACTAGCATAAAGAGCATTGTAGAAGGGAGGCTCCTTGAGATGCAAGATTTGAAAGCCCACCCTTTGAAACTCTCTAAAGTACACTGACAGCGGCCGATGGAAGGTCGTTATACTCTTATCCTTCTTAAGGCCCTGTTATTTTACGTTGGTGTTAGTTCTTTTTTTTTTTTGTTGTTGAGGAAGAGAGAAGCTAATATCGAACCGCCCAAGTGACCTCAAAGACCGTTTCTTCGCAGAGATAAGGGTGGTCGTTACTCCATCTATAAACTCGCTCGTATGGCGTTGTTGCCGTTGTGGCAGCGGAAGAGGAAGAAGGAGAGGGTACAGTGGAAACTAAGTGGCTAGAACAGAAACAAGGGTGCAGAAATACGAGGACGGCCCTGCCTCCCGGCTTGAGTACTCGATGGAAGGCCTCGCAGATGGACGGCAAACAAGGGGAGTCTTGAACAACGTAGTTGGAAAGAATTATGTCGATAGAAGAGCTCTCCACCGTTGATAAAGAAGTGATGGAGTCCTCTCGTATGGAAATGCGATCAGTTGCTGCAGAAGCGTTGAGCCTCTCTTGCGCGATCTTGACCAACTTTGGAGAGAGATCCACGGCTTCGACCTTTTTAACTCCGTGCTTTGGGTTCAACAGCTGAAGACTCAAATAACCATTACCACAGCCCGCGTCGAGCACGGTGAGGCCCTCAAGATTACCTGCTAAAGACCAGAGAATAGGGTCGCTGCTGGTCCTTCGATTTACATCGCCCTCCTCCCCAATCCAACCATCCCACCAATCGCTCAAGTCGTCCCAAGTGCTCTTTGACCTCTCCAACAACAACAAAGACTGGGAGCCCTCTTCTTCTTGTGGTGGTGGTAGTGGTGGTGGGGTTGCACTGTTGCAAGCTGCACTACAACTGGCATGATCCATGCTGGCTGGCTGGGGCGGTGGGAGTGCAGGTTGGGCTGGCTTCCGGCAGGTGGGATAATTGCGGAAAATCGGCAGAAAAAACGGGGAAGGGAGCGGAGAGGAGAAGGAGGAGGGCTGCCATTATGGGTCCTTCTTTCCTTTTTTTGGGGGAGCTTGGTTGTGCAGGACACAACGCCCGCCTCGGGCGAACCCTCCTCCCCTACCTGCCTGCTTGCTACGTTTTTTTCCGACGACGCACAGACTAAGAGAGCCTGCCTGTTCACCGCTGAAGCTCTAAAGTCACATTATGCCACGTAGAAAGCGAGGAGGAGGAGGAGGAGGAGGAGGAGGGGCCGCTGGCGAAGGCAGTGCCCCTGCTGCAGCTGGCGGTGGAGGAGAACCAAGCACTGGTGCTAGCGGTGGAAGTGGGGGTGAGAGGGGAAGTGGACGAGGGGGAGAACGTGGAGGAAGGGGTGGTGGCAGGGAAAGAGGTGGAGAACGTGGAGGAAGAGGAGGCACTAGAGGAGGAGGAGACCGAGGGGGCAGGGGGAGAGGAGGAGACAGGGGAAGAGAACGTGGAGGAAGGGGAGGCACTAGAGGAGGAGAACGTGGAGGAAGAGGAGGCACTAGAGGAGGCCGAGACTATCACGGTCAAGCTCCTGCCCCAAGCGAAGAAGCATCCCAACAGGTCGCACCACCTCAACAACAACAACAAACACCACCACTGGGTTCTGCCTGGGGTCAGCCGAGGGCTCCTCCGGCACCAGCTCCCGCTCCGGTGCAGCAAGCTTTGTCCGTAACTACTGGCGGAGAGGAAGAGGAAGAGGTGCCCCCCAGCACTTCAACCACCACAGAGCCAAGGCAAGAGGGACCATCCGCCCATGGTACTACGTTTTTTATCTTTGCTACTTTTTTTCTTCTAATGGTGGCATTTTTTCTTTCATTCTCAGTGCCTGACAGCGCAGTCACCAATTTGGCACCTCGCCCACCAGCCCCCAACCAGCGCTTGGGCAGCAGTATACAGCTCGCTTGCAACCACTTTGTCTTCCGCCTTGTGGCTGGGGAGATTTACCAATACGCTGTCGAGTTCGATGTAAGCTTCCACCTTTGTTGTTACTCTTTTCTTGTTGCTGTCAAACACTTACGATGTAGCACCGCCATACCTGGAACAGCCCGATATCCAAAGCAAGAGGGCCAGGACCCAACTAATTCAAAACGCCAAGGATAAGATCGGCAACTTTGCGTTTGATGGAGCAGTTATGTTCCTGCAAAAGAAGGTGCCGGATATGGACTGGGACGATGAACTGCGAAACGGTTGTGTTGTCAATACAAAGATCACTTTCACCAATACACTCCAGGCAGGCACGAATCAGGTCGCCTTACAATTCTATAACATTCTCTTCCAGAAGGTTTGTACCCGTCAGGCTGGCAGTACGAAACAAATTTTATAATTTTTTTTTCTCCGTTTCTTGAAAACAACAGGCGCTACGTGCGTTAGACCTGAAGAGAATTGGCAGACAGCACTTTGACCCCACACGTTCTGTTAGCGTTCCCCAACATAAGGTCGAGTTGTGGCCTGGCTACTTTACCTCAATCAATCCAGCAGATGCGGGCATGACCCTTGTGGTGGACGTAACCCATAAAATTCTGCGCACAGGTTATATTTGCAAACAAAAACCACAATTCCACCCTACATTGTTATCACAAACTTAATCTCGTGATCATGCAGATACGGTGTTGGACTATTTGTATGACCTGGTTGACCGTGGCGGTAAGTTCAAAGAAATTGCCGATGAGCAGTTGGTTGGAAAAATTGTTCTTACGAGGTAATTCCTTGCTTGGTTCCTTCCTTTCTTTCGAACTAACACCGTCATTTTTCCACGCACAACTAGATATAACAACTGCACTTATCGCATTGACGGCGTTGATTGGAGCCAAACCCCCACAAGCACGTTTACTAAGAGAACTGGGGAAGACATGTCCTACCAGAAGTATTATGCTGTCAATTATAACAAGTCAATTCGAGACTTGCAACAACCGTTGCTTATCCACAGGAGAAGTAGACGAGGCCAAGAAGATGATATCATTTATTTAATTCCAGAACTTTGCTCTATGACTGGAATGTAAGTAATGAATCGTTTTTTTTTTCTTATAACGCCGCGACTAACAGCGTTTGACGAACGTTGTAACCTAGTTCCGATCAAATGCGAGCAGACTTTAGGGTAATGCGCGATATTGCCACCCACACAAGGGTTTTCCCTGACACTCGCATGACCAAAGTAAGCGACTTTGTTAAGGCCGTCAACGCCAATCAACCCACTCAGGCCGTATGCCAACTACTCACAGTTTTCGTTTGTTCGAATTTCACATTTATCAATCTAACCCTTGTGTGCGCTGTAGGAGTTCAAGCAATGGGGAATTACTCTTGAGCCTAACATGTTAAATATTCAGGCTAGAGTACTGCCTCCCGAGACAATCATCTTCGCCGACAAGCAGCAAAAGGCAAGCGCAGAGTCAGGTATGCCAGACTTATTTTTTCCAATACATCATGCTTACTTTTTTCTTGCTTCCATTGCAGCTGATTGGTCAAACATGATCAAAGCTTCGAGGTTGATTGAGCCCATTCCTCTGATGCAATGGATTCTGGTCGTCCCGGCGAGGAATCAACGCACTGCGGATGAGTTCATACCAACGTTCCAACAGGTATGCGGCGCTTTCATTTCCTGATCTCTCTCTCTTGGCAGGTTGTTGAAGCATAACTTTATTTAGGTCGCCAAGCAAGTGGGCATGCGAGTGGAACGGCCTCAAGTGATTGTTCTCAATGATGATAGAACCCACAGCTATACGGATGCCTTAAAACAAAAACTCACGCCAGCTATTCAGTGTGTCATATGCATCTTGAGCAACTCGAAGAAAGATCGCTACGATGCCATCAAGCAGATCCTCTGCTTAGAAAAACCTATCCCATCACAATGCGTTATCGCCAAGTATGACCTTTTTATACTATGCTGCAGCTACACTCTTCTCACCACAACCATCCTATTAACACACTTCATAGGACACTCGAAAAAAAGCAGACAGTTATGAGCGTATGTAATAAGATAATGTTACAAGTTAACTGTAAGCTTGGAGGCCAACTTTGGCATGTCAAGGTAGGTTTTATCTACAGTTAAATGCCAATAATGGCTGTTAATTTTGGTAAAATCTTACCACAGATCCCTGTCCAAGCTACAATGGTGATTGGTATCGATGTATGTCACGACACTTCGAGGAATGGCCGCAAGTCCGTTGCTGGGTTTTGTGCTAGCACCAATCCATCGTTTACTAAGTTCTACTCGCGTGTTACATTCCAAGCCAAGGGTCAAGAGATTATCCCTGGCTTAAAGCCACTTTTCAAAGACGCCTTGAAGGCTTTCTATACAGCCAACAAAACCCTTCCTCACCGCATCATTGTCTTCCGTGATGGTGTGGGCGATGGTCAACTTAATGCTGTGGTACGATTTCATTTTTTTTAAAATATTGGATCTTTCTTTTTGTCCTTTGCTTTGTATGTTTGCACAACTGACAGAGCAAATATCTTCTATCAAAGGTTGAGAAGGAAGTTCCCCAATTGAATGAGACCTTTGAAGAGGTTGGTGGAGGCTATGCCCCAAAGATGGCTGTGGTTGTAGTCAAAAAGCGCATCCGCACCAGATTATTCCAGAAAGGTCGGTCGCCTCTTTTTTCTTTGTCCATAGTTTCATTCTAATCTTGCTTTTCCTTTTCTCATAGTTGGAAATAGTGTCAAAAATCCTCTGCCTGGCACCTTGGTGGACAGCGGCTGCGTCTCTGATTGGTACGACTTCTTCCTGGTCAGTCAGTCAGTTCGGCAGGGCACGGTATCACCCACCCACTACCACGTCGTCTATGACACCACCGACTTAAACCCCGACCAGATGCAATCGTTGACCTACAAGATGTGTTTCCTCTACTATAACTGGCCGGGGACTGTCAGCGTACCGAGCCCTTGCCAGTATGCCCACAAGATAGCATTCCTCGTCGGTCAATCCATTCACAAGTCACCTCATCCAAATTTGGCCAATAAGCTCTACTTCTTATAAAGGCCCCGCTCACCCTTCCGGATCATCGGAACGGAGGGACTACAGTCTCCTTCTTTCTGGCTGTAATGTTTTGTGAAAGCCAAAGCAACACAAGTGTATCTCACTCTCTTTTGCTCCAATTGTTTCGTGTTCACACTTTGTTTTTATAGCATATGCTCATACCCTTTTCATTCTTCTTCATACACTTCTCTCCCCCTCCCCCTCTCCCTCTCCCTATTCAATTCTCCTGTTGATTTAGGGTGTTTGAGTGCGCAGCGGAGGGTAAATCTGGGACACGCAAAACTGGACAAAGTAGGCAGCAAAAACAGCCACCACCGCTGCTCGCAGCGCCACGAAACAAAAAAGATCAGCGAACAAACAAGTTTGGGCTGCAGAAAGAGCGAAAGTGTGGCGAGCGCAACAACAACAAGGAGAACAACAAGCCGTCCTTAAAGCTGTGAAAGAGGTGAGGGGAAGAGTAGGTGGTGGTGCAGCGGCAAGCCTTCCTTCTTCCGAAGCTACAAGAAAAAAGTGAAAAGAAAATACAAAAAAAAAAGATGAACGAAAACTTCATATGGCCATGCTTGCAAACGGCCAGCGAAGTGGCTCAGATCTTGGAGACCCTGGAGCAGAGCTTAGCTTCGGAGGAGGACAATCTCGTGGAACTGCGACTTACGGTGCTCTCCGTGCGGTCCACGTTGGTGCCTTTTCTTCAGGCTCACGTCCACGAGGCTGCTTTCGATGTGTGTGTGCAAGGCATACGCGACTCTGTGGAAGAGGTGCGCAAGCTTCTCGAACAAGTTGGCGGTTCGCTACGCAAGCAGAGCGAAGAGGATTGGTTCCGTACAAAGATAGCCCTCTTCAAGCTGGACTTTGAGATCACGCAAAAGGTCGCCCAGTTCTCTACTCTGTTTCCTCAGGAAGGGCCTCCCCTTGGCGCTGAGATCATCAAAGACCCAAAAGCCAAGCACTTTTGGAAGCAGGCCTTTGGTGAAAAGGTTTCTCGTCGAACTTTCTCTTTGCTCGTGTTCTTTTCTTACTGTGCTGTGCTGTGCGATAAAACATAGTACTTGATGGTGCCGTGGGCTACGTTTCTACACGCCTTGGAGTCAAAGCTTGACTCTTCATTTCAAGACAGCGAAGCAGAGCTTCGGCATTTTTTGGGTGTGTTTTTTTTTTCCTCCAACTCTCTCCCAGTTTGCTTAGCGACAATTGACCCTCTCTTTGCTTTTTCTCCTCCAGACTTTACACACGATGGTTTCGTCAGCCCTTTTGAGCTCAATATATTCCTTTGTTGGTTCGGTCCATTCAAAGGTTGCGTCAAACGCCTCATCCAACCATTGCGTCAAGGGCACGTTATCTAGTTCTTATTCTCTTCTCTCGTTGTCTCCTCCATGCGTAACGCCATTCCTGATGCTCTCAACCACTTACAAACAGGTTGTTAGGAGGAAACATACCGGCTATAGAAGCCAACCATTTGTTGGAAGGGAAACCAGCAGGCACTTATCTGATACGTTTCAGCAAGACACACCAAGGCTCTTTTGCCGTCACATTTGTAGACGGAAAGGGCAACACGAAGCATTGCCTACTCTATAGCGTTCAACCCGTTGGTCTTACTCTAAAGAACCCACCCGAGACCTACTCTTCTCTCATGCAGTTTGCTGCTGCCCACACCAACAAACTAAAGATTCCACTGGGGACTTGCTGGAGTGCACAACAGAACGGTTCCAAAAAGGCTGTTCAAACGGTACTCAGGCGCATTTTCTTCTTTCTCTGTCTCTTCCTTATTCTTCTTGTTCTTGTTCATTGTGTATGTCAATTTCGTGTGTGCTTTGCATATTTGTCGATGACGTGATCACAAAAGTTGTCCTGTAATGGGCTCATGACGTACTCCCCCTACTTGCCTCGGTTTTCGAGGCAGTAGACCTTGTACAAACCTCATGATTTTGTTTCACAGTTATAGTTACTCTGAGACTTATCACATACACACACACACACTCTCTCTCTCTCTCTCTCTCTCGTCACTTCTTTCGAACCTCCTGTTGTTCGTAACACTAACCTTTGCGATCAATACTCTTCAGTCTTCACCAGGTTCAAGCTCGCCAGCAGTGGCACGACAGAAAAAGCACCTTGCTCTACCGTCATCTCCAGCGGAACAAGAGTCGGACCTATGTACAGTATGTATGGATAATACCATCGACACGGTTTTCCTGGAGTGTGGCCATCTGGCTTGCTGCAAGAGCTGCGCCAAGCAACTGCAAAACAAAGAGTGCCCCATTTGTCGCGAACCCATCCTCAGAGTTGTTGCCATCTATAGACCATAGTTTCTTTTTTCTTTTTTTTTCTCTCTCTCTCTCTTTTCTTTTTTTTCTTTATTCTTTATTCTTTTCATTTTTCTACTGCCAGCAATCTCACACTCCGGCCTCAACACGGCGTACCCATTGAAAGGTGCAACAACAAAAGAGGAGAGGAGGCACTTCTACTTCACCTCTTTTTTTTAAAAAAAAAAGGGCTTGAATTGACCACTCTGGTTGGTTGAGTTCTTAGCTGTACCATGAAGACGCCGCTTATTTATTTTCGTTGAAGTAAAGTGGTGCCTTTCTCTCTGCTTCCTTTTCTTCTTCGTTTTCCTCCCTTTAGTTTAATTGCGGTAATTAAACTAAAGTGAGGTGCGTATCTCCCCATAACAATGTCCTTGGTTGCTGCTACATAAGCTAAAGCGAGCCAACATGCATTATTGCGGTTATTTTTAATGTTGCTCATTTTAAGGGGAGTTGAACCCACACACACACGCAACGTACTCCCCTCATTTTTTCTTTCCACCACTTTCTTTTCACCCAAAGAAAACAAAACTACGCGGGCAAAAACAAGGGGGTAACTGCCTTACTCGAAAAACAGGTACTTTCCCTCCCCTCCATTGCCTCCTTCTTTCCTCTCCCTTCCTTCCCTCGACAAGCTTGACAAGCTTGACCCGCAAATTCTTGTGCTCCTTTATTTTCTCCCCTTCCCCCCACCATTTTTTGTTCGACTGAAGTTAGTTTGTTTGGTCACCACAAAACTCCTCCTCTCTGTTCGTTGTGAGGGGGATTTTTTTTGGTGTGGTGGTGAACCTTTTTTTTTTTTTCCGATTATTTGGATTATTTGTTTTTTTTTTGTGTGTGTGTGGGGTGTGTTGCGGTGCGTTTTTTTCGTTGTTGTGGTGTTTTGTTGTGGGGGAGGTGGAGGAAGGAAGCAGCAAAGAGGAAAGAAACGCTGTTTTTTTCTAAACTTTAAAAAAAAACTGACTGTGGAAAAAATCACAAAAAAAAAAGATTCTTGCTTCGTTCTTGTTCATCAAAAAATAAAAAATGGGTTGTGGTGCCTCAAGTGCGACTGGGGACAAGGAGCAGGCCGACAAAAACAAGGACATCAACAAACACCTTGCGGATGAAAAGCGGAGGCTCGAAAATGAGGTAAAGCTCCTTCTGCTGGGTACGTTTCCTCCTCCAAACTGCTTCCTCCTTGGCAACCCGGCCTTGTCAACAAAAAAAATTCCATTTTTGCCCTGCCTTTGTTGATATGCTGATCATCATTCCCTCTTTCTGTCGATGTTTTGCTTTGTTGGTACTTGCAGGTGCTGGAGAAAGCGGCAAGAGCACCATTGCCAAACAGATGAGAATCATTCACAAGGATGGCTTTTCCGCTGAGGATCGCAAAGCCTACAAGTCCATCATATACAACAACGCTATTAGTTCCATGCGCGCCCTCTGCCAAGCCTGCGAGGACTTGGGCATTCAGATTGCTGAGGAGAGCGCGGAGGCCTCCACCAGGATGCTCGAAAACGACGAGTTCATGAACGGAGGGGAAATGACCCAACAAATCGCCGCTGACATCAAGACCCTGTGGCAAGATGAGGGCATTCGCTCCGCTTTTGCCCGTTCCAACGAGTTCCAGCTTAACGACTCTGCAGCTTAGTACGTTGCTTCTCTCTCTCTCTCTCTCTCTCTCTCCATCCACTTTCCCTCATCTTCTAACCCATACCATTAAAGTTACTTTGATAAGATAGACAACTTGGCGGCAGCGGGCTACGTGCCGGACGAGCAGGACGTGCTGAGGTCCCGCGCCAAGACCACCGGTATCATCGAGACTGAGTTCGACGTGGATAAGACTCACTTCCGGATGGTGGACGTGGGCGGTCAGAGAAGCGAGCGCAAAAAGTGGATGCATTGCTTCCAGGACGTCACAGCCGTTATTTTCTGTGTGGCTCTCAGCGAGTACGACCTCAAGCTCTATGAGGATGATTCTACGAACCGCATGCACGAGTCCTTGAAGCTCTTCAAGGAGATTTGCAACAACAAGTGGTTTATGGAAACTTCCATGATTCTCTTCTTGAACAAGAAGGATTTGTTCCAGGACAAGATCAAGCGGGTGCCCCTCACCGTTTGCTTCCCCGAGTACAACGGCGGCCAAGAGTTTGAGGGCTGCAGCTCCTACATCCGAGAGCAGTTTGTGGCACAAAACGATCAACCCAAGAAACACATCTATCCCCACATTACCTGCGCTACTGACACTGACAACATCATGCACGTCTTCAACGCCGTCAAGGACATCATCCTCCACAAAGCTCTCGACGACTCTGGCCTTGGTCTCTAAGCTTTGCTGTTACAATGCTTCCGTCTTTCCCTTCTTCTCAGAGCAGTGTACACCTGTACTTGTACTGTTGTGCCTTGTTCTTTTCCTTGTAGCATTATCCACTCCTCCCCTCCCTTCGCTGCTTTTATTGTTCTTCAATTTTGTAGTTGTTGTTGTTGTTTAGAGTTTTCTTTTTTAAACTAAGCAAAAAAACAGAAAAACAAGCAGCTCCTTGCTTTTGGCTTTGTTTGTACAAATAGGTTGTTGCTGCGAAGAAGGCAACCAAGTCAGTTGTCCTCTTCTTGTTCGTCTGCTTCCCCTCCTGCTTGCTGCCTTTTCGCTTCCTTCTCTTCCAGCTTTCGTTTTTTGAGCTCCAGCTTTCGTCGAAGGTCTTTAGCCTGGTTGAAGATGCCATTGGTCTGCTCCTTGCACACATAACACTTGGTGTCTTTACGATGATGCTTCAGCGCACATCGCTCGCAAAAGTAATGGCCGCACCGTGTGACAACTGGGTCTGTGAATGGCTTTCGGCATATAAAGCAAGCAAAGGGTAGGTCGTCATCTGAGTCGGAAGAAGACACTTCTAATTCAGCTCCTTTTGGTCCAAGAATAGCGAAAAGGTTAGTACAGTTCCGGTGGGATGTTTGGTTAAGCATGCAGGTTAACTGAACGTACTTCTTTGGGCAGAGTTGGCCATGAGTTCTTCCCATTCTTTTTCCAATTGCCAACCACTCTTGTAGTCGCCTCTGTCGTGCATGAACTTGCAACTGTCTGTGGCAGACGAAGAAATCAATGAAGCAAACAATGGCGTAAGTAACTGTCAATGTTCCAACTGTAGAAGAAACAAGCAACGCACCTCCATAACCACAGTAGCCCGTTTCTTTCCAGTCTTTGCAAATGTCAGGCTGATAGTCAAACCTATTGCTTACTCTTATGTGAAGAGAGGTTCGCACCGGTCCTGCCCTGCATAAGGGAGAAAAAGAAAAAGTTTAGGTTTACAACATCTAGACGAAAGAAGTGAACACAACAACAACAGCAGCAGCAGCAGCAACAACAACAACAACAATAACAAACAAACCGAGCAGCTTTTGGAACAGGTCTTGCCTGAATGTATTGCGTGTAGTTACTGAGGCCTTTGTAGGTCTTGAGATCTTCCGGCTGCCGGTTGTCAGGGTCTTGGTTCAGCTGTTTGGCTCGCTCTTGAATGGCCCGTGCGTCTCTGTCAACAGGCGTTTCTGTTTCCAAGGTGGCTGTCGCCAACTGGTCGGTACTGCCAAGAGGCATCTTTTCGTGATTCAAAAAAAATAAATAAATCAGAGTGTGAGCATTCGCAACAGGAAGAAAGCAAGATAAGACGTACCGCTGTTTTGCTGGAGTCATACTCTTCAAGCGGGTCCTCTAGCTTCTCCTTGACGACCTTTTGTTCCAACCCTCCAGCCATGCGCTTCTTCTTCAGGCTGGACTCTTTGACAGTAGATGTGGCGGCCTCCCCCACGTCCTCCTCCTTTCCTTTCTTGCGCGCGTGTGCACGCGACCTCTTCTTCCGCTTCGCGAAAAGGGAGGCTACCTCTGCAGCGTCTTTTGGTTCCATTGCAGTAATTCCACTTCTGCCCTGCTGCTGCTGCTGCTCTTCTTCTAGTTTTTTTTTTGCGCGAGGAGTTGATTTCTCTTACCATTCTTCACGTCGTCACGAAATGTTTTCGCCAGAGGAGTCTGCAGATCGTATGACACAATTAATGGATTCGATCAGATCAGCAACAAAAACGACGAAAGAGCAGAAAAGCCCGCCCCCCCGCAAAAGCAAAGAGAAGTCAGGCCAGCTAACGTCAGAAAAGAAGTGTTTGTCTCCCTCTTCTCTCTCTCTCTCTCTCTCTTTTCCTCTGCCCCACCCCCCTAGGCCCCCCTTCCCCCCCAAAAAAAAAAAAAACACTAAGTTTACTTTGAACTGTCTAGATAATAAGGAGCAAGATAGTAAGAATAGGAATGCAAACCAAAGGGATGTCCATGGGGTTGGCCCTCACCTTGCTGCTCTGCTTGCTGTGGGGAACGAACCAAGGGGTCTCTGCCGTTCAAAACTGCACGGCAGCACCTCCCTCTAAGCTCTGCCGCTTCCCAGCCTCTGGCAACATACAGTACCTGATCAGCGGGGAGGACTACGCCCTCTGCAGCGAGTACAACGAACCCCCCAAGCTGACCAGCAAGAGACTGGAGGAGGCGGGCTATCCCAGGTGCGTCCTCTCTGAGGAGTGCTTGGGATACTTGGGGCAGTACCTCTGCTCTGGTTTCTGCTCTCGTTGCGTGGCCGAGGACCAGTCTGCGCCGAAGAAATTGCCTCCCTGCAAGGACTTTTGCCAGCACTACACGCGGTGCAGAGGGGAGCTGGCGGACCCTGACTGCCTCCCCGAGAACCCTCCCTTTGCCTGCGCCGACGTCTACTCCAACGCCACCGGCAGCGAGCAGCAGTGCACCGTGCTCAGCGTGGAGGAGGCCAACCTGCCGGAGCTCACTCTCAGCCCTGCCTCCACCCTGCACGCCCGCCACTCCTCCTTCCTCCTGAGCACGCTTCTCTCTATCTTCTTTTCCTTGTAATCAGTTTTTGTTACGGCAGCAGCACAGCAAGCAGCTTATTTATTTATATAAACAAGCAAAGGAACGACTCTACCAGCCCGGTACCTCATTATTATAGTGTAGAGCGGCTTTGCAACCATGTTTCAAGTCTGGAAGTATATATCATATGTACACAGCTTTGGTGGAGGAGCTGACTTCAAAGAAAGTCATCAGGAGCGGCATGGCTTTGATCTATCTGCTTGACGTCCATCAGCTTGCGCGCCTGCTTGAGCTCTTCGTGCATGCGCAGGAGTTCCACCACGCGGGCGTACTTCTTGCGGTCCTTCCTTATGAGGAAGACCAGGTCCTCTGTTGCTATTTTGCCTCTCTTCCGCGATACCTGCATTGCCTTGTGTGTCTTTTTTGTTTTGTGGTTGGTGTCACAACGTTCGTTGGAGAGGAAGCGCAGAGGAGGGAGAAGGGCCCTCCGTTTAACGTGCATAGAAACATGGAATGGCAGCCGTGAGAGCTGAACGCGTACCATCTCTGAAATAAACTCCAAAACGAGGTCTTCTACCAGGTCCACGGAGGCTGGCAGTGGGTTTGGCACGTCCCTGGTGGCACCACCGCTTGTTCGTTGAGCAGAGAGTAGAAAGAGCAGAGAGAGCAGAGAGAGCAGAGAGAGCAGAGAGAGCAGAGAGAGCAGAGAGAGCAGAGAGAGCAGAGAGAACATACCCAAAGCCGTACATCATATTAGAGACTGGAGGAAGAGAGGGCATAGAGGGAATAGAGAGGCCAAGTTAAAAAAACAGACAGAGGCGGGGCGGAAGCGTATGCTTACTCTCTTTCGTGAAGAAACGCTTCTTCTTTTGCACGCCCTTCTTGGCAGCTGCTCCACTGCTGCCAGCCAGGCCTTTGGTGTCTCGGGTGGTAGCGCCCTGCGTGGGTGCGTCCTGCTTTTCCTTCTCTCGGTCCGCCGCCTTGGCCTTGGGCATACTGCGCTCTCTGCTACTTCTCTCTCTCTCTCTCTCTCTCTCTCTCTCTCTCTCTGCTGCTGCTGCTGCTGCTGCTGCTGCTTGTGGTGGCGGTAGTTGCTGCACAAATGCTGCAATTGGTGTGTAGCAATGCTGCTGGGCCGGCACAGGGGGGGGGGCAAAAATAAAGAAAAGAGGGAGAGGGAGGGAGCAGTGCTGCTGCTTGCAAGGGTGGCTTAGCAAAGCGTGTGGTGCTGCTGAGATGGAGAGCGGCAGAACACAAACCAGGCAAGCCTTTGCTGCTGTTCCTGGAGCAGAGTTAAAGTCTGTACATAGCAACGTGACTCCATCGCTCGCCACAGGACCCGTCGTGGGCGCTGCCGGAGGAGGAGGAAGAGGCGCTGAGCCGGCAGATCGTTGGCTGGCTGGTTTCCTCTCTTGCCTGAACGCAGGGCGGTTGCGCTCTCTCCACAGACTGGCAACCGTGGCGGCACACTTGGATCCTCTCTGCCACACCGATGCGGCTGCAGTGGACAAGAATAAGAAACCTCCACCTCCGCCGCCAGTGGGCCACGCTCGGTTGGGAAGGCTGAGCGTGCAGCTGAAGAAACGAGTGAAGACGTTGGTCTACATTGAGAACCTGTTCGACCCGCTGACCTTGCACGCCCTTTTCCAGGTGATAGACCTTCCTCGCTTCACGTTGGCCAACATTTACGAGGCCGTGGCACGGGCTGACCTGTCGTACGTGGTGCCCAGGGAGCGGCTGCCACTGCCCAGCGACTCGGCGGTGGCGCCCTTCCTTCTGCTCGTGCTCTACGCCAAACTGCTATCGAACAGCAAAGGCTCCGCTGATGTTTCTAACCTCTTTGCTACCCTGAAGTCTCTGGTAAGTTGGTTTGGTCTTTTTTCCACTTTCTCTCTCTCTCTCTCTCTCTCTCTCTGCTCTCTCTCTCTCTTTCTTCTACTCTCAACGATGATCGACTAACACCTCAAGGGAGGTAGCCAGCGCAAGCAGCGGCAGTGCTACCCGAGGACTTTGGGCTGCCTGCAGACGTCTTTCTGTCGGCGCTTGCTGAGAGGCGCGTTCGCTTTTTTGACGCTGACAGCGGCTCTGACCAAGGTAGTAGCGCTGCGTTCCTTCCTCAGCGGCAACGCTCCACCCTCTATTGGAACGAGTACTTTGAAAAATCGGAACTCGCCTATCTCTCGCAGGCTTACCGCAATGAGCGCTTTGTTACCAGGTTTATTTTTATTTTCTCTCTTGTTCTCTTCTGGTTCTCGTTCACGTTCATCTTCCTGTTCTTGTTTCTTGTTGCTCCTTTTTTGTCTTATCACTGACTTGGATCAACCTCAAAAGAGTAAAGCATAGTCTAACAGGAAAGCAGAGCAAAGCAGAACCCAACCAGGTGGCAGATCTGCCTCTCACTTTGGAAGACAGAGGTACGTTTTAGTGCTAACTTTTTTTTTTAAAAAAAAAACACGATGGCACGAAGCTCATCAATACCGTTACTGATGATCTTTCATGGATGACCCATCTCAGCGTACAAAGCGTCCAGAAATCCGGAACAGATGGCCCAATTTGAGGAGAGCATTGCTCGCGTTAGAGACTACCTTGCCGTCAGCCCAGCTATCGTACGTGCCCTTTTTTCCTCTCTCACCCAAAAGCAGTAGTGAGAACAGGAATAAGATCAAAATAATGAAAATATGATAAATATGGAATAGGTACTTGCCAATATGCGATTCTTGAGCGCACACAGGGCGTCACTACATCCGCGCATGTTTAACAGCGAGATGGTATCCTTGTTGCTCGACTTGTTGGAAACGGCAGCAGAGGGCAACCTTCCGCACAGTGACAGCACAATTGCTTGCTGTCTGCGCTTGTTGTGCACGTGGTTGGGCATCGTTGCGCAGCAGATAGACAGAGGATCGCTCCGTCAATATGCTATCAGAGAAGAAGCAGAGCAAGCCATTAAGGGTGCTACCATTGTCGAACAAATGCTTCCTCGCTTATCCGTAGCTGGGCTCTTGTTTGCACTGGGCGTAGCATACCTTGGCAGCACCCATGCCGTTCTTCTTCCAGGTAATACCGATGGTACGCATGAACGGGCGAATCGCTGTTATTCAATCATTAGGCGTTGTCTTGAGCAACCTACTGCTGCTCTCTTGTACGTAATTTTTTTTTTAAAAAGTTGAAACTTGTATTCCTCTTCTCATGCATTCTTAACTGTTAGACGGAGCAAGGCTTTGCCGGTGTTGCTGGAAGGAATTGGCAACCTTATGATTAGTGCACCATTAGAAGTGCTCCAGCCAATCACACATCTCCTTTTGCGACTGTGGCAAGTGGAGAGCAACGACCCAATAATGGCACCGCAAGCTGGTCTTACGGACTCACCAGCACATTCCTCCCGCGATCACGATGCAGGTCTGCCTATTGTCACGGAGGAGTCTTTGCTGGTTGTGTTCCGCCTCTTTCGCTTTGTATTCGTTTCACGTGCGATGTCAACAGAGGGAATGGTAGCACCCTCGCCTGCTATTGCGGCTGTGGAAGGTCCCAATATTTACCAATCGCTCCCCAGAAATTGGTTGCAAGTATTAGTATCGGAATGCAGCGGCGCTGCAGATCCTGGTTCACCATCAAGACATGTTGCTCTGTTTGCTGCTGGCGGTTTGTTGTGCGTACACATTCCTTCAATGGACGATGATGGTCACTCAGGACAAGAAACTCACTAAAATTTCTGACACAGAAAGGGAGCCGCCATTTTTCGGCAAGCATTTGTTATGTCAAAAGAGGAAGAGGGTCTGTTAGAAGAGGCGGTCATTGCCCTGGCCCAATTGTTGCACACAGCGATTGAAGAGGCTGCAGCACAAGTGGGCTGTGGGCATAATCATGCACCGCATTGGCCTCGTACCATGTGTTTAGTTGCCATCAACACAGGAGAGGCTTTGCCTCTTCAGAGAAGCCAAGCAGAGGTACGCAGAAATTTCGTGAGAATATTAAAACATTCAAATACCTACTGATGGAATTACAGCTTCTGTTCGACTTGTTGCTGAATGTGTGTTTGGATGACGTGCTGGACCACCAATGGATCTTTAGTGGATTGCAGCGACGGGATCCTGCCTTAAAAGAGAGGGCCTTTGAGCATAGAAAAAACTATCTTTTCAAACAATCTGCTACCCTTGCGCAAAGCCTTGCCCTTACCTTTGCATCTTTATCTGTGGACAAAGCCGCAGACGCGCTAACCCGGTATATCATATCATCTCCCTTCTTTTCAATATTTGCACAACTTATTTTTCTGTGTCTAGGATACTAGCCTACACAGAAGCTTTGTTTGAAGGTTGGCGGACACACGTTGTAAATGCTTCGGGCAATGCTGTGCCTCCAGCTCTTATGCCTGAATTGATGTCATTTGCTCAGACCATCTTTCTCTCTTTCAACTATTTGTTCAACTTGGTGGCGGACCAGCGCATTGACCCTCACCATTGTATCCTAGCATTGCGAAGCTTGTCCTTCCTTCAGTTTGCTCGAATTAAACTTAACCTCTACGATGCTACGGCCTATCGTCTCATTCTACGCGCTGCTGACGATGATTCTATGCTTCCCATTATTGCCGACCTGCTGTTTGTAAATAGTGCTCGTCCAGGTATGTTTGTTCGTTGTTTATTTGATTTTTCTTCATCATGACTTCTCTCTCTCTCTCTCTCTCTCTCCGTATTCTAACTTGGTGGATCTCATTGGTCGTTTTAGAAGAAGATCTGCGGAAAATGGACGAGCTAACCACAGGCCGCTTTTATTTCTTCCTTGATGCCATGGAAGTAGTGATAAATTGCTTTTCTTTGGATATACTCCAACAAAGGCTCTTGCCTCTACTATTCGCGTAATGTCATTCTGCCACTGTCTCTCCTCCGTTTCTTTTAACATAAGTTTGTTTTTTAAAAAAAACAGGTTAATTGGACATAGCCATATTTTGCTGAACAAAAAGGCGCACTTGGTGCTGAAGACTTTATTCTCTGGAACAACCTACTCTTCGGAGGAGGCAAGAGAAGATCCCATCGCATATTCAGCCTCCCGCAGCATCCACGCGTTCTTTGAGAGACAGGCTTCAGCTCCTATCTTTACATCACCACCACGCATGCCACAACATGTTATGAAGCTGGTTCCCTATTATCTCAACCTGTGTCTGAAGTATTACGGCGAGCGCTTGCCTTTTGAATCCTTTGCAGAGTGCTTTCAGACTATTCTGTTCTCATTGCCTCCTTCGCACCCACTGGTTCTATTCTGTTTCCAAGCTTTAGCCGACAAAGCCAAAGAGATTCTTTGCCTTGAATGTAGGAC
This sequence comes from Balamuthia mandrillaris, assembly GCA_031835245.1. Classification (NCBI taxonomy): domain Eukaryota; phylum Discosea; order Longamoebia; family Balamuthiidae; genus Balamuthia; species Balamuthia mandrillaris. The sequence goes on along the minus strand of JAVKOQ010000107.1, from coordinate 37,902 downwards.
TCCCTGTGCTACTTCACTCCCTTACTTCAATGAAGAACATCAGCCGCAAAACGAAGAAGCAGAAGAGCAACAACATGATCAGCATCTAGAACACAGCCCTACCATTCAACGGACGAAAGACTCATGCGCCAACGACGACTTAGCAGCCCTGGACCAATCCAAACCGTTACTCATGTTAATGTCACGCAACATCGCATGGATTGACATTCAAGACCTTGAACGCTTGCTCGACACTCTCGACCAACTTCTGCAAAGCGTAAGCAGCAAGCGCGTTCAGACAGTTCTGTGTAAGTACATCTACCATGTCATATCAACCAACTACGACTACACTCGCAAGCACGTTTGCCTCGCCTGGTACCTTCGGCTGTTGGCCTCCTTGAAGCTTAACGCTAAAACCATGGTTATCCAAACGCCAGCCCCCCCGCCCTCTGTCCCTCTTTCTTCTCCCTGATGTGCTTGTCCTTTTAATATATTTAAACCTGTCTCTCTCCCTCTCTCCCTCTCTCGCCTCAAGGTTAGGGTTTGGTGTTAACAAAAGTGCACAAGAGGCAAGGGTGACGTAACGCTCCTAGGTGGTGGTGTGGTGGGCTGGGCTGACAAAATAGATTAGGGAAAAGTGTGTCGAAGAAAGAAGCAACCAGTGGCTGCCATCAACACTCCTACCACCATTAACGCAACAGCAAGGATAATGGGAGACACTACTTTTGAAGAGGATGACACCATTGAAGCAAGAGGCTTGCCAAAGGTACTCCTTCTCCCCCTCCTATCTCTTCTTCCTCTCTCTCTCTCTCTCTCTCTCTGCTTTCTCCAACTGACGAAGAGGTCTTTGGCAGCTGCCTATTGAAAAAGCGTTGGGCGAGCCAGTGATCGTGATCAAACATCTTAAGAAACGTACGTTACTGCACCAGCAATGTTGAACGATGCAAACCCAGCTGATCTCTATTTGAAGACTATGCCATTGAGGGAAGAGTGGACGTGGTAACAGCTCTGCATGACATACACTTGGCTCCAAACTCGGAGTTCTACCCAATACGAAGGTAGTTCCTTCCTCCGTCCCATTCACCGCTTTATCATATTCTTTTTTTTTCCCTTCTTCTTGGAAACGAATGAACCAAAGGCTTTTCATCCTGTAACACCAACCACAAAGAGGAGAATTTGTCATGTTGCGAGGACCTTCTGGTGGCGGCAAAACAACTCTTCTTAACATCATAGGCACCATCGATAAACCATCGCTTGGCACTATTGGTTAGTTGCTTCATTTGTTTGCTGTTTTGGTCGCCACAAAACCTACCATTGCAGCATACTCACCTAGAAAATGTGTTGCAGAGATACTGGGCACTCCCATTGATACCTCCTCATCGGATAGCTTCCTTGCTTCGCTTCGTCTCACCAAGATAGGTTTGCACTTGCTTTTCCTTTCCTTCATGTGGGTAGCGACGGCGTGTAGAGTGTATTAGCCTGCTGTGCGCTTAGCTGTTCTCGTTTAGGCTTCGTATTTCAGACGTTCAACTTGCTGGCTACCATGTCCGCCTTTGAGAATGTAGAGTTGCCCATGACCATTGCAGGTAAGCTTGGACCCAAGGAGAGGAAAAAGCGAGCAAAGGACCTGTTGGCATGTAAGTATTAACGTTGTTTAAAATGCTTCAACCTGCTTTCTGTGGGCACTACTAAGAAACTTCTGAAAGTGGTTGGACTGAGAGACAGAGAAAACCATTTGGTAAATTACGCTACTTGATTCCATCTTTCTATCTCTGCTCCTTCGCTGCCCCATTCTGCGTGTTCTCCTTTCTCCTCTCCTCTCCATCTCTCTCTCTCTCTCTCTCTCTCTCTCTCTCTCTCTCGCTCTCGCTCTCTCTCACATTGCCTCGGGTACAGCCATCAGAGTTGTCAGGAGGAGAGCAGCAGAGAGTAACAATAGCGCGGGCATTGGCCAACGAGCCAGTAATATTGCTGCTGGACGAACCAACAGGTGATCTGGACACCAAAAATACAATCCAGGTGATGGACCTATTGCTGTCCATTAACCAAAAGCTCAAGACAACGTGCTTGATGGTGACGCACAACCCAGACTTAGAATGCTATGCTGACCGCGTTCTGTATCTCAAAGATGGACATTTTGAGCACCAAGCCCTCAACGTCACGCAGACACGCCTTGAGTACAATACCTACATGGACTATCTCAAGTCTCTTGAATGATGTTTCTGGTCTGATCGTGTTTCACTTTGCCATTCCTTCTCTGTCTTTCTTCGTTCCCTCTTGGCGACACAACAGTTTATATATATTTTTTTTGTACAAAACACGACCTAGTTGCCTTATCTTATTTCCACTACGGAGCGTTCCCTCCTCTGGTAGTGCTGTAAAGCAAGCGAATCGCGCAAATCAACAATTGCAGTCCTTGCCCCGAGGCGGAGGTTTTGCGCCAGATCCTTCGTCATCTTCTGGTTCTTCGGGTGCAAGCTCTACCACCCCTTTCGATTTGGGCTTTTTAAGCATCATCTGAGTCAGTGGGGGCGGTGCAACACAGAAGAGGGAAGAAAGACTCACCACTTCGCCCTTTTCCTCAACAATGGGTTGCTGTCGAGCCACCTGAATGATTTCTATTTGAGAGCAAAAGTGAGCAACTGGTATTTCTGGAAAAAGAAGAGGATAAAGCACCTTTTGTCAGCTGAACAAACGCCTTCTCTATGTTACTTCCACTTTTGGCTGATGTTTCTATGAAGAACATGTTTTCTTTCTCTGCCAATCTTTTGCCTTCCTCGACACTAACACACCGCTGCGTTTACCGTGTAGTAGTGTCATCACCCAATTTTAGTAAGAGATTGAGAAAGTAGGGAAGAGAGAAAGGGAGAATACCAACCTGCGAAACAAGGTCGCACTTGTTACCAACTAAAATGACTACCACATCTTGAGTACAGTATCGGTCTAGTTCCTCCAACCATTTGGGAATATGCTCCAATGACTGTCTGTTGGTGATGTCATAAACGACCAAAGCACCAAGTGCTCCTCGGTAGTAAGCACTACACAGAGCCCTGTATCGTTCCTGTCCAGCTGAACATAAATGGCGATCGATTCGTGAAGCGTAAGGGAAAGCTGTCAGCCAGTGCAGGAGAGGAAACAGAGCAGAGATGCCAAGTAAAGAAGGGAAAGAGGAAGAGGAAGAGGAAGAGGAAGAGGAAGAGGAAGAGGAAGAGGAAGAGGAAGAGGAAGAGGAAGAGGAAGAGGAAGAGGAAGAGGAAGAGGAAGAGGAAGAGGAAGAGGAAGAGGAAGAGGAAGAGGAAGAGGAAGAGGAATACCTGTATCCCAAACCTGCAACTTGACGTCTGTGCCTTCTTGTGGAGTAAGATCAGGGCTATCTGGGTTTATGGAAAAGCTCTTCGTTGCAAAGGCGACACCTATGGTAGTCTTTGAGTCCTCGTAGAACTGGCCATTGGTGAAGCGGCTCATTATATTAGACTTGCCTATATATTTTATGAGGGAGTGTTTGAGCTTCTGAACAACAAAAAAAAAGCAAGCAAACAACTGGACTACATAGGGCAACTTACCAACACCAGAGTCGCCAATAATCACCACTACCAATGAGTTTGAAGGTAAGTTAGTAAGACAGCCTCTCTCTTCCTCTCCTCAACTAGTTGGTAAAACATGGGACATACCCTTCACAAGATAATCAACCCCAGAAGAACTTGTTGCGCCCTCTTTAGGCCGACTAGCAGGGGGACTTTCCGCCTCGTTTTGCATGTTACGCAAGAGGATCTGGTTCGGTATGCTTCTTGTAATTGTGCTAAGAAGTTGTGCTTCAAGGCTGTTGAGGTTAAGGCCGTACAGTTCACGAATGTTTGGGGCTGAGTGTGGTCGGAGCTCGTGGCTGATAGGCTCACCAGGATTATTTCAGCAATGTGCAGAAGAAAGAAAGGCCTCAGAAGAGGAGGAACAAAAGGAAGAGGAGGGCAGCGCAGCAACAGCAGGCGAAATCTGTGTGGTTTTCCGGTGGCCAACTTCTCTCTTCCTGCCTGCTGGTGCCCTGGCCCAGTAGTGGGGGGTAGGATGAGGGGTTATCTGTTGTAAACTCTACATACTAAACATTACTGGCATTCCTTTTGTGTCGGTTGGCTGCTCTCTCTGCATTAGTCTTATTCAAAACCACGACCTCTACCACCAAAGACCCCTTTCAGACCTGAAAGACGGAATAGTCATCCTCCGGCGCCCTGCCTGGAGAGGGACTACATAAACGAGATGGAAAGCATGGAAATGAAATCGGAAAACAGGGGCGCAGCCACCCTTTCTGCATCGAAAAAATCAGCCAGAAGGACAGGGTAGGACATACTTTGTTGTTACTTTATACTTTCACGTTCATTTACCTTCACCCCTGTTCCAAGCATAAAAGGGAACGTGAAAACTGATGAACCCCAACTACCCACCGGAAAGAACTGTTCACGGCCTATTGGAAGGGACACCAGGCCCCGACGTCAGTCATGGTCTCCTGAAGGCCAAGACTTGCTGGACGATATGAGGACCACCAATACCTCTCCGCTCCTCGTTGAGGAAAGCAATGAACAAACCAACGAAAAAGGTTACTCTCTATTCTCCTCTTTTCTCTCTCCGTTCTACCTCTCCCTCATCCTCATCTAACCAGTTGACGCATTATTTCGGCGGTGCAGTGGTAATATTTACACTGGAAAGTTTGGAGGCGCCTCAAAAGACCGGCTGGATGCTCAGTAGGCAAGGTACGGTGGATGGGACCCGTTCTCGAGTTTTTCATTAGCTTTTAAAAAAGCACAACACCTTATGCAGGTGAACGCGACCAGTGGCTACGATACTTCTTTGTCTTGAGAAATGCGTACGTGGCAGCATTCTTTAAAATGTTAATTTCCTGTCGAGTTATTCACGACGTCCTTTTGTACTTTTGCAATTCTTGTGGTGCATTCGGTCTTTATCTGTTCACGCTTCTCATCCAACATGACAATCATGGTACGACCTTTGTTCACCACAAAGCATCCTGTATCAGTTTGAGTCGAGGAATGCAGAAGGAAAGCCGTTGGAAGAAGTTCGTATCATAAACGTGGATGTAAGAGAACAAGATGCGGCTGCCTTTACTTTCGAGGTCACCACACACCACAGCAAGCGTAGACGGCAATACAAGGTGGAAGAGGAATGTGAGTATTTTGCTTGGATTATATCCTTGAAAGGAGCCAAGGTGTATGAGCAGTGCCTTCGGATAAAAACGCCGGCACGTACCCTCGAACACTATGATGTCAAGTGTCACTGGATAGTTTAACCGTCTTTCCATTGCAGGCTCAGAGTATCGTTATCTACGGAAAGCGGGAGCGTCAGTCTGTGTTAGATTCCCCAATGTTGGTAGCATCAGGCGAAACTTGCCCGCAAGCCGAAGCTTCATTCCGCTCTTCACTTTCCCTGCAGGAAACAGCCTCCACAGCGGTTCATCCTTCCCGGCAACCAGGTGAGGTGGATCATAACCATGCTGATTTCCCCACCCTTACCTTCACCACATCAATTACTGTGCCTTCTTTGCCGTTTACAACAAAAAGTGGTCACAGACGCACCCCTTCTTCTGAAATTACAGCTACGCTTACCTTCGCTGGAGATAGAAAGCAACGCAACCGGCACTCTGCAGGTCCGAACCTGCGAAATCGGGGTCATAAACGACGATCAACCTCCTCATCAACTTCCTCTTCGGCTTCCGCTTCTTCTTCCGCTGGTGCAGAAACTTCATCTCCCTCGGTTTCATCTCCCGCTTCCAACTGCAACTCGCATCCAACTTCCCTGTCAACGGACATTCGTCTGAGTAAGTCACCCTCGCGCCACCACAGACGGCACAAAAGCGGAGGGGATCCAAGCGCTGCCTGTAACGAAACCGGAGTATACATCTTAGGCGAGGACCGACCAGACCAGAAAGGCAAAACAAAATGCGAAGGCGAGAGTCGTGGGAGAGACAACCTGGATGGGGTACAGCGGGGTCAGGTCTTGCTGGAGCTGGGTGAAGTGGCGGAGATTGAACATACACTTGGACATGATACCGGGGGGATCCATTTGATGAAGGACAGGATAACTGATGAGCCATCATCCCCAACTACAATGGGCCACCACCAAGTGGAATATAAAGAAGGTGTGCTCTATTTGTTAAAACCTACAAGCATTCCAAAGGTATCAATTGCCACCAAAGAAAGTACCAAGTGAAAGAGTTAGCTTACTAACACTTTGCAAACCATATATCAGGTATCTGTTTGGAAGAAACGGCGTGTTTGTTTAACCAAGCATGGCACTATTGATATTTTCAAGGTGCTTCATCTCCTCATTAGCAAAGCCTGCACCGGCCTCATACAAACGACTAACGAATATCAACCAACCAACATTAGGGGGACAAAAAAGAAAAGGTAATCCAGTTGCAATTTGTGAAAGCACAGATTGAGTTGAATCGCAATCTTAAGAAGTACACTTTTCGGGTGGTAAACTTGGAAGGACATCTATGGCTTGCTGCTCAAAACTCTACAGAGTTGATCGGTTGGGTTGACGTCATACAAAAAGCTCAAGCTCTCTTAATGAAAGCCCGGTTGGAAACTAAAGGACTTTCGGTATCCTATTCACCCACTGAGGGCGTTGCATTACCGCTCACCTGCTATTCCTGCTGCAGTCTGAAGAAGTCGAGAAGAACAAAGAAGAATTAGGCAAGTTACTGCTATTGCCCGGCAACGATGTTTGTGCTGATTGTCTACATCCAAGTAAGTGGAATGTTTTTTGTTTTAATGTCAGTGGCTGGATGGAGCCATACATAGAATACTGAGGATTTGTCATTGAACAGAACCTGAGTGGGCCAGTGCGAACCTTGGCATATTTATCTGCATCCAATGTGCTGGGGTACACCGCAACCTTGGTGTTCATGTCTCCAAGGTACGCTCTATCACAATGGACCGATGGGGACCAACTGCCATCCAGGTACCTTTTTGGTTTGCTGTTTACCGCGGATGATGGTGACTAATCCTCTTCTCTCCTTCTCACGAACGCAGCACATGGCATCCATGGGCAACCTCAAAGCCAACGCACGTTGGGCGGCAAACTTAGAATCTCACGCACAGATAACAGCCACTGCTTCCACGTACTCTTTTTTCTTCAAACTCTGACGATCTATGTTAGGCTTAAACGGGTGCAAGTAAGCCACCCCGCTAACACATTCACTCAACCATAGCACAGAGAGAGAAGGGTTCATACGAGCCAAATACGCCGAAAAAAGATTTCTACAGCCCCACACATAGCCCTCAGTGCACATCAACCCTATTTGACAGGCTCACCTTGAACGCTCTTTGTAGTTATCACCTCTCTCTCTCTCTCTCTCTCTCTCTCTCTCTGCGTGCAGCAGTGAGGAAAAACAAGCTTAACATAACAAATGAGCTTTACTTGGCAACGATCACATCACAAGGAGCATGCTGTACACAGTAGTTGCTTACGGAGCCAATAAACATCCTTGTAAAGCAATTTTGTGGTTTGTGTAAGGTGGAGGGATAGCACTTTGGTTAGTACAGGTGGGTCACACACTCCCTCTCACACTTTTGTGTCGAGACAAAGAAAACAGAGGGATAAAAGAAACCAACCTCTTAATGGTGCCAAGGCCCCTAGTGCCTACCACCAGGATGTCAACTCCTTTGGCCTCCACAGCTTCGCAAATGGCCTCGCGGGCATCAGAAGCTTCCAGCAGAACGGTTTCGACGTGGGCGTACTTTACAAGTTGCAGAGAGTGGCAAGTAAGTATCACGAGAACAAGGAGGAAATAATGGTCAGCAACTCACCCCATCGGCTTTGCATTGGTTCTCCCACTTGGCAAGCAGCTGCTGTGCAGCTTCAATTTCTTTGGCCTTGGCTACAGTGATCAAGTAGATTTGGTCCTCTGGCGTCAACAGTTTGTGGGCAATGGAATAAGCCTTCTCGGAGTGCTCACTTCCATCAATGGCAATCATGTATTTAGTCATTGTTGGTCCAGCCGAATGCAACCCAAGTGCTCTGTGATGTGCTTAGTGTTTGTTTGTAGTTTGCGGTGGTTGCGTTGCAAAACAAAAAAGCAAAAAAAGCCAGGCAGGCCAGCCTTCGTTTTGGGCAAAACAAGTGCCGATTGGTCCGGCTGGACAAAGCTAACTACATCCCCTGAAAATTCAGCAGAAAATTGATGGAGAAGCCTACTGTTTTTCCCCTCATTTAGGTGGTCAAGATCATACGATCTAAACACAACGAAAATTCGAGTCGGCCAACGAAAGTACGTGCAAGCAAGGAAGGCACACACATTAAAAACATAAACACACATGAAGCAAAGACTCGAAAGAAGAATTGTTCAAGCTCTGTCAGCACAGGGTAACTTATAAATGTTAATAACATCACGACGTATCTCAGGGCCACCACCATATCTGTCAAACAAGTACCACCAAACATCAGGAATAACGCCACGGTAGTGTGTCACAGGTTTCAAGCCTTTTAAAGGACGAAGTCCCGTTTGGTCATTCTCCTCCAGTAACAAGTGATTGGGAATAGGTCCAGGAAGAGGACCCCCACGCACAAAACAGTGCCACTGGGTTAACCACTCCGCATGCATAAGATACCACACTTCAGAGGGTTGAAGGGAGTCTCGATCCATCGAAGCGATGGCCTGCTTTTCCTCATTTCGCCTGAGATCCAGCTTTTGACACTTGCCGCAAGACTCGAGGCGGGTTATCTCCGGGCCGCCGCCATACGTTGCATACAGCTGTTGCCAGGCGTTCCGTGGTATGGATATCAGCCTTTGGGGGACGTGGGCAACTTGTTCTGGCCTGAGACCACCGTGCTCACAAATAAAGGACCGGTGGTCGATGGGACCTGCCTCCTCCTCCACTGTCAGCCATCTATAGTACCACTCCCTGCTCAGGTAACTTGGCTGCTCTTCCTCTTCTTCTGCAGCTCCGTTTGCAGCTGTTGCACTGAACTCAGCGTTTAACCAGCAATGGTACGCTTTGATGCTTGCCCTGATTGCCTTGATCTCTTCTCCGTTTTCATCACTATTTTCAAAAAATATATATATGTGCCGTCACCATCACCGCCATTGCAAGAAGTGAGTAGCTATCCTTAAAGGTTGAAACATCACAAATGCACATTAAGTCCTAATTACGTACTTCTCAGGGCTACGCCGCTGGTAAAACAGTACATAGGCCTCCGTGCCTTGAACTTGGCTCTCCGATGCCTCTGTCACGTAGCTATCATCAAATTCCCACCATTTGCCGTTCTTTTGATTTTTACAATAGGCAACATAATGCCCTCCTAAATCCAGCAACCAGAAAGTTTGCATGAGCCAGCAAGCAAGCGAGCAAGCAAGAAAGAAAAAAATGAAGGCAATCTCTCAACAATTTCAGACAGAGTACAGTACCTCCCAGTCCACCTCTATGGTTTATGAGGCCGATTAGATCATAGGTTGTGTGGGCAATCATGTCCTCGTTACCGCCATACTCTTCACAAAATGGGGCCATGTTCAGGCCTGTAAGAGGAAAGGTAACTTGATCTGAGATTTTTGAGCTAAAGTACGAATCGTGACGAAAACGTTTCAAATGGATGCACAAAATCTGTGAAAATCGTTTCAGTGACTAAACTCAAGCCAAAAGAAACTACAAGAATGTAACGTAACCTTAGGAAGATGAACTAGCCGCAAGTATTTTTGGGAATCATTACGTCTTCGACAGAAGTCGCAGTTGTATCTATCAACCCCTGTTAGGCACTCGCTCATACAGTAGCAACGAAGACAATCCATCAACGATACCGTGCGAGTTGATAGGCTGTATGATGGGCGACATTAGATTGGGAATGTCAAACCAAACAATATAAAGTAAATACATATTAAAGTGAATACAATAAAACACAAAGAGAATTAGAGCAAAGCAGTGCGAAGTAAAGGAAAATACCCAAGCCATTGGCCCATGCGGGTAAATAAGCCACGGCCCTCTCTGTTATTAAGGTTCGCTGGGACGTGCTGTTGCTCTTGGTCAATGAGGCGATTGAGAGTAGTATCAGAAGGAATGCTGACAGAGAGATCATAGAACGGATCTAAAGTCGGAGAACTCTGGGTGTTTTATGGTTATCAACGGTTGTCTATGAATAGAGAATAGAAATGTTTTACCTTTCCACACCGCAAACATTTAACATGGCTCAGAAGGGTGCCTTCGAACAAGTCCGATACGATACTTCGATAATACTTTTTCTTAACTTGGGAGGTTTTTGGGTTCTCTCTCTTTTTTGACCGCTCCAAACTTTTGTTGAGTTGCTCTTGTTCATTAAAAAGGACCAGTTTAGATGGCTGAGTTACTTCCTTTAATTCTTCGTGCAATGCATCTATGATACACCTTAAGAACTCTTGAGCATCCTGCGTGTGATACCAATTAGCTCAACAAAGATATGAGAGAGAGAGAGAGAGAGAGAGAGACGAAACTTGTTGCCCATATCCAGCAAAAAGTGGATTAACGCGAACCATGTCCCGCAGTAAATCGACAGGCTTATAAGAGTGCCTGTATAAGAGGAGGTCAGGCCTTTTCAATTCGCACCCAGCTCATCCATGCATCCCACACGGGTGTTAATGTGATTTGCACGGCAAGAAGAGCAGAAGGAAGAGGGAAGAGAATTAAGTACAGTTTGCCACTCCAGAGGTGAGCAGTAAACTCCGCAAAATGCCAAGAAAGTCTGTAGATGTGACGATGCTTGCTGAGCTGTATGAGAGCGCATTTTCTAAAGTAGAAGGCCAAGGGGCTATTATTGAGACACTGAAGGCTGGCGTTCATATAACAAGTGTTACCCAAATTGCTTAGACCACAGAGACCTACATTATTTTGAGTAGCGACATTCGTGAATGAAAAGTAAAGAGCTATTACAAAAGAGTTGGAGACCACCTTTGGAGGAATGCTTTGTTCCATCTTTGCGCTTGATGTTGGAGAGAGAACGAGAGGAGGAACGGGCGGAAGGAAGGACTACCAACCCTCGTATTCTCTCTATTAGTTGTGCCTCCTGCTCGTCTGGACAAGTACACTCTAAAACCTCTTCGTCGCACTCGTAACACCATATTTGTTGCGTTTCCACGTTCAAACATAGGCGGTGCTGTCGCTGCTGCATAAAGTGGGATAGCATATGTTCTCCCTGGTTTCGCCCACAACCTATGAAAGTGCAACGGTCCTTTTGAACCGAGGCAGGCAGAAGAAGCTGTTTGTGAGGGTCGTCCCAAACAAACGTAACAAAAAGAGAAAAGATACCTCAAGGCACGCCCAAACATTTGGCATCTTACACCTGCACTTGCAACAAGCTAGTTTACGCGAGTGGATACGTTCCTTTTTTGCGGTGGCAACAAGTGGGGTGGTGGTGAGGGGTACGGTGGTGGCAGATTTTGTTTTTTTAACCAAGGAGGTAGGTCAGTAACCTCCCCACAAAACAATGAACAACGAATCAAGTAGCAGCCGCCGCCGCCGCCACTGGTGGTGTTCTTGCTGGTGGGGTTGTACGTACTTTGAGGTCAAGGGATTGAAAGCGCTGTTGCTGAAAGGCGAGCTGCACCTTTCTCACGTGCGGGCAATACTGGGAGGAGGCCTCCATCCTCGCTCAGAATGATGGCTCGCTCAGTGTCAGTTGGAAGGAGAGGAGAACACTCTTCTTCTTCTTCTTGTTCTTCTTCTTCTTCTTCTTCTTCTTGCTTTTCGTGCTCGGGCCTTATGTCGACAAAAAGTGGATCCGTCGACAGGAGCGCTTCTTGCTCCGAGCCTCGGCCAGCAGCACTGCCCCACCAAGAGCAAAAGCTAGCAGCATGCTGCAGCGGACCAACGCCGCTTGGCAGTGGAGGTTAGCGCGGGGGCCACTCCCTTCTCTTCCTTCTCTTCGTGCAACTTCCATGGTACCTGTAAATACCTGCCATTGCACCTTTTACTTGCGTGCTTTGCACTACAACCGCAGCAGCAGCAGCAGCAGCAGCGGGAGGGCTCTGCCAAGAGCGTGTGTACCTCTGCTGCCGTTGCCTTGCTGCAGAAGTCTTTCTGTGGCTTTTATTTCTTGTATGCGTAGCTACAACACAAATTCTGTTGCGCAGCTGGAGAAACTGGAAAGGTCCAGACCGTACCTCTCCTTGCGACCCACTACTTGGCTTATGGTTCTTGCTGCCACCCTCTGTGGCTTTGCTGTTGGTGCACTGCCATTTCGACAAGCACAAGGTTCTAAACTCCAACCAACACTGTTTCCTCATTCTACTCTCTCTCTCTCTCTCTCTCTCTCTCTCTCTCTCTCTTCCTTCAAGCAAGTAACAACAAGAACACCAAACAGCGAGCGAGTGGTCAGTAAAGGCGTATGCACCAACACGTTTCCTTCTCAATAGCTTGCGGGACTCTATAATGGTAACTCCCAAAGACAAAGAGGCGGGCCTACACTCTCGCCTCTATCGACAACAGCTGGGTCGTGTCTTACTTTACCTGTCACAGGATGGTTGGTAGCAATCCTCTCTATACTATCTTTTTGTCAGAAGAGGTGGCCTCATCTTATTTACTGTGGCCCACTGCAACCACCATGGATAGGTGCCACAGCTGTTAAGATGACTAAGGAAGGTGCCATACCCATACTGAAAAATATATTAACGCTGCTTGAGCAGCACCAGGCGCGTGAGGGTTCTATGTCTCATGAGCTTCCCTTGCAAAGCATACTGGTAGGTGTGCTCACCAATTTAGCCTGTTGTGGTATCTATCCTCTCTGCTCAGCGTTGCCGCCCCAATGGTTACATTGATTGTCTATCAGTGAATGTAGCTTACCTTGGTTTACACTAAGCTGAAAACAGGACAGCCGTACTCGACGACCAAGAATGTCTTCAAAGATTCGTAGAGTGGTCCAGACGTCCCGACCCTGATCAAGGACAACGAATAGCTCAAGCTTTGGCCCGGCTGGCCCAGGCAGTCCCAGCGAGAACTAATAATGCCGCTGCTGCTGGTTCTTTCTTGCGATCTTCCACTATTTTATTCTTGTGATTATTTATTAACTCTCTCTCTCTCTCTCTCCTCTCTCCTCTCTCTCTATCTCTCTCTCACTCACTCACACACGCACACAGAGGCATCAGTAAGACTGCTGATGCATGCTATAAACAACCTGGTCAGTAACTCTTCTGCTACGGCTCAAACAAAACTTCTGGCAGCTCGAGCCATTGGTCGCCTTGGCAAAATAGGTCCTCTTTTCATTATCACCCTGGAGTGTAATGTAACTCCAACCGAAGACTGACCTTCCATATCGTTTATGCTCTTCTACAGAGCCCTATCGGCGTTGTGTCGTTGAGGAAGGTGGTTTAGAGTCTTTACAAGTATTAGTTGTAGCGAACAACAATGACAATGCGATCCAACTACGAGTGGCAAAAAGCATCCTCTTACTTGCGCAGACAGGTACGTTTGAACATATTTCATGTCTCTACCACCACTCGCTTGACATTGCTGTTGTGAGCAGGTAGCATCATGAAGACAATTATCGAAAGTGGCTGGCTTGGTGTTTTTACAGTTTGGGCCAAGTCAGATGACAGGCAGCTTCGCATGTTTACCACCTCTATCCTTGAGGAACTGCTACACAATGGTAAGCGCACTTCTATTGAACAATACTCACTATGTTTTGCTGAGAACTCTCTTTGTCGGCACTATGTTTACCATGCGTAACAGACGAAACAGCATTAGGTGTTATCCGAGAGCTTGGTTTCGGGTACAGTAGTAATTTACATAACCCTTTGCTCCATTTCTCTTTTCATTGAGTGGCATCATAGCAGTAACTGACCTACACATACCTCTGCGTTTCGTGGCAAAAAGCCCACTGTTGCACCTAACACAGGACGTAGCACTCAACAGTACAGAACTCCTACAGCGGGTGTTTGCAGGAAAAACTAGCCACCACCACACCAGCAATAATAACGGTGTGGCAGCGGCCTCTGAACACAAACAGAAAGAGAATGAACTTCAGACTTCTAAACACGTGGCAACTTCAACTGTGAACGACAATACGGCTGCCTTTGAGGAGGACTACTGTGCAGTCCTGGACGATAGCTTTCGCGTTTTGGAGTAAAGTTGATGCCCCTTTTGCTGGCTGTTAACACACAAAAACTCTAATGTAAAGATCGATGTAAAATGAGGGCAATTCAATGTATGCTAATGAATAGACGAGTGAAACGGATTATTGGCGGGCAAATGAGTGAGCGGATGGTTTGGTAGGTCGGATGCAGGTAAAATAGGATGGACGAATGGATAAATGACTACAACAGACCTGGCACTGCAAAACAGAAGAGGAGGCCAGCGGCCCCTCCACAGGCGAGCAGGGCCTCCGCTCCGGGATTGGTATTCCAACACAGCCTATGAAGGCCCACAAGTGGAGGGGCGAAGGGGGCCTCCGTGACAGCGCCATTGGAGGAGGTATCTTCTGTTCCCTCTTCTGCCTCCTCCTGCTCATTGTCCTCAGTAGGTTGATGGTCGTCAGTCTTCCAGCTTCTCTCCAAGGTGGCATCTTCAGCTCTAAAAATGAGCCGAGAGGGTTCGTCTTGCTCGGAAGGCACGTTGCTACGTTGGGGGGTGGTCGTCATCTCATATGAGGTGGTCAGCAAGCTGAAGTCTTTAAGCTTTCCCTTAGACCGTATCGGACCGGCTATGGGCCACAGGCGAAGAGAGCCATCCGCACTGCAAAATGCCAAATAATTGAGCCATGGCGTTGCGTCCATATCCTTTTGGCGTTGGCGTTGGTGTTGGTGTTGGTGTTTTGGAGTAGCGGTAGAGGAAACGTGTTAGCAATGGTAATTGGAAACTATGATGGCACCAAACTCACCCACGTCAACTGGGATAAGGAATGCACAATGGTAGCTTTCATTTCGTCTATGTCTACATAGCGGATGGACGTGTCGGAGGAGAAAAAAACAAACGGGTGCTCTCTAGAATGGTGCCACAACAGCGAAGATACCCAACCTTGAGTGGATATAGAAATGTATCAGTTGTAGCAAAAATACGTATATGAGAAAGCCGCTAAAACCAACCTCCTCCCGCCATATACGTATAGACTGGAGTATAAGGGTTCCGCAGGTCCCACAACTTTAGCCAGCCAGACTGTCCTGCCGACACAAATATGTTTGCATCAAACGGGTGCCACCTTACTCTCGTGATTGCTCGCCTTTGGGCTAAAGTGTAGAATATAGGTGGTGCAGCAGCTGGCAAGGCTAAGTCCCACACCGCCACGTGCCCTTTTGTGGCCCGTTTCAGGTCAATTAAGGTCATTCAACATTCTCTCTCTCTCTCTCTCTCTCTCTCTCTCTCATTTTCCTCACAAACCATCAGAACACCCAGCAAGAAGGAGGCTGTGACCAAACGCAGGAGACCAATCTAATGAACGGATAGGCATATTATGAGGAAGGCGAAGTTCTCTGTCTGGCCTTAGTGCGATATGACGGGGCTCACTTGGCTCTTTTCCTGAAATAAGGAAGTAGAACAGGGACAAGAAGAACAAGAAAAGGAGGATGCTCAGTTGTGCATAAAATAGTGTTTCACAACAGAAAAAAGCCTCACCTTGGGCAGGTATGGCCAAAGAGCAAGGAGTAGGGACACTGTAGATTTTAATAGAACCATCTTCGTTAGCGACAGCAAGTACGCCAAGCCTCTGCATGGCAGGCTGGTGGGTGTTGGGACACCATTTGACATCAGAAATTCCAACATCACCGCACTCGAAGGTAAAGTGAAGAACAGGAAGTGAAGGGCAAGAACTATGAATAGCTTCCATTTGAGTCCGTGGTATTCCCCATATCTGCAAAGTAGCGTGCGCCTTTTCTCCCTCCCCTTCTCCTTCCTCGTTCTCCTCCAAATCCATGTTCCCTGTTGCGGTGCAAGGATTATTCACTGCTACCACCAAGAGTTCTTCATGTGCGTCTTCTTGTTCTTGTTCTTCCCCCTTTTCTTCCACCCCTTTCTCTCCCCGACTTCGCGAAAAGGGCGTAGAAGCAACAGCATTGGATGGTGCAGGTGCCCAATCTAATCCCCATATGGCTCCACCTGTGCGAAGAACAAAGCCATAGCTACGCCCTGCTACTTCTTCTTGATCGGAGGCAGATGTGGTCGGTGGGTATGTGCCCCACGCCATAGCCTCGTGCAGAGCAAGGGTTGCTGTTCGTTCATTGATTGCTGAGTGGGGGTCTCTCCACCCAAAGGAGAAGCAGCTAATATAGCACAGTCAGACATAGTTACAGACCCTGTCACTCACAGAAATACATACTCTGTCGGTTGGTTGGGGTGTCTCTCTTTGTAAAGGAGGAGAGGGTGAGGTTGCCAATTGGAAAAGGGTACAACGGAAGAATGCTGTTGGCATTTGTCCCGCAACCGTTCCTCCCTCTTTTGTCGCCTTTTATGGAAAATGGTAGTGGGGCGGCGAAGGGTGGTTAGTCCTCTCTTCCGCATCAATAATAGGGGTTTGGGGGGAAGGTCATGGCTTACGCTACATCGCGGTGCCGTGTGGCACGCACGAGACCAATAGGCCGTCTTCCCTTCTTCACGTAGGTGTACTTGGGCCGGGAATAACCAGGTTGACCTTTTGCAATGTAGGCAGCCTTTCCTTTGGCTGTGGTTTCTTGGTCTTCGCTCCATTCTTCCAATTCTTTGTCTGGGCGGAGGCTGGATCTGCCCTGTCCACGACCGCGCACTCTGCCTTGTCCGCGCCCCCTTCCCCGGCCCCGTCCTCGTCCTCTCCCACGGGCTTGGCTCCTGACTCTGCCTTCTTCAAGCTCCTCAGCAGTTTCCAATTCCTCCACACTCAGCACCTCCCCCACTGTTGTTTGTTGGACAGGATCCGCTGTTGTCGCTGCGTCTGCTGCCACTGCTGCCTCTCCTCCTCCCTCCTTCTCTACTGCCACTTCTTCTTCAACAGCCTGCAACAACGGCCTGGCAAAACCATGTGCTGCGGGTGGGTTGAGGGAATTTCTTTTGCGGCCTCGGCTAGCATTGGTGGTGCCAGGGGGTCTTCCTCTCCTTCTTGCTGCTCTTGCGGTAGGCGCTAGACTTGGTGCAGCAGAGGGGGCACTGTTAGAGGAGGGGGCTTGTTGTTGTTGTTGTGTTTGCGGGTCTTGCCTTTCTTGCGGGCTGCTGCGCCCGCCCGCAGAGGAGGAGGGGAAGTGCATGTTCGACTCCCAACGACAGCACTCTGATTTTGCGGGTGGCCCAAAAACTTTCCTCTCCTGAAGGGCTTGTGTCCTCCTCCTCCGCCGAGATGTTTTCTATTTGGGTCCTTTTGGGGCTGCAAACCAAGCCGCTGGGGTTAGGGTTGTGGTTAGAGTTAGGGTTAAGGTTTGTGCAACAAAAATGGTAACGCCAGGGGAGGCAACCCTGGGGCCTGCTTGCGCTTGCTTAGTTGCTTGGTTGGTTGGTTGGTTGGTGGAGGGGTCTTAAGACGAAGATGGGCAGAGCTGTGCGCATGCCGACGGCAGCCCGCCGCGCCACGGGTGGCAGCAGCGAGTTGGTAGTACGGGGACAACTGTTAGACAAGCAAGACTGTCCTCCGTCGGGGAAGGAGCACTACGGCCTGGTCATGAAGTACCAACTATTAGAAGTTATCAGTGGGGTATGGCAGAACCCTGCAAGTGACACTGTACTCTATGTCGCGCATGGGGCGCCTGAAATGTCCAGAAGTCTCTACTACAAGGTACTCTCAAACTTGTACTTTGCTCCCCTCCTCCAGGCGGGTCAAGTTGGAGACCCCTGAATGACTTGATTCTTATTTTGTGCTAACATACTGCTACTGCCATCCTGTCTGGACTTGCCCAACACGTCCCCCTGCTTTCTCTCGAAAGTTTTGTGGTACGTTGAAGAGTTTCAACGTGGGGGATGTGCACAGGTTACGCTTGAAAGAGAAGCTACCAGGTAATCCTTCCCCGTTCGATGTGGTGGTTGACCCATACCTGGAGCATGATGAAAGGGCTAGATTCCTATGCCTAAGAGCTGACCCCGCCTTCTCTGTGGAGCAAGAGGATTTTTCACATAGTACAGAAGGGGAAGAAGATGACTACGATGAGAATGACGACTATTACTCAGAAGAAGGTGATGACGGCGATGACGATGAGGTTGCAGAGGAACAAGTAGGGTCAGAGGAAGAGAGCTGACGCAAGGTTCCAACAATGTATATATATACCCGTTGCGGCAACCTGTGCCCTCCTTACTTAAAAGAACATGAGCCTGATTGTACATACACACACATGCCCGCACACCTACGACTTTTTTTTAAAATCTCAGAACAGGATTCTTTTCTCTCAGAGCAGGATCTCTTAATGAGGGACCTGCGGTGGGATCTATCCCTTCCACACTGGTGTTAGTGTAGATGCAGGGCTTGTGAGCAAGCTTACCATACTTCCGACTTGCTCTTGCTGCACATACCACCAACCCTCAATAATCAGTTATCTGGCTTGTTCCTCATCGTCCACACCCCCAATCCTAAACCTCTAGGCCTTCTTTTCAGCGCCACTGGATCATTCGCCACCCTCATCCCTCTGCCCTCCTTATCTGTTGTCTGTTGAGTTTTGAAAATGTTTAATAATGATAGGCGCATTTGGATGGAACAGCGAGGTTTTGACCAGAATGGAGCCGAGTTAATGGAAAAAGAAGGGGTAGCCACCCACTTTGTGTTGGGCAAAAATATAGAGGATAAGGTGGATAACGTAGGCCAGCACCGTGAATAAACCAAAAAAGGCTCCCCTTCGCTTCCAAGGGTTCTCTAGCCGTGGAACAAAGTCGGTAAGCAGTACCCATGAAGCAGTACCTGCATAAAGTAGAGACGGAGGGGGAACGTTAAGGCGTCAAAAGCGTCCTGATGAGAAAGAGCAGGCTTCCTCTTTTCTGCACCACCACCACCTCGAGCTAAGAACTCAAAAGGATATAAAGAATGACCATGAATACGCCCTCCCAAATGTATTGAGTGCGCGAGCCAGGTGCAAAGTAGGAAGGGCGCAGATCCTGTCCTAAGCCTCTCCAAGGCGGCAGCCGGATAGCATTGAATATGACACCAGCCAGGGTGAATGCATAAAGACACTGTGGTGCTCAGAAGTTAGGTGGAGGAACACGACGTGTGGCAGATGCTTGGACAAGCACATTGCATTTCTTTGAGATGAGAAGAGAAAAGGGTTTGTTCTTACCAAGGTGAGCAGGTAGAATACCAAGGGTTGTCGTTGCCAAAGGCCATAGATAAGCAAGAAAACAACAAATGCTATTGGCACGGCAATCACAGCTTGCTTTACCTCTGGACTATCCAGCAGAGGTCCACGAGCTGGGAACTATGCGACAGCAGCACAGTTAGCCACAACAATATATCTCAACCAGTAATCAGCAGCAGGAGGAGGACGAAGGTGTGGTACAATACACGCATTGAGGTCTTTTGTTCAAGCCAGTGAGATAGGGCAAATGGTGCAGCAAGGTCTTGCATGCTCTTGGGCCTAAACTCTTCAACTTGCCGATGGGTGGAAGAAGCAAGGTTCTGCTGCTCGGTGCTGCGCAGTAGGAGGAGAGTAGGCAGGCCTCTCACTCCAAACTTTTGTGCCGGCACGTCAAGGTACGCTGGATCACCGACAAAAGCAAACAAGGTGCGGCTTTGAGGGTTGGGCAGAGTTTCGAGGTGACTGGCCAACAATTGCCGTAGGTTTTCGTTGAGGGCACTGCAGTGCGATAGTTTTTAATTACCGAAGGAGCAGCGGGCAAGGAGAGCTCTGCTTGGCATCATACCAACACTTACCCGCAAGGCACACAGCGCACACTGTCACTGGTCCACAACAGCAGCAGGTCGTATGGTCGCGTAGTTGGCAGTACAAACCGTTTGTAGTTGGTTTCATTCATTGGGATGAAGGTGAATTGCTCCTGCAGTTCTCGTAGTTTTGCGAGCCGTTTTTCTGACTACAGTTATGGCGAAGGGCATCCCGTGAGAGAGAGAGAGAAGGGAGAGAGAAAAAGCGAAGAGAGAGAGAGAGAGAGAGAGAGGTTGCTGTCAGCAACTGTTGTAAGGCCACTCACCTTGGTCTCGGTTTGAGGGCACACCAAAACGGCTAAAAGGAATACAAAGAATAGCACGCTCAAGGGCCGTGCAACGCAAGGCCAACAGAGCAGCTCCTTCTCCCTCCCCATCCCTGCTTGGCTGGCTTCGCCCGGATTTTAAGCGCTCTCGGGACGACGTGGAAAAATAGGGTAAAGGGGCTAAAACTATCGTTTATTGCAGCGCACCACCTATAATACCACAAAAAGCACCACCACAAACAAGCTCAGTGTTGTGGTTTAGCGTGATGGCCGCCGCGAAGGTGAGGGTTGCCCTTTTGGTAGGCTGCGCTAAGATGTGTTGATTGCGGAAGCCGATGGGATTGACGTTGTTCGTCCTCCTGGATCATACGCAGCCAGTCTGGGGGTATATGGCCTGGGGAACGCTGAGCAGATGCTAGATCGAGGGTGGGGATGGTAATGAGAGGAGCCCCTCTGCCATTATCCCTTGGCACAGAGGAAACAGTAGCAGCAGAAGAAGAGGTGTGCCCTGCAGAGAAAGTATTCATTACGTGAACAGCGATAAGGTTGGAGCCCAGGCGAGCTACTTCGTCTCCCATGAAGGCAAGCCTCTGAAGGGAACAAAGGTTATGACCCAAAGAATAACAAGGTAGCAAACGGCCTGATAGAACTCCTTACCGTTTGCAAAAACCATTGCACAAAGAAAGCTGTATCTGAAAGCCCGCCCCTAAAATTGAGGGAAAGAGATTGGACGAGCTCCTGCACGAAGTCGCGGCTCCAGGCTTTCAAATCCATGGCAAACCTTTCCTCGCTTGACGCTAATATCAGCTCCAGCAGTCTATAAGTGTGACTATGTACAACGGTCAAGGCTGCTTCTGTGATATTGCCACCTTCCACAATTCGCCCCTTGATCTCCTAAATGTACCCATTGTAAGTTCGAGGCTGTTACTCAGACCATCGCTGTTTCATCACATCACATCACCATCATCAAAGTACAAGGTGCGTTACCTCAGGTAGATTATTTTCGTCCAATGACTCGGACAAAGACTTGACAATTTCCTGTGCAAAGCTCTTAATTCGGTCAGGAGAGTTTGAACTAAGGCCCACTTCGGTTTGTAAATAATTTGAAAGAGTGCGCTGCAGAGGACCCATAGGCGCCCAATTGCCCTGAAGCAAGCTGAGCAGATCCGGAACAGAGAGTTCAGACATTACTAAGTGGAAAATTTCACCAAGCGCATCGCTACCTGCAAGATGACGGGACAGGATTGTTAGAGAGAGGTAAATAAATGCAAAACAGGAGCGTACCCTCCATAACATCAGTTTGCACAGGCGAAGAAGTGCCCTGTGCTTCCATGGTCTGTGCAAGAGAAGCTATGACATCGCTCACGCTTGGGGATTGAGTAGAGTCACTCACATTCCCCATTGCTTGGGTGAGTATTTGAAACATTCTTGCAGTTGCTGCAGGCTGTGACAGCGGTGCGTCACCAGACGCCGGGCTACTGGTTGCTTGGGCAGGGGGTACAGAAGCAGCAGAGGGTCGCGAGGCCAAGGAACTGAATACTTGCGACATCATCGCATTTAGATCAAATGGAGAGGCTGAAGTATTGGTACCCTGTGATGCGGTATTGGTTGGAGTCCCAGAGGTGGGTGAACTTCTTGACGGCGTGCCAAAACTGTGAAAGACAGAGCCCATCAGGTTGTTGAAATCGGCAGGTGGTGAAGTTGAAGTTGTACCCTGGGCTAACAGAAACTGGAGTTAGTTATGTTGCTTTGGACTGATTTTGAGAAGAGTTTTAAATAACTAACCTCCTGAGGGAGAAGGTTGTTGTGGTTGTTGACTGGAATGTGTTTGCTGTATATTCTGAGATAACTGTTGTAAGATGGGAGTAACCATTGGCATTAGGTTGCTGAACAAGTTTGCCACACCACTAGCTATTTTGGCATTAGACAGGGTAGCGGACATAAAAGGGGAAAAGAAAAAGAAAAAAGTAAGAAACCGTGAAGATCACGAATACAAAAAAGGCGAAGGAGAAAAGGACAAGAGAAAGCAACCTTGAGCAGTATTTGGTGTGCGTGAAGAACCTGTTGAGGAAGCAGTGGCAACAGTACTCCTTGCAGGAGCAGATCCAGTGCCAAATCGTACGGAGACAGGTGTTGTGTTTGGCAACTGCAACTGACGTGCAGACCCCCTGCTTTCTCCCATTTGTGTCGAGGAGAGCAGTGGTGACAACAGCAAAAGAAGGCTGCCTAGAGGCTGCAAAAGAGGTGCTACTGCCTGCAGCAACTGTTGTGCTTCTTCTCTGTCGCTTTGATCCTCAATACTGCTCTCACGAGAAAGAAGGGCACCAAGTTGAAGAAGATGAGGATAACAGCGCTGCAACCAAGAGGCCAACTGCAGCACTTGTACTCCCATTCGCTCAACGGCGTTTGTTGCAGCGGAAGTTGAGGCTGACCCTTCCGTTCCTGTGATGGTCAAGTGTGAGTACTTATTGGTTGGAGTAAACAACCTTGGCATCGGCGTACCACTGCCAGTTATCTGCACCGAGAGAAGCCGGTCCACAGCAACCCTAACAGAGGGAGAAAGCTGTTCTACAGCTAACAACTAGCCCATCCATAACAACGTTAACACTTTGAAAAGAGTGAGACCAGGAAAGAATAGAGAGCGCGTACTTGGGAAGATACTTGTTGTCCCTGAGATTGAGAAGGCTGCGAGGATTGTTCGCTTGAAGCGTAGTTTGTGGTAGCTAATCTAACAGAAGCAGAGCTGCCCAGGGGTACACCAAGAGAACTCAGCACATTTGAGAGAAGCTGGGTTTTATGGGTGATCCGGATCATTAACAACAGCTTTTTTGGAGGGGGCGGAAGGGGTTAAAAACCTCTCAGAGGCATGCGTACATTATTTAGGTTGGAGGTATCACTGCCGACTGGAATAGTGACAGCCCCCATCACAAAGTTCTGAGGTACAGGAGCTGGGGCAGGGGCACGTGCACTACTGGTCGAAGGCCCCATTGTGCTGGCAGTGCCTATAGCTGCATCCATTAGCGCAGAGAGAGGACAGTAAAGAGGAAAGGAGAAAAATACACACTCGACTGAGGAGGTGGCACATTTGGAGGACGTTCCACCATATGAAGAACTTGGCCATCTTGGATAGCTGGTGCGGCAGAGGTTATATCAACTGTCGTGGAGCAATCCGTTTAAAAAGATACTTACAGTAATCTTGGATGGTTTTGTCGTCTTTCAGAACTTTGCCATGGAAAATCAATCTCTGTGCCTCAGGAGGAACATTGGTGGATTCACTGATTTTAGCTTTCAGCTCTGGCACTGTAATCTAGAGCAAGCAGGTCTCCTGCGTTAGTCAGACTGACCAACTTATAACACATTGGAATAAAAGTGGCTTACATTTGGGGCCACGGAAAACGAATGAACGCGACTGTCCAAGGTCTTTACATTGATTTTGATAGTGGCAGCAGGCTCACCCTGGGCAACATTAGTCTCTGCCGACATCTTTCTTCCTTCTTCTCTCTCTCAGTCTCTTCTCTTCAGTTTTTCTTGCTTTTGTCGCCACAAAACAAACAACAACCAGAAAAAAAAAGTTCTTGCGGTCTGAAGTTGCCCCCCCCTGCCTGGCAGATTAGCAAACATGCAACACGAAGACCAAGCTGGGGAGGCTTACTTAGCTACCACCACCATTCCTTTCCACAAGATCTGCCGTTTATTAAAGAGAGACGAAGAGCAGAGCCTCCTCAACCGTCTGGTGTCCATTGAAAAGGATGCTCGCTTCGTTTCCGCAGTGAAAAGGTGGTTTTATCTCTTGCTTTTTGTCATTCATTCAAGGCCTCCTAGCTTCTGACAACAAAGCTCAGGGAGTTACCATCTTACCCCCTCGTCGCTAATCTTCGATGTGGCCTTTGGTACTTTCCCTCATTTGAGGATACTTGCTACTTTAAAGTGCACCTCCCTCTCCCTCTCCCTCTCCCCCTCCCTCCCTCTCCCTCTCTCCCTAATGGAAATTGAAGTCTACAGATGGACATACAGGCTATTGGCAGTTTAGTCTCAAACGTTTAAACCTCAACGTCGCGTTATTAGCAGCTAAAAATCATGGCTGTACTCTCTCACTCTCTCCTCCCTCCCTCTCTCTCTCTCTCTCTCTCTCTCTCTCTCTCTCTCTCTCTCTTCTCACACCCTCGCTTCACTTCAAGGTATCATTGTGGATTCAACCAGAAAGGGAAAACTATTTCCTGACAGCTTTAGCAGGACCGTGCCTATATGGGCTTGTGTTATAAATCGAAGTTTGCAGCAGTATAGGCGAGAACATGCTGGTGTTGATGAGAACCCAAAGGGGTCATCATCTTGGGACACAACATTACATGTCCCTCACTGGGTGTCTTCAAGAGAGAAAGAACAGATTGAACAGCATATTGACGGATTTGTGCAAAGCTTGCTGGCACAAGGAAGCGCTAGTCTTGAGCTCCTTGCAAAAAAACTTGTGTATCCTCTTCGGCCATATTGGATTTTTAATCCAGGGAATCACATCGTAGAAGAGGGATTGAATGGCGCAGAACAAGAAGAGATTAGCATGTTTCATGCTCGAGCTATTGAACACCAGCTGAAGGGCTTAGAAGGTTTGTAAGTTTAGTTTTACCTTTGAGTCAGATTGAAAGCTAAACCGAGCAAATACAATAAGAAAATACAATTCCAATTATTTGTGTTTCTGCTTCATGGGCTCCAAAGGGTGACACGACTGGGTATATTCAAGGAGCTGGAGATGATGAAGAAAGTTGGAGCCAAGGACTGACCCCATCATTATTCTGGAGGAACAGGTCTTATATCCTAAATTATCATTCTCAAGATGAAGATCAAGAACAAGACCTTATCTTCAACAAGGGTCAACAAATGGATGAGTCAACCATAGCAAATCGTATTAATTTCGTTGTTAAAAAAATCAGCGAAGAGAAGGAACTATTAGCAACTGATACTATGCATGCATGGTATTATAGAATTGCCACTACAGGCTTCATAGTTGGATACCAGGCACAAGGGCAGCTTCATCAAGGAGCATGGCCACTCACAACAAAAATGGCTGTCT
This sequence comes from Balamuthia mandrillaris, assembly GCA_031835245.1. Lineage (NCBI taxonomy): Eukaryota > Discosea > Longamoebia > Balamuthiidae > Balamuthia > Balamuthia mandrillaris. The sequence goes on along the minus strand of JAVKOQ010000107.1, from coordinate 12,813 downwards.
TAGATTGCAGCATTTCTGTTGAGAGTACTTTAAAGCAACAAAGCTCTACTTATCTTCATCTTCCTATTTTGGTACATTATATTGGTAGTTTAATGTATTCATTCATATAACATATTTCTATTTTTAGGAAGGAAAACGCCACAAAGGTTCTTTATTGAAGGCATTACCAAAAGCCATGTTGTTTGTTAAAGAGAATTTATACCAACAAAATCAAGTTTTCTTTTATTCAAGTGAAAATCTAAGTGTTCCTATTTGTTTATGTATTGCTGCACTTGCTTTATACTTTGATAATACATCATCAGGTATGTTTTTGTTTAATAAATGATTATATTTATTTTAACATTATTTTACTTGAATAGAACCAATCTTTACTAAGCAAAGCTCCAAAAAAGTTAATAAATCATTACTTCAAAAGCTATTAATGTTTGTTCATATATTTTGTTTTCAGGTAGTGTTTTCAATTTATGTTTATTTTATCTAATTGTATTTGTTTTTCAACCATTAGGTCAACATTCCTCGCATGCTATTTAAAGAACTTAACACCTTTTTTATGACACCTATAATTTATCAAAAATAATTCTATTGCCTTTTTACAATGAAACACAAAAGTGAAAGCTGTATCTGATCCTTTTGTTGGAAAACCAACAAGTCACGTTGTTGGAAAACCAACAATTCGTGTCATTATGACTTCCTGTCAACACTTTCCCTAGATACCCCAAATTTTCTTACTCTTTTTTATTTTCCCTTTTCCTCACGACACACTCAAAGCACACACTTTGGTCCACATCTCTTTTCTTGTGAATAAACCCAGAGTCACATGCATGCCATCCCTTTCTTGATCCACAGGGTTTATCCCCCATCAATACTTTTCAATTGTTTTTAGTTTACAAGTGAAAGGTGTTGAATGAGCTTTCAGACTAACTTCATCTCAACTACCTATCTTTTTCTCTCTCCTTTCCTTTCCTCTTATCATTTCCTTACTTTTACATTACTTCCAAAAATTGATAAAATGCAAAAGAACTTCCATGCTTCCAACTTGCTCTTGCTGCCCATAATCTCCAGACTGACAACTGTTTATAACTTTGTTTACATTGTTTTATCTCTTAAGCTCTGTTGCATTTCTTTCCATTTGACAGGAGCTTTGTTGTACAGTCTTCTATAATCAGATTTTTGACTTGTTCTTCATCTCTATGGTCCACACTCCAGATTCTAAAACAATCTTTCCAAGAATTTGGACATCTTAACAGGAAGTGTTCTGCAGTTTCTTCCTCAGCATTGCATGCAGGGCACGTACTGTCCTCTTCAGACTGTTGAATGACTTTTCCACTTTTTACCAAAGGGCAATCCTCCTTTTCATTAAATTGTTGAGAATTACTCTCAACATATTGGTTCTGTTGCCCCTTTCCTTTCCTTTCCTTTCTGTTGACATCTGCAATGTGGACCAATCGCCTGCTGCCAATTTGCTAGGCTTCTTCCTTTTATTCCATTGCTTCTTTTTCTCTTTCTTTTAGTTGGTTTTATTTCATTCACACTACACTTTCCCTCCTGGACATCCATTTGTTTCCTTGTTTCCTCTTTGAATAATATGTTTTGGCCCTATCCGTTCATGTTATTCACCCTTTCTAACAAAATATATATTTAACTCAGTAAATGAGGTGAAAGAATGCAGAAAAATAGGGCACTAACACACAAGAGCACCGAATTGATTGGCAGTTAGGAGAGGGAATGTGTCTTGCATTGATGGGTGGATCTGGCCATGAAGGAATGTATTAAACAAGGGACCCTATATGGTAATCTTGTGGAAGCCTGCTTTGCAAACTGTGCAAAAAGAGGCAAAGATCTCCAAGTGTTTTGTCAAAGGAGACAAGTTAAATCAATATTTGAAGGAAGTGTTCAAGTTGACAGTGAAAAAGTATAGGCACTTGAATACTACCACAGTCAAGTTTCCTCCTTCCCAAAGGGCTAACCAAAAGGAGGAGGATGACATAGGTGCAGAGGATAAGTGTAACTTGGTAGTGAATTCAACTCACCAAGAAGAAGGGACCAGTATTGCACCTGAGAGAAAGAATAATTCGGACTTGGTCAGTGCGAAATATGTTAAGGAGTGAATCAACATCAAATGGCACTACTGTTTGATTGTATTAACAGTGTTTCTCATGAGTGTAGTAAGCTCTTTGAGGCAGGCATACTTTCACTTGCAGTGATTGTACGATTTAGAGACCTGATTGAATCTCTTGTCTAGGGGATCAATAATCTTATGGCATAGGAAAAAGGATGTGCAAAAAGTACCAAAGGCGGCCCTGCTCTGGATTCCCACCATTATCAATGGTGATACAGGGAGGTGGTTGGATCTGCTCTGCAGTGTCACTAGATTACTGTGGAAAGGAATTTCCCTCCAACGGTAACTAGCTAGTGCACTAAGCTTGAATACTGGAAGGAAGAAATTGCAGAAGATCAAGAGATTTGTTGGCAGGGTTACTCCAACATATACAGAAGAACATGGACCAAGGATACAGTAACTATTGTGAACTTATGGTCTACAGTAAAAACCAAAGTATAGCTTTGCCAGTTCCTACTCCAAGGTAGGAGCTGTGGAGGGGAGACTGATTATGGAGAGAAAAATGGCATACAGCATGTAAGACAGCCCAGGGACATTATTGTGAAAAGAGCCAGGCTGTATGTTTTCACCCACTGGTGGGTCAGCAAAGCCTGAATCAAAGAAGCCAAGAAGGAAGGCAAACCACTGTGGAAGCCTAAAGAGCAAAGAAATAGGGAAAAGAGGAAGGAAAAGGAGGAGAATATTGGAACAGTGGCTTTGAATAGCTTGTTGGAACTCTCTGACATTGTGCTGACTGAGGAGTGTCATGGTGCTGCCAACTGGTCTGACATTGTGGATGAGCAAGGAGAGGATTCCTAATGACTTCAGAGCATTGTAGACTATGTAGCATGGAAATTGATGGGCAAGGTAGCTGGCGATGAGTGACAAGTGTATACTGATCATCAGCCTCTGGTAATGGATTTGTAAGATTCAGCAAATAATTGTGACAAGGTTTGAATGGAACATTGGAAGTGAAAGTCCTACTCAGAGGAAGATTGCAAAAGGAGGTGGAGGAAGTATCAACATGGGTGCAAGTGTTTCTTCAAAGGAAAGGAATGAAAAGCCATGGTGAGGAAAACGCAGGAGGAAGCAGCTACTGTTGAAGATCTTTGGAGCAAGTGGAAAAAACGATTGTGGAATAGAGCAAGGAGACTGATAGGATGTTGATAAAGTCTAACTTAACAAAAGAAAGGGACAAATGATCAGAAAGGAGTGTGTTCTAGAAGAATGAAAGAAAGACAACAGGAGAGGATCTCTGTCGTTGCTTTAGAAGACACCAAGGGAAAGGGAAAAGAGAGAAGGGACAGAAGGAAGACTTGAGAGGACATTTTTACTTTCATTATTCTACCAATCAATAGGCAGGAACATCCTAGTCATTTCAAACATCTAACTTGTCATATTGATATACATCAATTCAAGTTGAATGATTTGGAAGGTTAATCATTCCAGTAGCTACAATTAAACAGTTTGAACTTGTCTTATAGTAGTTGCTTCCGGACAATCTGCAACTAGCTTCTTTGTTGGATAGTAGAGAAGGTTCAATTTTTATCTGTGATTTTCTCTAAAATGAAGTGGCACCTGAAGTTGATATAATTGGTTCTGTCTGTGATTACAATGTTGTTCGCCACTTGTATGGTACTTTAGTTGTCTTTGGAAATGGGAGTCATATCATCAGGCTAGGTGAGTTCCATAAGAAGTATTAAAGTGCAATAGCTTCCTTGACAGCAGTTCCAGTGGCTATATATTCTGCTTTTGATATTGAAACCTTTGTTTTTTTCATTTTTTTCATTTTGGTATAAAACAAAGATCAAATCAAAGAGTTTTCTTTTTTCATGTATTTCATTATGAAAGGTGGAGATCTTCCTAATCGAAATAAATTATAGCCTCCAATTGGCATTCGTTTTAGTGATTGAAATTCATTCGATAGATTCTGTTTATTTATGAATTACAATTTGTTACACAAGTCTGAATATTTGGGGTAAAAAATTACACCAAAGGTATAATAGTGAATATTTATATTTTCATATTAAGATTGTATGACCTTTGAAAAAAGAAACAGCAGTTTGATATTTTCTTTTGTCGAATGTGAAAGCAGTAATATAAGTTCCTACAGAATGAAAAACACTTCTCATTAGCTGTACTATAAAGGATGAAGCTTTGTTTCTTCTATCCTTGTCAAGGATTTATCCCTATTTATGCTTGGCTTGTCCCCTGGTGCCCCTACTACTTCTGTTGTTCCCCCCTCGGTGACATCTAATCTGCCGTTGCAACAAGCTCTTTTCCAAAAAGATTGTGCAGAGGATGACTCAATCTTCTTAATACCCATGAAGTCCAAGTCTGCCTCTTTCCTCATTAGCATTGGCCTCTGCCTTTGCCCCGCACCAACTGCCTCGCAGCACCGCTTCTTCATCTACTTCTTCAGCCCCTTTTGTGAAGAACTGATTCTTTCCCCAAGTTTGACCTGGACAATCTGAAGATTTCCAACCCGTTGACCTTTATTCGTGCCCTCGAGTTCCATTTGCAGGACAACTAGTTGCCAGAATGTTGGTACAAAGCCCTTATCATGAGCATTGTCAACCCTTCTGCCAAAGCCTGGGCTCTCTCCCACCTCGATCTCCCCAGAACTCCATGGACCTCAGTTAAAGCAATCTTTTTTAACCATTTTGTCCCACAAAGCTCAAACTTTGTTGCCTACAAAAAGCTCTGTTACCTACAAGCTGGCCCTATGGAGTCTGTCTGTTCTATCAGTGAGAAAATCTTGGAGACATGTGATTAGATTATTCCACTGCCACCATCGGACTTTCTGGCCTCTATGCTGTGTAATGCAGTTAATAAGGACCTTTGACTATGTTTAGCATCTGCTTTTGCAACCAACCCGCCCAACGACTTCAATGAAGCTGTTGCTACTGTGATAGCTATGGAAGCTAATTTGCAGGCTATCCAACTTGCACACTCGCCCTCTCCATTGCCTTCTACTACCTCACCTCCTTTTCTTAACCAACTTCTTCCATGCTTACTGCTGAGGAATGCACATGCTATAAATACAAGCAACAAGGTCACCTTGCATCTTCTTGCCCTAACAAGACCAACAAGAACTCATCTGGCCTATTTGCCCTAACTACTGGTTACAATGATGATGACCCTCCCAATGATGTCCTAACCTAAAGAGGAAGAGACAGAGGAGAATGATGATGATGATGATGATGACTCTTCTCCTGCTATTGCTATCCGCTCTGGCCCTCCTCCTGGTCCCTCTGCTACTCTTTCTTATTTGAAGTGTGATGACGTTGACAGCTATTACGAGTACTGCTGTGCTATCAATGAACTGGTAGAAGACTCACTTGACCATGACCCCTATGCCTCACTCTAGCAGAAGAGTGATGTTGAGAATTACTCTCAACATATTAGTTCTGTTGCTCCTTTCCTTTCCTTTCCTTTCTGTCGACATCTACAACATGGACCAATCACCTGCTGCCAATTTGCTAGGCTTTTTTCTTTTATTCCATTGCTTCCTTCTCTCTTTCTTTTAGTTAGTTAGTTTTGTTTTGTTCACATCACACTTTCCCCTCTTGACACCCTTTGTTCCCTTGTTCTTCTTTGAATAATATGTAAAATTTTACCAACACGTTGTCCTGAGAAACTATGACCCCCTTTGTTGCTTGGCCTTGGTGGAACCTCAGAGAAGGATACTTTTGCATACAGCAGCAACTGCAAAAAACTTGGATGATCATTCTTCTGGCACCCCATGCAGGAATGCTTCTGGAAGTGTGGGGCCAGGCCATTGTGGGACTTGATGCAATCTGGAAGCTTTTCAAAGCAGAGCTCCCAGTGTGAGGCTTGGTAGTTGGATGAACTTGGTCATCTATGGCCCGTGGGCTTTGTTATTACTAACGAGGCCAAGGCAGAAGCAATTACCTTTTTCCTTCAGCTGCTCCAAACAAAGATGGCAGCTGACTTCCCAGACATCAACTAGAACCCATTATAATGATGGACAAGGATAGGACAATCTGAAAGGCTGTGGTAGATGCAGGTTTTTCTTTTCTTTTGTGTGAGTTTCACATACAAAACAATGAAGGCAAAAAACCTTGCATCACAAAGACAGTACCAGTGTTGTTTCCTCTTATTTCCTTTTGTCTTCAATTTCATTGTTACTAACACTGTGCAATGTTCCTTTATCCTCACCGACCAATCGGTGATCATGGCTTTGTTGAAACGTGTTCAGCATGCTCTGACAAAGGAAGAGGAAGAGGAGGTGCTTAAGCTGCTCGAATTGTCATTTGGTGACTTTTACATATACTTCAAAGCCAACTGGTTGTCTGCTGATCGAAAAGATGCATGGATGACCAGAGTTCGCCCTGGTTTTAGAGCTTGTACAACACCAACAATGTGATGAAAGCTTTATGGAAGAATGTAGTGCAGCTGGACTTCCATCAAAAAAAGGCCAAAGCACCAGAAGCAATGCTGGTTATCTTAGGAAAAATGACTGTTGCATTGCATGATCCGGTGTTTCAGCAGAGATTGGCAGCCAAAAAGAAACTGGAGTATCTGTGCACTCTGGATAAGGCAAGTGAAGGGCTGGAAACTGGTACAGGAAGGCTACTTCTCTTTGATGACCCATTGTCACTTCTCCTTTGGTGAATACTATGTGTGTTTCGACCCTTGACACTATAGTTGCAACTTCTACTGTTGCACTGGCAAATGGTGTAAGCACATTTTTGTGCTGAGCTACTACTTTCAAAGGGAGTTCCCACCAGAAAGCTGTCCTTTTGACCGTCAACAATCTGCTTCTGTGTGAATTCCCACCAATCCTGCTGCAGTAGAAAGCAATCCCAGTGATAACAGTGACTCTGACCCTACCAACACTTCCAGTGATGATAGTGACTGTGTCTATGAGGACAACACCAGCGATGATAACAAAGAGAAGGGCACTGATGATGATCATTGTCACCCAGATGAGGTGAAAGCAGCAGATGCAGATAAAGAAGAGGAGAAGGAAGAGAAGGAAGAAGAGGAAAAGGAAGAGGAGGAGGAGGAAGAAGAGGCTCATGATGATGAAGCTGAGGTGAATGATAGTGTAAAAGAGCATCCTGAATGGAGCCAAGTTCTATTCCTCATCTAGTCGCCTTTTCTCTTCATAGGAAAAGTTCAGCATTGGTTGTTTTAATACTTGGAGTAGACCAAGAAACCCAGAGAAACATTTTGTGCTCCCAATTAGATGGAAGAAGAAACCATTCAAGCAGCAGAGCTCAGCAAAGCTATTTCTGCAAATTTGGAAAACAGCCAACCAAAGCAACTTCCATCAGCCAAACCACACAACTGCAAGCCACAACTGGCAAAAAGAAAGTCCCTTCAGCAATAGGCGTCAAGGCTCCCAGAAAGAACAACAAGGCAAAATCACCCACTAGCAATAAAGCTGCATATAAGCACAAGCTGCCTACTAGCCCTGCCTCTACAACCTATGTAAAGACACAAGGCCATTATGGCATGGAGGCTCCACTAGGAAGCAAGAGGACATGGTGGCCCAACCCTTGGTACCAAAATGAGGAACTAATTGTGCCTAAGCCAGCACACCAGGCAAGGAAAACTTCCTCCACCATCTCCATCTTCTCAGAATATACTCATCCACCTCCTCCTCTTCCTCTTCTTTTTAAGCTTCTTCTCATTCTTCAACGTATCCTAACTCACCTCCTCCTCTTTCTCTGCCTCTACCTCAAGCCACTCACACTGCTTCTTCTCCCTTAAGTCGCTGCAACAACCACTCCTGCAGCAAACTCAACTTCTTCTGTGCCAATTGTTTCTCAGAGACAGCCCAGACGCCTTGCACAATACAGTACACTTTATACTCATACTCTGATTCATTAATTACTCCACTGAGTGAAATATTATATACTTAGTACACTCTTACTTCTCTTGCTCTCATCCCTAGCGGCACCTTCCCAATTGTTATATTACAAGTGAAAGGTGTTGAATGAGCTATCAGACTAGCTTTGTATTATCTATGATTTCTAACACTTTCCTTATTTCTCTTTCCTCTTGTTTTTACCTTTTGTTTTGTTTTTCTCTCTTTCTCTCTCTCCTCCTCTCTTCCTCTTCAAACTTCCTATGATCCTTAGTAGTTAGTAGTAGTAATAAAAAGTTTATTTGCTCTGAGAGCAACACCAATCTATACATAAAAAGTAAGCCTTGTACATACATAGTGTACTCTTACTTTTCTTACTCCCTCATCCTCAATGCCTTCCCAATTGTTACTCAATTCACAAGTGAAAGGTGTTGAATGAGATTTCAGACCAACTTTGTATCATCTAGCTATCCTTTTCTTTCCCTTTCCTTTTTCCTCTTTTCCTTGCTTACATTACTTCCAAAGACTGATAAAATGCAGAAGAACTTCCATGCTTCCAACTTGCTCTTGCTGCCCATAATCTCCAGACTCGTTTACAACTTTGCTTACATTGTTCCATCTCTTGAGATGCTACCACATAGTCCACAATGCTCTTTCGTTTTCCAGCTCTCCATGTAAATACTGGCGCTTCCTCTTCGAGCTGAGGCAACGAGAGGGCCAGCCTTTTGAAAGCCTCCACCAACACCTTTCCTCTCGTGTTGTAAGTAGATTCACCTCTACCATTCCATCCCTTTCCAACCCTGGCGTTCCAATCACCTCCAATAATCAGGGGTCTTCCTTCCTTGACCACGTCCAGGATTCTTTTCTCAATCGCAGCCAAGGTGACCTTAAAGTTGTCCACGGTACCTCCTGGAGGGAGATACACTATACCGATTATAAAGATGCAACCCTGTCCCGCCAGTTCCACCCAAGTGGAGTTGGGTGTTCGCCACTCTTTCCTTTCTCCGATGTTCCCCTTGAAGCCCTCTCGAACAAAGAAACCTGCGCCACCCCTTCCATAGCCACTCCTCCCTGGAGCAGCCCCTCCACCCATCCACCGATACCCCTCCAATCGAGGGGCAACCATCCTCCTATGTTCGCACACTCCAATAATGTCAAATTGCTTACTGTCAGCCCAACAGCTGACCAATTCCTCTTGTCCCCAGCCCCTAGAGTTGACAAACGCTACTGAAGTCATTGGGTCTCCTCTCCTTCCTCCTCCACAATGTCAGACCAGTTGGCAGCACCATGATACTCCTCCTCAGCCAGCGCGATGCTTGAGAGTTCCAAAGAGCTGTCCAAGGCCACTGTTCCAACATTCTCCTCCTTTTCCTTCTTCTTCTCCATCTTTCTTTGCTCTTTAGGCTTCCACAGCGGTTTACCTTCATTCTTGGCTTCTTCAATTCGGGCTTTGCCCACCCACCAGCGGGTAAAAGCATACAGCCTGGCTCTTTCCGCAATAATGTCTTCGGCAGCCTGGGCCGTCTCCAAAGTAACTCCCCAATGCTGCGTGCCATTCTTCTCTCCTACTTTCCACACTCCGACGTGCTTGAGCCCCAGCTCGAAGATCCTCTCACTTACCTTTTCCTTCTTAAGGTCCTTACCGCTCACCACAATCGATCTGCCCTCCACCGCCCCTACCTTGGAGTAGGGACTGGCAAAGCCATACTTTGGTTTTACTGTAGACCAATAGTTCGGGTCGGTTACTGTATCTTTGGTCCACGTCCTCCTGTATATGTTGGAGTTATCCTGCCAACATATCCCTTGTTCCTTTGCCATTTCTTCCTTCCAGTATTCCAAGCTTGGCGCGCTGACCGTAGTTGCCGTTGGAGGGAAATTCCTTTCCGCAGTAATCATATCACACCGCGGAGCTGATCCGACCACCTCCGCGTAAGACCGTTGGGAACCCAGAGTAAGGCCGCCTTTGGTACTATTTGCACTTCCTTTTTCCACCATAAGATTATTGATCTCCTTGTCGAGGGATTCAATCAGGTCCCTGAATCGTACAATCACTGCGAGTGAGAGTACGCCTGCCTCGGAGAGCTTACCACACTCGTGAGAAACACGGCTAATACAATCAAACAGCAGCGCCACTTGACTATTGGTTCGCTCCTTAACGCCGGCTGCACTGACTGAGTCCGAATCAATCTTCCCCTTGGGCACAACACTTGTCCCTTCCTCTCGGCGGGGCGAATCCGCTACCGAGTTACACTGATCCTCTGCCCCTCTGTCGTCCTCCTCCTTTTGGTTCACCCTGGGAGAAGGAATCTTGACTGTGGTAGTGTTCAGGTGCCCATACTTTTCCACCGCAAACTTGAACGCTTCCTCCAGAAACTGATTTAGCTTGTCCCCTTTGACAAAACACTCGGGGATCTTTGTCTCTTTTTGCACAGCTTGCAAAGCGGGCTTCCACGAACGATTACCGTTTAGGGTCCCCAGTCTAAGACGTTCCTTCATGGCCAGATCCACCCATCGACGTAGGACCTGTTCCCTCTCCTGACTGTCAATCAATTCAGTGCTCTTGCGTGGCAGAGTCCTATTTTTCCGCATTTTTTAGGAAGCAGCTATAGTTGAAGATCTTTAGAGCAAGTGGAAAAAAGGATTGTAGGATAGTGTGATGAGATGGTTTGATAGAGAAAGGAGACTGGTTGGAGCAACAACAAGCTGGGCAAGGAAGCCATGGTGGACGGCAGAGTTAACATCCTTGAACAAGCAGGTGGTGAAAGCCCATGCTCAGTGGCTGAGAGAAGGAAAGAATGATGGAAAGGCTAGAGAGGATTTTGTGGAACTTAGGAAAAGGTTTGTGAAGTTGTGAAGAGCCAACAAATGGGACTGGATGAAGTGAAAGAGAACATCAAGGAAATGCAGAAATGGATTGGCAACATGTAGAGGATAGTGACAAAGCGTAGAGCAGAGCCCAAAGCTGTTATTAAGCATCATGGTAGCATGGCAGCCTTCTAGGAACATTGGGCAAAGCTGGGAGGGAAGGATTCTTCCATCAGGAGCTTGCGTCGAGAGGAAGCAGGTCCAGAAGGATCTTGGTCCGGAAGCAACTGGCTTAAGAAGGAGAGCTTTAATCTTGCATGGAGGAAAAGATTGAGGGTGGGCAAAGCAGCTGGAGTGGATAATATTGATGGGGAAATGATGAAGTATGGAGGTTAACATGTGCAAGATGCAACTTGGACACTGATCAAGGCCATTGAGAACCAAGGCGTGTTCCCCAAGGAGTGGAAACAGGGGGTGGTTATCCCATTGCATAAGGCAGGAGATCCCCTGGCTCCCCACTGCCCAAGGCTGTAGAGGGCTTGCGTGGCCTTGGTGATCCTCTCCTTGGCATGGGTTGTCCACTCACCACTTTCTTCAAACCACAGTCTCAGGTACTTGACCTCCTTCACATGTTTCACAGCTTCCCCCTTTAGTCTTCACTCTTGGAAGCAAGCTTTCTTTCCTTGTAATAGCACCACTGATTTCTTTGCATTGAATTGAAGTCCCAGAGCATTCACTGCCTCCACTGTCACATTTAGTCTTCTTTGAAGCTCAAAAGAATTGCTGGCCACCACTACCAAATTATCTGCAAACAACAAGCAAACATTCCTTGCTTTATCTCCTCTTTCCTTTTCCTCTGCCACCTGTAGCTTTCTTGCCACCACGTCAACATTCACATTGAATAAGAAGGGAAACAAAACTCCTCCTTGCTTAACTCCTCTTTTTACCAGAAATTCCTCAGAGAGCTGCCCATTCATGCAGATGACACTTATTCACCCTTGCTCTCTTGCTTGTATGTATGTTCAACTGCATCAAGATAGCTCCCTCAAACACCTTGGCTGCATTGCATAGGAGGGTAATTCCTCCATAGTTTGCTGGGTACATGTACTGCCCAGATTGCTGCAGAGGCCATTGTCAAGTCTACCTTGTCATATGGACTTTGCATGACAGAGCTTTCCAAATCATGGTGGAAGAAGATCAAAGCTGTGTGGAATGAGACAGCAAGAAGTGTATTGCAAGTTCATTGAAGGACTGTGGCAGGGGTTTGTAGAGCAGAATTGGGCTGGTTGACCATCAAGGCCTACTGTGAGTTGGAAAGGCAAGTAGTAATTCGCCATGCTGAGAGGCAAGATGGGCACTTTGAGCTTCTGGAAGAGATAAGCCAAGCAAGGGAAGAGGAAGGTGAGAAGAGAGAAGGTGAGGGAAGTGAAGGGTTGAGTGACATTGAAAAGAAAGCCAAGAGGATGAGGTTCTCAGCCTAAGGCAGAGTATGCAGTTGAAGGAGAAAGAGGAACAAGAGCATAGCTATGGCATAACTTCTTGACAAATGGAAGATGTTTGGTTGGACAACAACAGAGCTTAGTGATTATCAACCCAAGGAAGGAATGATTGATGAATGCTATTCGCTGTGATAGACTGCCCATGGAAAAAGTGGGGAGCCATTCAGCAGTCTGAAGAGAACAGTAAGTGCCCTGCATGCAATGCTGAGGAAGAAACAGCAGAACACTTCCTATTAAGATGTTCAAATCTTTGGGAAGATTGCTTTAGAATCTGGAGTGTGAACAATGGAGATGAAGAACAAGTCAGAAAGCTGATTATAGAAGACTGTACAACAAAGCTCCTGTCAAGTGGAAAGAAATGCAACAGAGCTCAAGAGATGAAACATCATAAGCAAAGTTGTAAACATGTCTGGAGATTATGGCAGCAAGAGCAAGTTGGAAGTATGGAAGTTCTTTTGCATTTTTTCAATCTTTGGAAGTAATGTAAAAGCAAGGAAAAGATAAGAGAGGAAAAGGGAAAGAAAGGATAGATAGATGATACAAAGTTAGTCTGAAAGCTCATTCAACACCTT
>JAVKOQ010000106.1:0-171724 GCA_031835245.1 Balamuthia mandrillaris | reverse complement strand
GCCTCTCCCAGCTGGGAGGAAGCCCCCTTGTCATCTACTATCCCAACAACCAATATTCCTTCGACTATCAATCCCGCTGCCACCCCCAACAACACCACCGACGTTGTCGCCACCACGACAACCGCTGTTACCAACGGTACCGCAGGCTTACTTGACCAGTTGCAGCCTGATCATCCCGCTCAGTCAGTTGAGGATGATAACAGAGTGTCCAAAGTGACTGTTGCTCCTGTCAAGAAACCAAAGAATGCATCCAACCGTAAGCGCCGCAGCCTCAAGAGCTATCTTCCTGCCTCTAAGCCACTGACCAATCCTTTAATTTCTACGAACCCTGTGGCCCCCTCTTCTCGCCCTCCAGGCCCCCCCTCACAATTTTTGACCAACTCTTCTTCCATTACGTCTACTTCCTCTTCTTCTGCTCCTGCATCTTCCACTGCTGTTTCTTCCACGGGTTCCGGCCGAAACAAACGAGGAGGAGCTAATACAAATACCAGCAACAATCAAAATGGTACCCGTGGAGGCGGAAGCAGCGGCAGCATACCTTATCCCCCTCCGCACCCTTTAACCCACCCTCACCTGTTGCTCTTCAACCAAGCAGCAGTACATGCTCATTCAGCAACCTTTGCATTGCATGCTGCCGCCAGCCTTCCCAGTGTTTATTTGCATCACCCTCACCAACAGCAATCACAACATGGATCCAGGCCGCCCCATCCAGCTGCTGCTGCGGCATATCTCTCCCAAAACCCTTATTTTTCGCAGAACCTCTATGCGGCAGCTGCTGTTGCGGCAGTCTCTGGCTCTGGCTATCTTACGCACCCCCATCATCATCACCCCCACCATGTCCCTCACCCACACTCACATCCGCATCACCTCCACCCCTTTAATGGCTACAATAGTGCCTATTCTGTGGCTGGCGCTGCTGCAACAGCCTCACCTTACTCCCACTCTAACGCTGGTGCTGCCACCACTGATAATAGCACTTCCACCGTTGGTGCTAGCACGTCCCCACTAGCAATGGTGGACGTAGCTTCACTGCCCCTAAGAAAGGCCCCTCGTCTTCCTCCTCATATGGGCATCATCACCAGCCAGCCCATGCCCATCATCAACAGCAACATAGCCAACACAAACAAGCCCACTAGTAAGCCAAGCTACCTGTCGCTTGCATTTATTTTATCCTTCTTCTCTTCCACGCTTCATAAAGCCGCTTCTTTTTCTGTTTTTTTTTCCTCCCATTGTTTTAAAACTACCTTTGCGCTCAGTGCAAACTTTGCAGTTTCTCTGAGATGGTAAGCTGGGTACGGGTCAGGTTAGCCAGGTACACCACCATCAATAAGTCTTTAAGGCTCTGATTGAAGACTTTAGTGAATGCAGCCGAGTCCAACGAAGGCAGGGAAGAAAGCGTGTCTGCTAGCAACCGCGCAATCTCAGGGTCTGCTGATTCCGTTCCGCTCTGATAGGTTTGGTGGTTGTTTGGTATAAGCGGGGTTAAAGCAAGGAGAAGGCTTGGCCACGTACCAGCACGCCTTGAACGTACTCAGACACAGTGTCGAGGAGAGAAATGAGCCGCTGTAGAGACAGCTCGAGCGTGTCAAGCTCTTGGAGCAGTGTGCCTTCTCGCTTATTTTGGCTTGCCTTGGTCAGAAAATCCACTGCGCAACCATCACGCCGGTTATTAGAAAGAGTGTATGAGAGGGAGAGTGCAAAACTTACATCCGATTTGCTCCGACTTTTGGGCTTCGAAATCCAATTGCACGGGCTTGAATTGGAACCCCAAGGAAGCCTCCTGCCCAGCGGAAAATGAGAGAGAGGAACTGATGTATGCATTAATGTTCATCTTGTCGTTGTTGAGACCAGTGTCGACTGTAAGGTGCAGAGGAGGAGCCTGCATCTCGCTCCAGTAAAAGTTATGGAACAGTACCGAGTTCTGGTTTATGGTGCCTCCAGTGGAGTACCTGCCAGAAGGGAAACCGTAGCAAAAGAAGGAACAAGAGAAGAAGAGGCGTTAACTAGGGAGAAACGCACTGACAGCGAAAAGGAACAAACGTACCAACCAACCACTCTTTCTTGGGGATTGGCTTTGAGGTGAAGCTCATACATGTTTCGGTGAAAGTCTCTGTCCAAGGCAGGCTACCACCATCGCCACCGCATAATAATAGATCAGACACTGAACAAACTGGCACAGAGTGCAAGCAAGCAAGAAAGTTACCTGATCGGTTTCAGTATGTGGGACAGGGAAACAGTTCCTGATTTCTACTACGCCATCATTGTTGACTCCCAAAAGAGTGCCGATGACACGCTCTTGTCCTTCCGTCCTTCGCGCAAAGTGGTCCAAGATGCTAAGCACTACCACGGGATGGAGCTTGCAGCTGGTGGTTGAGTAGCCTATGTTAAGGAAGAGGTTGGAGTCCTTTGTGGCTTGAGTGTTTAACGCAGCTACGGAGGAGGAGGAACCAGACATGACGCTTCAAAAGAAAAAAATCAGCTCCCTTGAGTCAAAAGAAAAAGAAGAAGTAGACAAAAGCGACAAACAATCGACCCACAAAAAGCAGCAGCAGCAGCAGCACAGAAGAAGAAGAAAGAACAAGAAAAAGCAAGGGGGAGGGGGGCAGAGGAGAGGAGAAGAAATTGAGAAACTAACTCTGAGGGTCCATTTCCCTGCGTGCTGGTCCGCTTTATCCATCCCAACCTATTATTATATTATTCCCTTATTCGCATCGAGGAACAACCAACAAGAACCCAACCACCACCAAAACGATGCTGCCTGTCAGCAGCTCCTCTGGCGGCGGCTACCGCACTTCTGGCTTAGGTGTGGAGGAGGCCTTTGCCTTTGCCGGTGCGGACATGAATAGCATGAGGCCTGTTGCTGAGAACACTAACATCTCCGATCAGTCAACCAAAGTTTTGGTTGTAGGCGACGCTGGCGTAGGTTCATGGTTTTTCTTGCAGAAGTGTTGCCATGTAGCTGACCTTTGTTGCAGGCAGGTAAGAGTAGCCTTGTCCAGTTACTAAGCTCTAGCCAAGCCCTGGCCAAACAGTGGAATTCCCGAACCGTTGGCTGTTCAGTTGAACTAATGGTAGTTTTTTTTTCTGCTCTTTGTTTCGGTTTGCTCACAGTTCCTCCCAGCTACATGAGCACAGGAGACGGCAATACTTTATTGAACTTTGGGATGTTGGTGGAGCTAAAAAGTATGCCAAGGCTCGCACCATCTTCTTCAACGCTCCAAATGGTGAGCTCTTCCTCTCTAACTTCTTGGTACCTCCCAGGCTACTTACATTGTCTCAAAAGGATTAATATTGGTTCATGATCTCACCAACCGAAAGTCGTTTGAAAATTTAAGTGGATGGATAAAACAAGTGATAGGGGCAGATAGTTTTCGATGGAAGGAGATAGGAGATGCTTCGGGTAGTGCCAACAGCGAAGACGCATTCCAACAACAGCACACATTCTCTTCCACTATCCTTTCCCACACTTCTTCTTTTTCTTCTCTGCCATTCTCCCCCTTCTCTTCACTCACCAGCGATAAGCCACAAACAAGGCCATTTTCAGAGCATAAGTTAGAGCTTGAGCTCTTTCGTGGCAGCTTGCCTGTGCTTATCATAGGCACAAAAGCAGACCTTTGGGCTACCAGCAAATTCACAGCATTAAAACCTTTGTCTAGCTCCGAAATAGTGGAAGGGCACAGCCTTTATGTGGTACATGTTCCCTGTATTCATTATTCTGTGGCAACTGGTATAATGACGATGTTCATCCCTGATCTCAATCGGTTTCTTAGAACACACTCGACTCGACTACTTTTCTTGAAGGTACTAAAGCACATGCTCAGCTGCATGCTTTTCTTGATCTAGTGCTTGCACAACAACATGATATTGGCCACCGGTCTCATCGAAGCAACTCATCTTCTCACGTTCAAATGTATGTAGTGTTTTAAATTTGCTTCATTTTTCTTTATTTGTTCACTAAATGTTGCTGCCACAGAGTAGTGCGAGATGATCCTGTCAAAGAAAATACTTTACATCACAGAATATTGTCCCTTATTTAATGGTTGTAAATAGTTGTCCATCTTTTTAAATCAAGGCTTTTAAGAAAAATATGACCTTTGATTCTTGTTTCATCAACACAGTGAAGCATGACAGTATCTTGGGCACTTTTGGTAAGATATGGGATGTAGGCTGAGTAGTGCTCTTTGAGTATTGCACTTCAGGTGCTCCAGAGAGCAAAGTGAGGCCATTACCACAGTAGTGTTTGCCTTCCTCAAACTAAGAGTTGTTACTTCTTCTACATGATTAAGTCAATGAGGAGATTGGTTGACAATGATTCCCTTGCCACCATCTGTTCTCAGCCGCCTCAAAAAGGCCAGATACCATTGATTGCAGCTTTCATGGTAGTTGTAGTTAAAAGCATTCTGCTACGGCATCAAAAGTGCAGGCCAGGACGACTGCTTTGGTGTTGTCACGCGGCGCGATCTCGGTCTCATCAATAGGATGACGTCAACCAGCCAATCAACGGAATCTCTAAGTATTGCGTTATAATAGTCAATGATAAGACATGAAAAATATTCAAGAGAATAGAGAAGGGAAAAGAGGGGAAAAAGGAGAGAATAACAGAATTAGAGAGAAAAACTGTACACACGAAGCAGGTCTTTCTAATAAGAGCAAACCAAGAACCACCCCAATCTTATCTCTCCTTTGTGAGCGTTGTGTGAGAGAGAGGGATTGGCACGACCCAAGGCCGGGTTGTGACAGTGTCCTTGGTAGCAATTCATCCACCAAGGTCTTGAATCTTTTGGCACAGTTGCTTCACTGTCAATTCCTCAAACTCTAACATTGCATTGTTGCAACAATAACAAAGGAAGTGTGCTTCTTATATGAGTGTGTGTTAATGAAAGTTTTGTGAAAAATAAATGAAATAAAATAAGTTTGCTTGTGAAAGGAATGGTTTTATCCTTATAATTATAGTAGTAGTAATAAAAAGTTTATTTGCTCTGAGAGCAACACCAATCTATACATAAAAAGTAAGCCTTGTACATACATAGTGTACTCTTACTTTTCTTACTCCCTCATCCTCAATGCCTTCCCAATTGTTACTCAATTCACAAGTGAAAGGTGTTTAATGAGATTTCAGACCAACTTTGTATCATCTAGCTATCCTTTTCTTTCCCTTTCCTTTTTCCTCTTTTCCTTGCTTACATTACTTCCAAAGACTGATAAAATGCAGAAGAACTTCCATGCTTCCAACTTGCTCTTGCTGCCCATAATCTCCACACTCGTTTACAACTTTGCTTACATTGTTCCATCTCTTGAGCTCTGTTACATTTCTTTCCACTTGACAGGAGCTTTGTTGTACAGTCTTCAATAATCAGCTTTCTGACTTGTTCTTCACTTCCATTGTCCACACTCCAGATTCTAAAGCGATCTTCCCAAAGGTTAGGACACCTTAACAGGAAGTGTTCTGCTGTTTCTTCCTCAGCATCACATGCAGGGCACTTGCTATCCACCTCAGACTTCTGAATGGATCCCCACTTTTTTCCAATAGGCAGTCCACCACAGCGAATAGCATTCATCAAACGTTCTTTCCTTGGGTTGGTAATCACTAAGCTCCGTTGTTGTCCAACCAAACATCTTCCATTTGTCAAGAAGTTATGCCATAGCCATGCTCTTGTTCCTCTTTCTCCTTCAGCTGCATACTCCATCTTGGCTACTCGAGTTAAGGCCCTCATCCTCTTGGCTTTCTTTTCAACAACTGTCGTTCCGTCACCTCCCTCACCTTCATTCTTCTCCCCTTCCTCTTCACTTGCTTGGCTTACCTCTTCAAGTAGCTCAAAGTGGCCATCTTGCCTCTCAGCATGATGAATTACTGCTTGTCTTTCCAACTCACAGTAGGCCTTGATGGTCAACCAGCCCAATTCTGCTCTACAAACCCCCGCCACAGTCCTTCGATGAACTTGCAATACACTTCTTGCTGTCTCATTCCACACTGCTTCGATCTTCTTCCACCATGATTTGGAAAGCTCTGTCATACATAATCCATATGACAAGGTAGACTTGACAATAGCCTCTGCAGCAATCTGGGCAGTGCGTGTACCAAGGCCTTGGGCAATGGCTCCCCGCTGCCTAAGGCTGTAGAGGGCTTGCTTGGCCTTGGTGATCCTCTCCTTGGCATGAGTTGTCCATTCCCCACTTTCTTCAAACCACAGTCCCAGGTACTTGGCCTCCTTCACCCGTTTCACAGCCTCCCCCTTCAGTCTCCACTCTTGAAAATGAGCCTTCTTTCCTTGTACTAGCACCACTGATTTCTTTGCATTGAACTGAAGTCCCAGAGCATTCACTGCCTCCACTGCTACATTCAATCTTCTCTGAAGCTCAAATGGGTCGCTGGCCACCACTGCCAAGTCATCTGCAAACAACAAGCAAACATTCCTTGCTTTATCTCCTCTTTCCTTCTCCTCTGCAGCTTGTAGCTTTCTTGCCCCCACATCAATGTATACATTGAACAAGAATGGAGACAAAACTCCTCCTTGCTTAACTCCTCTTTCCACCAGAAATTCCTCTGAAAGCTGCCCATTCATGCGAATAACACTCGTCATACCATGGTACCACTCTGTAATGATACCCACTGCTGCCTCTTCTGCTCCTCTTTTGCGTAATGTCCTTGCCAGTATGTCATGGTCAAGCATGTCATATGCCTTGCTGATATCCAACAGAGCAATATAGGTACGTTCTTTGCTTCTCTTCATCAGGCATTTCTTCAACCGCCACACCTGATCCATGACTCCCCTTCCTTTTCTAAATCCACCCTGGCAATTACTTATCCACCCTTGCTCTCTTGCTTGTATGTTCAATTGTACCAAGATAGCTCCTTCAAACACCTTGGCTGCATTGCATAGGAGAGTAATACCTCTATAGTTTGCTGGATTCTGGGGATCTCCTGCCTTATGCAAGGGAATAACCACCCCCTGTTTCCACTCCTTGGGGAATATGCCTTGGTTCTCAATGACCTTGATCAGCGTCCAAGTTGCATCTTGCACATGTTTGCCTCCATACTTCATCATTTCCCCATCAATATTGTCCACCCCAGCTGCTTTGCCCACCCTCAATCTTTTCCTCCATGCAAGATTAAAACTCTCCTTCTTAAGCCAGTTACTACCAGACCAAGGTAGTCCTTCTGGACCTGCTTCCTCTCGATGCAAGCTCCCAATGGAAGAATCCTTCCTTCCCAGCTTTGCCCAATGTTCCTTGAAGGCTGCCGTGCTACCGTGGTGCTCCCTAACTGCTTTGGGCTCTGCTCTACGCTTTGCCACTATCCTCCACATGTTGCCGATCCATTTCTGCATTTCCTTGATGTTCTCTTGTCTTTTCCACTTCATCCAGTCCCATTTGTTGGCTCTCCACAACTTCACAAACCTTTTCCTGAGTTCCACAAATTCCTCTCTGGCCTTTCCATCATTCTTTCCTTCTCTTAGCCACTGAGCATGGGCTATCACTACCTGCTTGTTCAAGGATGTTAACTCTGCTGTCCACCATGGCTTCCTTGCCCTGCTTGTTGTTGCTCCTATCAGTCTCCTTTCTCTACCAAACCATCTCATTGCACAATCCCACAATCCTTTTTTCCACTTGCTCCAAAGATCTTCAACAGTAGCTGTTCCCTCCCGTGTTTTCTTGACCATGGCCTTCCATTCCTCTCCTTTGAAGAAACGCTTGCACCCGCGTTTGTACTCCCTCCACCTCCTCTTGCGATCTTCCTCCGAGTAGGACTTCCACTTCCATCGTTCCATCCAAACCCCGCCACAATTATCTGCTGGGTCCTTCAACTCGACTACCAGTGGTCGATGATCGGTCCAAGCTTGCCATCTGTCACCAACTACCTTGCCCGTCCATCTCCATGCTACCACATAGTCCACAATGCTCTTTCGTTTTCCAGCTCTCCATGTAAATACTGGCGCTTCCTCTTCGAGCTGAGGCAACGAGAGGGCCAGCCTTTTGAAAGCCTCCACCAACACCTTTCCTCTCGTGTTGTAAGTAGATTCACCTCTACCATTCCATCCCTTTCCAACCCTGGCGGTCCAATCACCTCCAATAATCAGGGGTCTTCCTTCCTTGACCACGTCCAGGATTCTTTTCTCAATCGCAGCCAAGGTGACCTTAAAGTTGTCCACGGTACCTCCTGGAGGGAGATACACTATACCGATTATAAAGATGCAACCCTGTCCCGCCAGTTCCACCCAAGTGGAGTTGGGTGTTCGCCACTCTTTCCTTTCTCCGATGTTCCCCTTGTAGCCCTCTCGAACAAAGAAACCTGCGCCACCCCTTCCATAGCCACTCCTCCCTGGAGCAGCCCCTCCACCCATCCACCGATACCCCTCCAATCGAGGGGCAACCATCCTCCTATGTTCGCACACTCCAATAATGTCAAATTGCTTACTGTCAGCCCAACAGCTGACCAATTCCTCTTGTCCCCAGCCCCTAGAGTTGACAAACGCTACTGAAGTCATTGGGTCTCCTCTCCTTCCTCCTCCACAATGTCAGACCAGTTGGCAGCACCATGATACTCCTCCTCAGCCAGCGCGATGCTTGAGAGTTCCAAAGAGCTGTCCAAGGCCACTGTTCCAACATTCTCCTCCTTTTCCTTCTTCTTCTCCATCTTTCTTTGCTCTTTAGGCTTCCACAGCGGTTTACCTTCATTCTTGGCTTCTTCAAATCGGGCTTTGCCCACCCACCAGCGGGTAAAAGCATACAGCCTGGCTCTTTCCGCAATAATGTCTTCGGCAGCCTGGGCCGTCTCCAAAGTAACTCCCCAATGCTGCGTGCCATTCTTCTCTCCTACTTTCCACACTCCGACGTGCTTGAGCCCCAGCGCGAAGATCCTCTCACTTACCTTTTCCTTCTTAAGGTCCTTACCGCTCACCACAATCGATCTGCCCTCCACCGCCCCTACCTTGGAGTAGGGACTGGCAAAGCCATACTTTGGTTTTACTGTAGACCAATAGTTCGGGTCGGTTACTGTATCTTTGGTCCACGTCCTCCTGTATATGTTGGAGTTATCCTGCCAACATATCCCTTGTTCCTTTGCCATTTCTTCCTTCCAGTATTCCAAGCTTGGCGCGCTGACTGTAGTTGCCGTTGGAGGGAAATTCCTTTCCGCAGTAATCATATCACACCGCGGAGCTGATCCGACCACCTCCGCGTAAGACCGTTGGGAACCCAGAGTAAGGCCGCCTTTGGTACTATTTGCACTTCCTTTTTCCACCATAAGATTATTGATCTCCTTGTCGAGGGATTCAATCAGGTCCCTGAATCGTATAATCACTGCGAGTGAGAGTACGCCTGCCTCGGAGAGCTTACCACACTCGTGAGAAACACGGCTAATACAATCAAACAGCAGCGCCACTTGACTATTGGTTCGCTCCTTAACGCCGTCTGCACTGACTGAGTCCGAATCAATCTTCCCCTTGGGCACAACACTTGTCCCTTCCTCTCGGCGGGGCGAATCCGCTACCGAGTTACACTGATCCTCTGCCCCTCTGTCGTCCTCCTCCTTTTGGTTCACCCTGGGAGAAGGAATCTTGACTGTGGTAGTGTTCAGGTGCCCATACTTTTCCACCGCCAACTTGAACGCTTCCTCCAGAAACTGATTTAGCTTGTCCCCTTTGACAAAACCCTCGGGGATCTTTGCCTCTTTTTGCACAGCTTGCAAAGCGGGCTTCCACGAACGATTACCGTTTAGGGTCCCCAGTCTAAGACGTTCCTTCATGGCCAGATCCACCCATCGACGTAGGACCTGTTCCCTCTCCTGACTGTCAATCAATTCAGTGCTCTTGCGTGGCAGAGTCCTATTTTTCCGCATTTTTCCCCCCCTAGGATAACTTTTTCATCCTTATAATTATAGAATAATATGTAGTAGTAGTAATAAGAAGTTTATTTGCTCTGGGAGCAACACCAAACTATACATAAAAAGTAAGCATTGGACAGCCATAGTGTACTTTTACTTTTCTTATTTCCTCATCCTCAACTCTCCTTTTTTTTGTATTTATCCATCTTTCCTTTCTCCTTTTCCTCCTTTCTCTTGATGTACTTTGAAGCAATATTGAAGATTCACTCTCATTGTCCTTCCTCTATTCTCTTGAATACACTTCTTGTCTCAAAACTCCTTTATCCCTTGAAAAGCCTGTTCCTGCTCATCACTTCACACGAATTCGTTTTGGGGCTCATGAGGTCAGTGAGAGGCTTCACCATTTCAGCAAGATGATGGATGAACTTGTGATAGTTTGCAAGTCCAAGGAAGCTTTGTAGTTGCTTCCTCGTGGTAGGGCAAGGGCAATCTTGCACCACCTTGACCTTGCTCTGCACAGGACTAATTCCATCACTAGACACCATATGTCCAAGGTACTCCATTGTCTTCTTCACAAAGGCACATTTGTTGACCTTCACATAGAGTTGATACTCACAGAGACGCTCAAAGACCTTGCGTAAGTGAACAAGGTGGTCCTTAAATGTCTTGGAAAAAACGATGAGGTCATCAATGTGTGTCCTTCACTGTCCGTTTGTTTAGCTCTCTGTAATCAATACAGAAACATGGTTTTCCGTCCTTCTTGATGATGATGATTACTGGGTGTGCTCATCCACTGACAGATTTGCAAATGATGCCCATGAGTAGCATGTCATCCATGGCAGCATCAATGGTCTCCTGAACCTTGGTGCTGACCTTGTGAGGCTTCACACGGATGGGGTATAATCCATTAGGACTATCTTGTGAGGAGGAAGTTTAACACTTCCTGGCTCAGGAAGCTTGTAGCAGAAGACGTCCTTGAATTCAAGGTTCTGGGACCAATCCAACATGAGGAGTCTTGAAGTAAGTGTTTGGTAAACTCCTCATGAGGAGCAACAAGCATTCCACTTCTGCCTCCTGCTTCTCATCACAAAAAACAGCTGCTATAGAGCCAGCAATCTGGCAATTGGTAATAGAAAAGGTTTAAACAATGAAGAACTGTCCTTCTTTTTTTTTCTGGCAATGAATTGAAGCATGCAAAAGTTTAGTTATAGTTTTGGATTATGAAGGTTGGGTTTGCCATACCTTATGCTATCATTATCAATGCCTGGTCAGCATACTATTCTCAGGCAAGCTCCTTTATCCTGATGTTCAAGATAAAGGGACTTGGGATTTCAATTTCTATAACAACTGCATGTTGATGGGGGATAAACCCTGTGGATCAAGAAAGGGACAGCATATAAGCAACTCTGGGTTTATTTACAAGAAAAGAGGTGTGGACCAAAGTGTGTACTTTGAGTGTGTCATGAGGAAAAAGGGAAAAAAAGGAAAATGAAGAGGATGACCTTTCTTTGTTTCACAAGGAAATGTTTACACCAGACAGTTTGTAACCATTTAAGTTTGTTGCTGCAAACATTGTGCATTTTTTCCTCCTACTGTATATCTCTCTTCAGCTCTCTCTCTCTCTCTCTCTCTCTCTCTGTGTTCTATGCTCATCTTCTTGCATACACACATTTCCTCTTTCTTGTCTCCACTCATCTCTTCTCTCTTGTACATGATGAAAAGATATGTCTATAGAGTTACAGGTTAGCAATCAGCATTAGCTTTTAGTAGTAATAAGAAGTTTATTTGCTTTGAGGACAACACCAAACTATACCCCACCCTCCTACTACTATGAAAACATACCTACTACTATTTTTAAACATAACAAAGCCAAAAAAGATTGTGATAAGGCCGGTAAGGGAACAACCTGATGGACACCAACTCAATGGGTGTAGGGAAAAAACCTTAATAAAATGAAAAAAAGAGATATATATACAAGGAGAGATAGGAATAGGTATTATGGGAGAGTGGTATAACACTTCCCCCTCCCAGGCCAAAGTCATCTGTGATTGACTGTCAGGCTGATAATCATGACACTGCTCTCCAATATGCCTGGACCAGGTCTAGAGCGTTGATAACGTTGCGCTCAGGCTCCCAAGAGTTGTGGCGGTTGGAGAAACCTTTCCACTTCAACCTATATTCAAGTCCTCGACCTACTTTATCCATTTCAGGACTAGCAGTATTCCGCACCTTGATTATCTGCGGAGAACAGATTTCGATAATCTTGAAGGGTCCTCCTTTCCAACAACATCAAAATTTTTTTGACTCACCTACTGATGTGGCTTTGGAGTGAATGAGAACCAGGTCGCCAACCTTAAACTTAAGAGCCACAAAAGCTACATCATGATGATCATTTGCTCATTTGATGTTGTTTGAGAGCTCATCTGCAAAGGTTTCCAACTTTGCATCAATTTGGTCAATATGGTCAAACAAAGCAGAAGTGTCACCAGCCTGCTTGACCAAGAGCCTGTCATGGTTCGCTTGGCTTGCATGAAGCTCAGAGAGAGCCTGGTCAATGGCGTCTAGTCTGTCCATGGGAAGGGTTGTAGAAGTAGTAAGGGAAGGAGTGCTGGAAGCTGGAGGGATAGCACCACTGGAAGGTGAACTGCTCTGTGCACCAGAAGAAGGAGTTGTACCAGACTGCGGCAAAGTTCCTGACATTCTATGTCACTGAAAACTGCTACAGAAGCGCTCCAAGTTTCCTCTGAAAAACCCCTAGTATCCAAAATAGGTTAATCACCCGAAAACCGAACTTACCAAGAAAAAAGTAAGCCAATGTCGCCAAGTGTGATAAGGCTGGTAGGGAAACAACCTAATAGACACCAACTTAATGGGTGTAGGGAAAAGACCTTTAATAAAATGAAAAAAAGATATATATATACAAGGAGAAATAGGGATAGGTATAATGGGAAAGTAGAATAACAAGATCAATGGTCTGTGTTCACACAGTGAACAACTCCTCCTGCTGTTTCACCTTTCTCCTCTCACTATTGCTCACAAAGAGAACAGCAGGAAAGAAAAGAGAGGAAAGGAGTGAAAGCAGAAGGCAAGGGAGGGAGAAAGGAGGAAAAGGGCAAGGGGAACAAGAACTGCAGGCACTGTGTGTTGTACTTTTGGGGGGCAACAAACACAAAAGGGAAAAAGAGAAAAAGAGAGAAAGAAGACAATCAATAGACATAAATATTATATAACTGAGGGTATCTTGGTTATTAAAAGCAAATCACAAAGAAGAAAAGACACTCAAGATCACCCTCATGTCTTCTTTTGCCATCCATTAATGCTCATTATAGATTTGCAGGTGATCAACGCGCAATGCTTTGGTTTGGCAATGGTCCTTGTCGACATTGATTTCCCCGCTAAAAGTAGCAGGGAGGCGCAGGGACGATTTTGCAGCCCATTTTTCCCTTGCCATTTCTTTTCAGTCAGGTGGTTAAATGGCTGTATACCAGCATCATTGTGCTTGCTCCAACTGTTCCTAGAACTCTCCTCTCACTATCCTATCAAGCAAGATGCTAACAGCAACATACATTACTCAGTGGTGTGTTTGTATTGTTATACCACTCTCCCATGAACCTATTCCTATCTCTCCTTGGAGAAAGGAGACTGGATGTTGAAAAACCAACAATTCGTGTCATTATGACTTCTTGTCAACACTCTCTCTGAATTCCCCAAATTCTCTCACCCCTTTTTGTTTTAGCTTTTCTTCTTAATGTACACACTTGGAGAGCATCTGTAAAAGCTCTTCTATACTAATGTCACATATTAGCTTAAACTTTCTTCATCTTTCTCCTGAATGATCATTCAACTATGCTGTTTCCTTGGGGATGCTCTGCTGTGGTGTATTTATGCTTGATGCCCAGAAGAGTTGAAAGCTTGTTTTGTCTTCAATGGACAAATGCCCAGCCAACGTGTGAAGGTATTGATGGTGACCAAGGCATATCAGTACCCTTTAGCTATCAAGGGCAACTTACCAATCAGGTCCATGCAAACCAACTCGCCTCCTTGCATAACTCCTCTTTCTACCAGAAATTCCTCAAAGAGTTGCCCATTCATGTGAATGACACTTGTCAAACTACGGTACCACTTTAAAATGATGCCTACTGCTGCCTCTTCTGCTCCTCTTTTGTGCAATGTCCTTGCCAGTATGTCATGGTCAAGCGTGTCATATGCCTTGCTGATATCCAACAGAGCAATATAAGTACATTCTTTGCTTCTCTTCATCAGGCATTTCTTCAACTGCCACACTTGATCCATGACTCCTCCTCCTTTTCTAAATCTGCCCTGGCAATCACTTATTCACCCTTGCTCTCTTGCTTGTATGTTCCACTGCACCAAGATAGCTCCCTCAAACACCTTGGCTGCATTGCATAGGAGGGTAATTCCTCTTAGTTTGCTGGGTTCTGGGGATCTCCTGCCTTATACAAGGAGATAACCACCAGGCCTCTTTCCACTCCTTGGGGAACACGTCTTGGTTCTCAATGGCCTTGATCAGTGTCCAAGTCACATCTTGCACATGTTTACCTCCTATTTTCATCATTTCCCCATTGATATTATCCACTCTAGCTGCTTTGCCCACACTCAATCTTTTCCTCCTTGCAAGATTAAAGCTTTCCTTCTTAAGCCAACTGCTGCCAGACTAAGACGGGTCCTTCTGTACCTGCTTCCTCTCAAGGCAAGCTCTTGATGGAAAAATCCTTCCTTCCCAGCTTTGCCCAATGTTCCTTGAAGGCTGCCATGCTACCATGGTGCATAATAACTGCTTTGGGCTCTGCTCTAGCTTTGCCACTTTCCTCAACATGTTGCCAATCCATTTCTGCATTTTCTTGATGTTCTCTTGTCAATTCACTTTATCCAGTCCCATTTATTGGCTTTTCACAACTTCTTAAACCTTTTCCTAAGTTCCACAAAATCCTCTCTGGCTTTTCCATCATTCTTTCCTTCTCTCAGCCACTGAGCATGGGCTTCCACCTCCTGCTTGTGCAAGGATGTTAACTCTGCCATCCACCATGGCTTCCTTGTCCTGCTTGTTGTTGCTCCAACCAGTCTCCTTTCTCTACCAAACCATCTCATTGTACTATCCTACAATCTTTTTTTCCACTTGCTCTAAAGATCTTCAACCGTAGCTACTCCCTCCTGCGTTTTCCTCACCATGGCTCTTCTTTGAAGAAACACTTGCACCTGCATTTGTACTCCCTCCACCTCTTGTGATCTTCCTCTGAGTCGGACTCCACTTGCAACGTTCCATCCAAACCCTGTTGCAATTATCTGAATCCTTCAACTTCACTACCAGAGGCTGATGATCAGTCCATGCTTGCCACCTGTCGCCAACTACCTTGCCTGTCCATCTCCATGCTACCACATAGTCCACAGCTCTTTTGTTCATTTCATCTTCCAGCTTTCCATGTAAACACTGGTGTTTCCTCTTCAAGCTGAGGCACTGAGAGGGCCAGCCTTTTGAAAGACCATCAACACCTTTCCTCTCATGTTGTAAGTAATTCAGCTCTACCATTCCAGCCCTTTCCAACCCTGGCATTCCAATCTCCTCCAATAATCAGGAGTCTTCCTTGACCACGTCCAGGATTCTCTTCTCAATAGTAGCCAAGGCGACCTTGAAGTCATCCTACTGATTATAAAGACGCAACTCTGTCCTGCTAGTTCCACCCAAGTGGAGTTGAATGTTTGCCTCCTTTCTCTAATGTTTCCCTGAAAGCCCTCACAAACGAAGAATCCTGCACCACCCCTTCCATAGCCACTCCTTCCTGGAGCAGCCCCTCTTCCCATCCACCAATATCCCTCCAAGTGCAGGGCAACCATCCTCCTGTGTTTGCACACTCCAACAATGTCAAATTGCTTACTGTCCGCTCAACTGCTGACCAATTCCTCATGTCCCCAGCCCCTAGAGTTGACAAATGCTATTGAAGTCATTGGGTCTCCTCCCCTTCCTCATCCACAATGTCAGACCAGTTGGCAGTACTATGATGCTCCTCCTCAGCCAGTACAAAGCCAGAGAGTTCCAACAAGCTGTCTGAAGCCACTGTTCCAATATTCTCCTCCTTTTCCTTCCTCTTCTCCCTATTTCTTTTCTCTTTAGGCTTTCACAGTGGTTTGCCTTCATTCTTGGCTTCTTTGATTGAGCAAACCGTTTGCCCACTCACCAGCCTGGCTCTTTCTGCAATAATGGCAGCCTGGGCCGTCTCCAGAGTAACTCCCCAATGCTGTGTGCCATTCTTCTCTCCTACTTTCCACACTCCAACATGCTTGAGCTCCAACTTGAAAATCTTCTTACACACTTTTTCCTTTTAAAGGTCCTTACTGCTCACCATAATCGATCTACCCACCATAGCTCCAAGAGTAGGGACTGGCAAAGCCATACTTTGGTTTTACTATAGATCAACAGTTCAGGTCAGTTACCATATCCTTAGTCCATGTTATCCTATATATGTTAGAGTTATCCTGCCAACATATCTCTTGATCTTTTGCCATTTCTTCCTTCTAGTATCCCAAGCTTAGTGTGCTAGCTATAGTTACCATTGGAGGGAATTTCTTTTCTGCAATAATCTGGTCACACTATGGAGCAGATCCAACCACCTCTGTGTATGACCGTTGATAATGGGCACCCAGAGTAGGACTGCCTTTGGTACCTTTTGCACTTCCTTTTTCCACTGCCATAAGATTATTAATCTCCTGGTCAAGAGATTCAATCAGGCTCCTGAATCATACAATCACTGCGAGTGAAAGTATGCCTGCCTTGGAGAGCTTACCACACTCACAAGAAACACTGCTAATACGGGGCGAATCCACTACTGAGTTACACTGATCCTCTGCACCTTTGTCATCCTCCTCCTTTTGGTTAGCCCTTTGAGAAGAAGGAAACTTGACTGTGGTAGTATTCTGGTACTCATACTTTTCCACTGCTAACTTGAACACTTTCTCCAAAAACTGATTTTTCTTGTCTCCTTTGACAAAACATTCAGGGATCTTTGCCTTTTTTTGCACAGCTTGCAAAGCGTGCTTCCATGAACAATTACTGTTCAGAGTCCCCAGTCTAAGACGTTCCTTCATGGCCAGATTCACCCATCAAAGTAGGACCTGTTCCCTCTCCTGACTATCAATCAATTCAGTGCTCTTGTGTGTCAGTGCCCTATTTTTCTGCATTTTTCTGGATGCCGGTATAATCCATTTGGACTATCTTGTAGGGAAGATGTTTGGCACTTCCTGGCTCAAAAGGCTTGTAGCAGAAGATGTCCTTGTATTCAACGGCCAGCTTTGGAAGCCATGCTTTCTGCATGATATCCAGGTTCACATCGTTCACAAGCCCATCATTAGACGTCCTTGTATTCAAGGCAACTGTTGCTGTCTTGGTGGAGGATAATCGGATGCCTCATGATTTTCTTATTAGCTAGGACATTTTGGAAGCATGACAATATTCATCAATCCTGTCTTTCCACCAGCACTGTTCCTCTGAAAACCCCAAGTATTCAAAAATAGGTTAATCACTTGAAAACTGACCTTACCAAGAAAAAGTAAGCTAATGATGCCAAGTGTAATAAGGCCAGTAAAGAAACAACCTAATGGACACCAACTCAATGGGTGTAGGGAAAAGACCTTTAACAGAATAAAAGAAAGAGATATAGTAGTAATCATTCTTTCCTTGGGTTGGTAATCACTAAGCTCCATTGTTGCCCAACTAAACATCTTCCATATGTCAAGAAGTTATGCCAAAGCTATGCTCTTGTTCCTTTTTTCTCCTTCAGCTGCACACTCCACCTTGGCTACTCGAGTTAAGGCCCTCAAGGAAAGAGATGTATATACAAGGAGACACTGGGATAGGTATTATGGAAAAGTGGTATAATAGCTTTGTATGGCCCAGTGTAGCTTTCTTCTGCAAACTATTCACCCAGGATTTGATCATGCAAAGGAAGTTGATGTACCTCAGTGAGAAAATGGGGCACCTCAGTTGAAAGAACAGAGGCTGGAGATTCTGTCATAGAAGAAAAGGGAAAAAAAAAGAACCAAAAGTCAAGTAGCGTTTTGCTTGTCTAAAAGGAAAAGAGAGAACAATACAAAAAGAAAGTGCAAGAGCAAATGCATTGCAAAGAAAGGGCTAGTTTATGGAGCAACTGCACAGTCAAGTCAAAGGATAAAAATTGCCACAGTCATAACGAGCACCAAAGAAAAAGTGCACCAAATGAAAAGCACACCAAAGTACCATGAAAAATAAACATGTTCTACTGGAGTTGTACAGTCCTAGAAGGAAAAAGTTCTCAATCCAAACTTTCATAACCGCTCTTAGGGCGGAAAGCAGTACAAATTTATTACTTTCTTCTTCTGTTTTTTAGATTGACAATTTAATTATTAAATTGTGCACAGTTGCCAATGCATTCCACCTGAACTTGAGAGGTTATACACATTGCACTTTGGGCTCAGTGCCAAGTAGAACTGAGCACAATGATTGGTGATTTTTGCTCACTCTTAACAACATATGAAGTTCTGGTCTCTCCTTCTTGGGTCAAGCATGTTTTCAAGTCTTGGAACTAGTTGTGGAAGAAACTGGAGAAAGTACAGCTACACAAGTTCACCAAAGAAAATTTTGATTACTACCTCAGTTGAGTTGTCAACATTGCCAATCTTGCATAGATGCATTTAAAGTTCATGGATGAGTCCCATTGTTGACAAAGGTTATGTTTATTTTTCCTTTAATTTCTTTTCTTGCTTTCATCTTCCTTGTTTCCTTGAATTCCTTTCTTCCTTTTTTCTCTTTGCAAAAAACTAAACCACATTAGACTTGAGCTGCTCTTATGTCTTGGGTCCTAAAGGAATACCAACAGCAGCAGTTATTAAAGACTATTTAAAAGCGAGTCTCTCATTAATGCTGTTGGTTGACTTGAACATTATACATATAATTATATCAACAAAAAACAAAGAAATTACTGTTAGAACCTGAGCATAGAACCAAGACAGGAACAAAGAGAAAGACAGGAGCCAAACGATTTAATGAGAAAAAGAGAACAAGTGTGTTTGTGAGTGTGTTGTTTCTTCAATCATTCTTGATGGTGAAAAAAGTATTTATAGTTGAGAAGGCAACCAAGGAAGGAAAGAATTTAATTAAAGAATAGGGTTTGCTTCAATATTTCAATTATTCAAAGAAATCCCTCCCTTTTAAACACAGCAAGTATCTGTATCAAACACAACCCACTTTATTAAAACAATTGATGGAATTATTTAAAAGAGTATTGTTTTTTAAACAACTTTATTAACAAAGCAAAAATAGTTAAAAAATTATTTGTTCTTTTTGGTCAAATGGTTTAAAGAGATTATTTTTAATAAAAAAATTATTTTTGCTTTTAATAAAATAATAAATTTCAGAAAAAAATAATTTGGAAACTTATTTTTAAAAAATATTTTATGCCTTCTCAAATTTCCAAAAAGAGACTCTTTTTTTTTGTTTGTACTGTGCTTACTTTTTTTTTTGTTTATTACTCTAGTAAAGGATAACTAGCATGTGATGATGAGAAAGAAACAGTAAAACACTTTCAAAATCTATTAAATTCAAATTCTTATAATTTTAGTTTACTTAATAAAACTACTAAACTCATATAGAACCTATTTTGTTCAAATTTTTATAATTTGAATAAAGAGATAATATTAAGCTGTGGTCTTCATCATAGTAGTTGCTATTTATGCTTTTTGGAAATGTTCCAAGAAGAATGTGGTAAAACTAGAGGAATTTGAAAAAATACCAACTTGCTAGACAGTTTGCTTTAAGCAATACAATAGGGTGACGATTTTGCTAAGATCATTTCTCTTCTTCAATATTATACTTTTTAAAAGGCTAAACTATCAAAAGTTATTGAGTTTCATGTTATAAAATCTAATTGCTAATAAGCACTATTATCATTATTTTCTGGCAACAACTCCGAGTCAGTTACCATAGAAATAGTCACCAGTAACTTATGGAAACAATAGAAAGAGTTCCAAGTAAATAATAAGAATGTATTCTTGCATTAAAATCACCATGGAATGCCTCACAACCCAACCAAATTACTGCCCCAGTTTCTCCCCTTCAGATGTGCCTTGCAAAAAGGTGGTGGAGGTCTGCCCTTTCCCTGGCGAACTTTGTTCTTGCATGGCTGAAGAAAGAAGATGAGAACCGGATGCAATCATCAAAGCCCACTTTATTCCCTCTTCAGATGTCCTGGAGAAGATCCTGGCCAACAAAGAAGAAGCTTTTGCCAAGCCTCAACACTTCGTGGAAGAATTCTACGATACTATTCACATTTGACTGTTGACAGAAGGATGCTGGCTGAGGAAACGAAGATATTTGGACTTCCCATTGGAAGAGTGGTGTTTTCAAGAACGGAGCATGTCCCTCAAAGATCGGAACCACATCTATTTCCAGTGCAGCGCAAGGAGGTGCCTAAAGCTCTCGCAAGGTTGTTTGAGCAGCTGGGCCTGCCTGTCCCCACAGAGAACAGGGAAAACCTGCTGGGCTGGTGTCCTAATTGTATTGCTTCATTCCTAACCTACTGATATTGTCCGTTCTCCTCTCTGCATGTGGATTATTGCTTCTTTAATCTTCAAGGGAAGAGCACCTATTCAGTCACCACCTGCGAGATTGACGATGATTCGCTCTTGTATGATATACTCGAAGGTGGTTCTCCACCGGATACAAAAGTGATGGAGTACCTGCATTGGTTCAAATATTATCTGTACAACATGGTCATGCAGAAGACTAAAAAGAGTCCCCCAGGAGTCTCTCCCATGGTGGAAGTAGCACCTTCTCCCTGTCAACCCTCTACAGAAGATTTGCACCAAATAGATCCAGGCCTTTATTGTCTGCTGCAGAAGAAGCAGGCCTTCAATGAACGTGTGCAACAGGTGATAAAACAGCATTTGCTGTAGCTTCTCCATGAGCCGGCCAACTACAGAAAATGGGCTGTTTTCTTCAAAGAGGGCATTCCGCCAGTAATCTCTGACTTGCATGATGCAGTTGCCTACAAAGCAGAAGAGACAGTGGAAAAGGGTACCGCTGATGAATTCTACATGCTTTGCATCAATGAATAGCCACTGCACAACAGAGATGCTGCAGTCACTAATGAGATCCTTCTCTTTGACCGTCTTTGTGGGCATGATTCTGCCTCTGCAAGCAGCAAAAGTTTATTGGTCCCCTTGTGTGTAAGGCATCGCCAGATAACTCACACCCTCCCAATGTAATTGTTGATACCGGCAGCCCCTGCTCTCTATTAATCTCAGTGAGCACATTCAATAACATCTGCCCAGATGCGCCTTATGTTCCTGACACGTTTAGAGCATCTATTGTTGGCATTGGACTATATTCCAACTGACAATACGTTTCATCAAATCACCCCTCATTTGATTATTGTTGCAGTAAAAGACCACATGGAGCCACCAAAACCTGCTATCTTGGGTCTTCCCTTCCTGTTAAATGGACTTGTTACTTTGACCATTGGAGATGGAAAGGCGACTTTTCAATAAGTATGCAAGAATAAATTATCAATTTTATACTTTTCTTTTCCTTTCCCTCGATGCCTTTCCAATGGTTTTTTTGTTCTGCCAGAACAAAAAAAAGGTAACGGTAGACGACAAAAACCTTGTCAACAGGCCCTCTGCAACGATTGTGCAGCAACTGGCTTCATTAAACCCCCAAATTACTTTCAGGGAAACACGTTTGTCTAGGTTGGGGGGTTCAGAGGGTTGTTTGCTCTGGCATTGTCAAACTTGCACCAGCAAGGCGACTCCTGACCCCCGCATTTGCTCAGTTGCTCATACTACGCATGTCTTCTTCCACCTCGAGTAGCGGCAGCAAAAAGAAAGAAGAAGAGAAGAAGAAAACCAAAAAGAGTACCACCAAAGACAAGAAAAAGGAAGAGAAGAGCGCCGGCAAGGAAAAAAAGTCCTCCTCCAAGGACAAAAAGAAAGAAAAGAAAGACAAGAAAAGTAGCGCCTCCCCTGACAAGAAAAAGACTAAAAAGAAGACCACCACCAGCAAAGAGGGAGCATCACCTGCCGAAACAGCCACCATGAAGAAGACCGGTGCCGACTACCTTCCTGCCATTAAGAAGTGGTTGGACTCCAAGTCTAACACACAAGGCATCGAGTACGTGAAGACCGACGACAAGAAGCACAGATTCCACTTCAAGATCGGCGGTGAGGAGTTGGCCTTTACTGTTTCTTTTCCTGTTGAGGCCGACGACATCTGGGTTCGTCTTCCCCACTTATTTGTGTTTTCCTGCGCCTACGTTTAGATCTAACAATATATTTCCTATACAACCACTACCGCTGCGACTAACAGAGCGTAGCTTCGGATGAGCTGGCTGAAGAATGGGCCACCGAAACCAACGAAATGGCGATGGCTGCCACCAGTGCCACAGATGTTCTCAAGTACGCAACTCAACAGTTCGAGGCTTTGAGCGACGCCGAGTTCTCTGAAGGCGAGGAGGAGGAAGAAGAAGAGGACTATGACGACTTTGATGACGACCTTGGCCTCGAAAAAGTAGAGAGGTATCTACACGCTTGGGGAGAAGTCTTTCTTTTACTAACAACCGCCCACTAATATACAGAGACAAAGGCCCCAAACAAAAGTACATGCCAGAGCCTGAGATAGACACCAGCAAGTTCCACATCCCTGCCGGCTACGAGAGCAGCAGCGTGCAAGCCATTATTCAGGAGTATCGCGAAATCCTAAAGACTGACCGCGAAGAAAGGGTCAGCTTCCTCTCTCTCTCTTCTCTCTCTCTCAACTCACAATTGTTGCTATCGCTGTAAATTCTAACGATAGGGTTACGATGCTTCTCCATTGAACGACAACATCGCTCAATGGGAACTTAAACTCTTTGGTATCCCTAAGGATGAGCCCCTCTGGGCAGACATGCAGAGACTTGGTGTAGTACGTACTTATAGGTTTTTTTTTTGAAAAAGCTATTCCTTCATTTAACAAGGGACAAATGCCGCTTCTCAGGAATACATTACGCTTCACGTAACGTTCCCTCCGAACTATCCTTTCAACCCTCCCTTTATTCGTGTTGTGAGACCTCGCTTCGCTTTCCGTACCGGACACGTACGTCCAGCCCCCTGCTCTTTTCTCTTGCTGTTCACACTTACACTCTAAATCTTGTAGGTTACTGTGGGTGGTTCTATTTGTACATTGATGCTTACCAATGACGGATGGGTTGCCAGTACGTTTCGTTTCTTCTTTTCTTCTCCTCCACTTCTTCTGCTCTACTCTCTTTTCTGTCTACTCGTTTTCTTCTCTTAAAATCATCCTCGTTAACCAAAACCGTGAAAAATAGCGTACCGATTGCCTCAAGTCATTGTGGACATTAGGGCAATGTTGACGGCGGGCGGCGGCAGGCTTGATACATCGCAGGGTTCCGATTATTCAGAGTCGGAGGCCATGGTTGCTTTTCAACGCATGCTGTCCACTCACGGCTGGAAGCACTGGAAGGCTTGAACTCTTTATTGTTTGACCTCGTCTAAGAACGCCTACATTAAACTTGCTAGCCTTCTTGTCCTGTAACTTTTGCAAGTGTTTGTTGGAAGGAGGGGGAGAGGGAACCAGCTTCTTCGACGATTTTTTTCAAAACAGAGAAGCAGGCAAAAAGTGAAGTAAAAGACAGCAGCAGATCAAAGGTAGGAAAAGGATTTAGTTGTCGGGGTAGAGAGGTTGCACCAAGTTGTAGTGCTTCATGTGGAGAACGACCTTTCTGTCCTTGTGCTCTTCGGTGGCTCTTTGGAGGGCAGAGGCAAAGTCCTCGGGGAAGGAATGCCTCTCCATCCATAGTCTGAGTTTTTTGCTCTTGATAAGATCCCAGAGCTGGTTCATCATTGCCATGCGGTCCTCCTCACTGTGCTCCTCCAACCAGCGGCTCAGCCAGAAGCCCTTCAGGCTTATGTTCTTGAAGATAAGGGCACTTGTGGGCACCTGCACAGGCTTGCGAGACATGCCTCCGTACGTTACCATCACACCATCCTTACTGTTGTGTTGTTGGTGTTGCAAGTCGGACGCAGAAAGTTAATGTTAGGAGCAAAAAAAGGGGAGTGCGTTTGATGGAGCGCGTTATTATCACGTACTCAAGAACGCGCACCATCTCGGTGGCAGTTGGTCCTCCCACACAGTTGAGGGCCAGCTTGGGCTTGGGCAAATCACTGATAAGACGTTGGAACTGAGCAGTGCCAAGGTTCTCTGGGGGAACCACAATGTAAGCACCGTAACCCTTCATGCGCTCCACCAGTTGGTCCCAATTCTCTCTATGGTATTAACATTAAGATAATAAGATTAAGAAGGGGAAGGAAGAATGGAATGGAATGGAATGGAATGGAATGGAATAGGAAAAAAAAGAAAGGAGGGTGGGGGAGGTTAAGGCCCAAAGGGGGTGCAACAAACCTTTTACGGACGATGTTGATAGTCTTAACACCGCGCAAATTAGCAAGCTGCATAAACGCTTGGCCTACCGCTGAGTTGGCGCCGTTTTGAATGACAGTGTCGCCTTCCTTCAGCTGCACAAAGTCCTCGAGCAAGCGAAGGGCGGTGCAGGGGTTGACCGCCAGCGTGGCAATATACTCTGGCTTTATGTTTTGTTTTACTTTTGTGACTTGTTGTTGGCTGCACACGGCGTGAGTCCTCCAAGTACCTTATTTCACACACATAACAGCGGGTGAGAGGGTGAGTTTGCTGACTTAGTGTGTGACAGACAGTGTGGCTACAACAGGAAGGTAGAAAATCTTCAAGTAAAAGGTAAAGGTGAGACACTAACCAAAACCAGGTTTTTTGGGGATAACCCAATCATTTACGGCAATGCCTTGAACGCCAGGTCCCACAGCCAAGACCTCAGCCACGCCTTCGTTGCCGCCAACAGCAGGCACGGTGGGGCGTGTTGGATACACCCCTTCCACCATGTTCAAGTCAGCGGGATTTACCGGAGCGCACAACATGGCCAACAATATCTCTCCTTCTTTCAGCTTGGCGGGGAGGGGCTCCTTCTCCACCCTTCAGAGTTTAGTCCACCACAGCAATCACCCCGATTTTGGGTTAGCCAAGGGGGGTGGAAAGAAAGGGAGGAAGAAAAAGGACGCACTTTAAAACGTTGTGGGGATTGCCATACTCCCGGTAGCGAGCCACCGTGGCTTCAGTGGGCAACGCTCCGGCGCTGGCGGCGTAGCCTCTCCTTCCCCCAACAAATACGCAGTTTGCTGCTGCTGTTGCAGCAGGACGGTAAAGGCTAGCTCTAGCACCCACCTGCGCTCTTCCCGTAAACAAGCTCTCTCTGAGAGGGGCAGCCGACGTAATAGTTCGAAGTCTCATGCTTTTTTTGTTTTCGCCCTCCTCCTCCTCCTCCTCTTCTCTTCTCTTTTTTTTGTTTCTGCAAGATATTTATTTATTTGGAAAAGAAGTCAAGAAGTGCTCATGAGGAGCTCAAAAGGATTGGAAGGGGCTCTCCTCGCTTCTTTGCAGCCTTTTTTGTCTTGGTCAGCTTTGATTCTCTCTCCCTCTCCCTCTCCCTCTCTGGATTGAACACAAAGAGCGGGGATAGAACAACACATACCAATTGTCGGGTGGGTACTCAGCCTCGCCATCAATCACATGGAAAGTATAGGCATGGCGAGACGAATCTGAAGTATTTTCGTAGCTCTTGTGCACCACAGAGCCGTGCAACACAACCAGAGTACCTACATAACAAAGTAAGGTCGACTAGAAAGACAAATTAACTTTTGATGCCATGATACCTTGGTCACATTCCAAAGGGACATAGGCAGAATCATCCCATTCAGGCTCGGAGGGGCCACTGTCCTCTTCTCTCTCTTCTTGCAGCTCAATGAAGCCCACCTTGTTCTCTCCCTTCCGCACAAACCGCTTCCTGATACCACCTGTAGCGGTAATATGTCAGTCAGAAAAAGGATAACCCTGGAGTTTGGGAAGAGAATAATAGAGGAAGGCAGAACAAACTCTTGTGGGAGCCAGGCAAAGCCCACAGACAACCATTCTCTTTAGTGGCAGGCTCCAATGCCAACCAAAAGCCTATCACTGACAGTGGTTTCGTGTACAAGAATGTACTATCTTGGTGCGGCGACACTACACGTTTACGTGTTAATCTGCTGCAGGTGAGAGAGAGAGAGTTTAATACAAACCTACACCACCAATTCTGGGTTGCTAAAAAGAGGCGGAGCAACGTTAAGAAGAATGCAATAAAGGAAGAAACACTGGAAGGAAAGATTATGCATCACAGCGACAAACCTTGAAAATGTACATGGACTGTGCAAGCAGTGGCTTTTTGATACCGGCCACTTCGTGGGCAAGCTCCGCAAACTTTTGGCTGTGTGAGAACTCCCTAAAGACCGGGTCAAAATCATGCAACGCTGTATTGTTATTACACCAACCAACAGAACCAATGTGAGCAACCTTATAGAGTGGAGATGAAAGAGAAAGAGCAACGACATACCGTGTCCTATCTTGTTGATGGAGAGCTTCTTGTCTTGACGCAGCTGTCCGTTCTCGTCAAAGGCGTTCTCTTCAAAAAAGAAGCGTATCTTATCACCGCTTTCAAGGAAGTACTGGTCCGTCTTTTCCTATTTGTGGTAGAAAAAAGTGAGAAAAAGGATACATCTACAGGAAGGTGTGGGAGGGACTGAGCTTGAAACAACGCGCACACTAACCTTTTGGCTCTTTGTGGAAAAGACGGAGATGGTGGTTGGGTCAAACTCCTCCAACAGCTCGCCTATCCTCGCTTTGAGCTTTTCTATTTGCTCCTTGGAGGCAAAGTTGGGAATGATCAAGAAGCCATCCCTCTCCCACCGCTCCTTCAGCTCCTCCACGTTTTCCATCATGACGGCTATGCTTTCCGTAAGTAGCGTGCTGCTGCTTGCTGCTGCAAGGAGGAAGGTCTCTGCTCTACTCCTCCACTACTCCTCCACTGCGACTACCCTTTTCGCTTTTTTTTTTTTTTGGCGGCTTGGTGCTGCTTTTGCCACCTTAGCCACCGTACTCCTTAATTCTTGATAACCTAATAGATTGATGGTAAGAAGAAGAAGGATCGTAGTCAAGATGTCGCCAAAAAACACACCAACAAAAAAAAAGAAATAGAGAAGAAAGAGCTCCCCCCTTGTTATCTCCTGGTTGTACCCTCGCCCCCTCCCTCCCCACCTGCCAACCCACCAACGAACCTGCCATGGTAAGACGCTTGTTTTGTGCGCTTTACTTTTTTTTGGAGTTTGTTTTGACCTTTGGCTAACCGACGCCACCAACCAAGAACGCTGCCGGCCCTAAACTTCAAGAAGTGGTGAAGGATGTTACCCGCATTGAAAGAATCGGTAACAAAGCACCTATCAACACTTTGTTTTCCACAATGCAAGCTCACTTGTTTTTTTCCTTGTTGTGACACAACATAGGGGCCCATTCTCACATTCACGGTCTCGGCTTGGACGAACACCTGAACCCGAAGCCAAGCAGCGAGGGGATGGTGGGACAGCTGAACGCTCGCAAAGCCGCTGGCATCATTTT
This sequence comes from Balamuthia mandrillaris, assembly GCA_031835245.1. Classification (NCBI taxonomy): domain Eukaryota; phylum Discosea; order Longamoebia; family Balamuthiidae; genus Balamuthia; species Balamuthia mandrillaris. The sequence continues at coordinate 144,347 of JAVKOQ010000106.1, read as the reverse complement.
AGAAATGATCAAGGAGGGCAAGATTGCTGGTCGGGGTGTTCTCATAGCCGGCCAACCCGGCACAGGCAAAACCGCCATCGCTATGGCTATGGCCCAAGCGCTTGGTATGCTTGTTTTTTTGCACAACAGGAGAAAGGCGAGGCCTGATCGTTCTCCTCCCTCTTTCTCTCCTCTCTGCAGGAACAAATGTGCCGTTCACGATGTTGGCTGCCAGTGAAATCTTTTCCTTGGAAATGAGCAAGACAGAAGCCATTCTGCAAGCCTTTAGGCGATCTATCGGCGTGCGGATCAAAGAAGAGACGGAGATCATTGAGGGCGAGGTTGTGGAACTTCAAATAGATCGACCTGCAACTGGCTCGGTTCGTTGTGCCATACCCTATTTCTTACTTACTTCCTCCTGTTCCTCACAAGGAGTTACTCTTTTCTCTCCTTTCTCCTTGCCCCGGTGTTATTTCTTTCTTCATAGGGCATGAAAGTGGGAAAGTTGACCATGAAAACGACCGACATGGAGACCGTGTATGAGTTGGGCCAAAAAATGATAGACTCGTTGGTAAAAGAGAAAGTTACAGCTGGGTTCGTTTCATTTCTGTGATTTATTATTGTTTCTGTTGTATAGTCAGTATGGACGAAGCACTGACCAGTATTACGCCTTGCCCTCCAAACGATGTGCTGCATAATTGGCAGCGACGTGATCACAATAGACAAAGCCACTGGCAAAGTTTCTCGGCTTGGAAGGTCGTTTAGCAGAGCAATGGACTATGCCGTTCGCGGCCCAAATGTACGAGATCACCGTGTCACAACACAGTCTCTGAATCCAATATCACTAACTTCTATTCCCACACCCTTATGCTTTGCTTTTATAGGTAAAGCTGGTCCAAACCCCTGACGGAGAACTGCAAAAGAGGAAGGAGGTGGTACATACTGTCACTCTCCATGAAATAGATGTGATTAATAGCCGGACACAAGGCTTTCTCGCCCTCTTCACTGGCGATACTGGGGAGATCAAACCTGAAATAAGAGAACAGATTGACACAAAGGTGGCCGAGTGGCGGGAAGAAGGCAAAGCAGAAATAGTACCTGGCGTACGTTTATATTCTTCACTTTGACTGCGTTTGTTTGTTGTTTATAATGATGATCCTTGGTTTTTGGTCCGTAACTCACTTCCCATGAACACCTTCAGGTACTCTTCATTGATGAAGTTCACATGTTGGACATCGAGTGCTTTTCTTTCATCAACAGAGCTTTGGAGAACGACTTGGCTCCCATCTTGATCATGGCCACAAACCGAGGCATCACCACCATCAGAGGCACCAACTACAAGAGCCCTCACGGCTTGCCCATGGATCTTCTCGATCGACTCCTCATCATCTCCACGGAGCCCTACAGCGACGAGGAGATTGCTCACATTTTGAAAATCAGGTGTGCGGAGGAGGATGTGGAGATGACGGAGAGGGCTCACCTGTTTTTGGCTAAGATAGGCTCTCAGACTTCTCTTCGATACGCCATCCACATGATCACCTCAGCAGCGTTAATAGCTGCCAAACGTAACACCAGCCAGGTAGACACCGAAGATTTGCTCAAGGTCTACGATATGTTTGTGGACGTGGGCCGATCCACCACTTACCTTGAGTCCAGCAATACTGGCGACTTTCTCATGGACTTTAGCAGCAGCAACAACAACATGGATACTGTCAAGTAACCCAGATACCTGCTGACCAACCTGTTAAACGCCCAAGTTCGTCATCATTAAAACGTATTCCAAGCAGGCATTGTTTATATTTTTCTCTTCTTTTCACTCTTTTTCCTCTTCGCTGTTACAAAAATTGAAAAAAAAAAAATACAGAAGCGGAGATCAACGTCGATAGCGGTACCGCCTAAAGTTGAACCAGAGGTGGAGGATGCCTCTGTCAAATACGCACTTGAAGCCCTTCTTGTGAGAGTACTCCCATTCTCACTACTACTCCCATTCTCGGTTGACCACCTTGAAGGCGATATCTTCATAAGGAGGTCCTGCATGGAACCGGATGATGCTGATGTCCGGGTTGTCCGTGGGCTCTATGAAGTAACGAGGAGGCTTGCTCTTGTCTATCAGATCTGGATAGAAAATGTTGAACTTGTATCCCTGCACTATCTTTGGAGGCGGGTTGTCATGATCCTGCATTCCAAAGTGAATGAGTCAGCTTCATAAAGTTCTTGAGGAGGTGGAGCGAAGAAAACATCAGAGAGAACAAGAGTACGTACGTAATGCGATTGATTGTATTTGTTCCACTCGTATCCAGTGTGCACGCGGTTAAAGTAACGTGGCTTACGAGGGCGGTACTTGTCTTGCCACCAATAGATTTGCCGTTCCAAAGGCATCTCCTGATTAAAGGTCTCTTCGTTTTCGTCCAGCAACTTGCTGGCCTCCATTTCGTACATCTGGCGAGAGGCTGCAGAGTCATCGGTGCCACCGTGGCCCAGCAGACCGCGTTCTTGCAGCCTCTGTGCTTCCTTCTCTCGGATAAGCTGGCGTTGTTCCTCCAACGTTTCTTTGTCGAGTTCTGGATCTAATATCTCCTCATCCTGGTCTATATCGTGAATGAGTAGAGGGCTGTAGCAACGCTCTTCTGCCTGCGACTGCAGCACCATGCTGTCTTCTACAGCAGTAGCTGTAGCTGGGACATGGGCTGTAGGGTTACTCTGCTCTTCTTCCTCTTCTTCCTCCTCCTCAAGGTCTTCAAGGTGTTGTTTGGTTTGAAGCTCTTGCAGCTTGGCACGAAGAAGCGAAGCGTGAATATCTCGCAGCTTAGCCTTTGCCTTATAGACCACCAGTCGCTTCAGCAAGGTCTCCCAATATTCAGGGTCAACCATGTTGCCGCTGCCTAGCTTCACCGCAATCTGTTGCTCGAGGGTGCAGAGCTCGTCATAGGTCTTGCCTTGCAGGATGGTGGCGATGTCATCGCTAACAGCCTTGTGGACACCCCCATCAAAGCCGCGAGGACCTGCTGCTGCCTTGCTGTTGGCCTGCCGTGCTTTAGCCTGTTCCAGCTCGTCCAAACAAACGATGGTGAGGGCCTCCCAAAAGACTTTGTGCTCCTCGTTGCTGGAGTCCAGGTCTAGGTACATAGCAATGTCCTTTTGCAGCTCTTGCAGGTCGGGCAGGGTGAGGTTGGCAAAGAGCTTGTAGGGTTCCTCCATCTCAAACTCAAAGTCAGCGTCCATGTTGAGGTTTTTGTACAGAATATCGATGGGTTTGGGCCGCCCTTCCCGAATGCGGATCTCGCTTCGGATCCTCGCTTGCTCCAAATGGAACTGCTCTTCCTGCTTCTCCCATTCCTCATAGTTCAAGCTCTCCCTCTCCCTTGCAATCTGAGCACGCTCCGCCTCCCACTGCTCTCTCTCCGCCTCTCTTTCCTGCCGTCGTCTCTTGGCTTTCTCCAATTCCTTACGAAGGTCCTCCCTTCGTCGCCTCTCGTCACGCGCGTCCAGCTCTTCGGGCGTCACGCCTTTTTCCAGCTCCTTCTCTCTCTTCAGCTTCCATACGAACTGTTCTGTGAGGTTGGCGTCGCCAAAGGGGTTGGCCGCGTTTGTGTAGCCACCCAAAGCCTCCTCTTCCTGCTTCTTTTTTCTCGCTTGCTTCTCTGCCTTTTTCTTGAGCCGTCGTTTGCGGCGTTCCTCTGGTGTCTCCAGCAGCTTGTTCAGCAGCTTCTGCTCTCGATCTTTCTCCCTTTTCTTCTTTTTTTCCTCCACCTCCCCGTCCTTGCGACTGCGCCCCATCTCGTTCCCGTATGCTTCTCGCTCTCTCGCTCTCTCGCTCTCTCGTTACGCTTTGCTGTCCCCCCCACAAGGCCCTTTTGTGACACCTTCCCTTCTTTTTCTGGTTGCCAACTCGTCACGTCGTCATGGATAGAATAGTTGCATCGCATTCTTATCGTTTTCTCAAGGGCAGGCAGCACAGCGCCAGGGTTGAGGGTTCCTTCATCTGTCTCACTATTTTGGGGGGTTGGGCTTCTCCCCCTTTTTTTCTCTCTCTCTTTTCTCTCTCTCTCTTTTCTTTTCTTCAGAGTCAAAAGTCAACTTCTCACTCCGCAGTCAAGGCGCAGGATCTTTTCAATCTCTGCGTTCTCTGCCCCTTCCCTCCAAAAAAAACAAAAACACAAAAAAACCAAAAAAACCAAAAAACCCAAAACCAAAAAAAACAAAAAAAAAAACAAAAAAATCTTCTATTACTGATTCAACCTTGCGATCACGTGCTACATTCTTCGTTTCGACCTCCCAAATCTTGTTAACAATTTCCAAATGGCTTCCCCTGCTTCCCCCGTTCCTTCCACCACCGCCGCAGTTCCTGCTGCCACTGCCGTCCCTGCTTCGCCCTACCAATCTGCTTCCCTTTACGTGGGCGACTTGCACCCCTCTGTGACTGAGACTCTCCTCTTTGACATTTTCAAGAGTGCTGGCCCCGTTGCCTCTATTCGTGTGTGTCGCGACTCGATTACCAAGCGTTCTTTGGGCTACGCCTACGTCAACTTTCTCAATGTGATTGACGGTACGGCTTTTTCTTCAGTTTTCCCCCTTTGTCTCCGCACAAACTTTGAACGTTTTGTATTAACGTTTTTTTTTTTTTTTTGCTTTTCCACTCACAGCTGAGAGAGCTTTGGATACCCTCAACTACACCCCCATCAAAGGCAAGCCTTGCCGTATTATGTGGTCGCACAGGGATCCTAGTGTCCGCAAGTCTGGCCAAGGCAACATTTTCATCAAGAACTTGGACAAGAGCATTGACAACAAGTCTCTTTACGACACTTTCAGCACTTTTGGCAACATTTTGTCATGCAAGGTGGTCACTGATGGCAAAGGCAACTCCAAAGGCTACGGCTTCATTCATTACGAAACGAAGGAGGCCGCTGACGATGCCATGGCCAATGTGAACGGAATGCTGCTTGCCGACAAAGTGGTGTACGTATTTTGCTCATTTTTTGTGTTTTTTTTTTGTGACAGCCATCTCACTTTGCGCTTTATAGCTACGTCGGACCCTTCATTCCTCGCAAGGAGAGGATCCCTGGAAGCGATCCCGAGAAGTTCACCAACCTCTACATCAAGCACCTGGCCCCTGACTACAGTGAAGAGGATTTGAGGCGCGACTTCGAGCCTTTTGGCAAGATTCAAAGCGCTGTTCTCATGAAGAACGACAAGGGCGAGTCCCGTGGATTTGCTTTTGTTAACTTTGAGGACCATGAGGCTGCCTTGAAGGCAAGTCTTACTTCCCCTTAATTCCAAATTTCTTTGATCAGTTGTTAACCTGTTTGAAATGCAACAGGCTGTGGAAGAGCTTAGCGGCAAGAAGAAGCTTGGAAATGCTGAAAAGGAGGTGTTTGTGGGAAGAGCTCAGAAGAAGAACGAGCGCGACACGTTCCTGAAGCAATTGCGGGAAGAACGTGCGCAGAAGTATCAAGGCATCAACCTCTACGTCAAGAATTTGGACGATACCGTCACTGATGCCAAGTTGGAGGAACAGTTTGGTGCCTTTGGCAACATCACCTCCTGCAAGGTGATGAAGGACGACAAGGGCAATGCTCGTGGCTTCGGCTTTGTGTGCTACACCAGCCCAGATGACGCCAGCAAGGCAGTCACTGAGATGAACGGCGTGATGATGTGCGGCAAGCCGATCTACGTCGCCCTTGCAGAGCGCAAGGAGGTCAGGAGGGCCAAGCTGGAAGCCCAGCACGCCGCTCGTGCTGCTGCTAGGATGGCAGGCGGCCCCAACATTGCTGCTGCTGCTGGTCCCGGCGGTGTATACCCTGGAGCCCCTCTGTTCTACCCGCAGGCCCCTCAGGCCCAGCGCCAAGGCTTTGTCTACACGGCAGCCCAAGGTATGCCGCTGCGTAGGTGGCCGCAGGGTGCTGCCGGAGCTGCTGGCCAGGGTGTCCGTCAGGGCGGCTATCCCGCTCAGCCCATGCCCAACTACATGGTGCCCGTTGCTCAGCGCCAGGCCCACGCCATGGCTCAGGGAGCCGCTGCAGGAGGACGTGGTGGTGCCCCTCGTGCCGCTGGTGCTCAGCCCCAACAGGGAGGCATTCCCCCTCAGGGTGCCATTCCCCAGAATCCCAACAACTTCAAGTACACGCCTAACGCTCGCAACCAGCAAGTCGGCGGTCAAGGCCTGGTTGGTCAGCCCATGCTCAATGGAGCTCCTGTACACCAGCAGCCCGGCCAGGAACAAGGCGCTCAACCGCTGACAGCCCCCACCTTGGCCTCTGCTTCGCCGGAGGAGCGCAAGGACATGCTTGGTGAGAGCCTCTATCCCCTCATTACCAGCATGGAGCCCGTGCAAGGTCCTAAGATCACCGGTATGCTCCTTGACTCCATGGAGGTGGGAGAGCTGCTCCACCTCTTGCAATCCCCTCAGGCCCTCCGTGAGAAGATCGATGAGGCGTTGGAAGTGCTGAAGGAACACGCCCTGAAAGTGGAAGAAGATGGTGGTGCCGCCGAAGACAACACCGAGAACTAAATTCCTCGTCGCTCGCTCCACTGCGGCTGCCCTCGCTGCCCGTGGTGGTTTGTAGTGAAAGAGGGGAGTACGTTTTGATGACCCTTTGACTTTATTTTTTCGGAGAAGACTTTAAACAAAGCTACGCTCCCTACTGCTACTGTGTGCAGTCAACCAACCTATTTTTTTGCCCAATAAACTTTGTTTTGAATGGCACATGCTCACCATCTCTCCCCCTTCTCCTCCCTCCCTTGTCTTGTGTGGTTGGGTGCTGGTGCTCCCTCCTCCTTAGTGACTACAAGGGGGCCCTGGGGCGAAAAGCCCTGCAAGACACTAATCATTAGGGGTTTTTCCCTCAAGGAGAAGGAGGGGGAGCACCCACGCCACCCGGTCCCGTATACCCTTTTTTTTTGATGACTTTGGCAAATAACCCCTCAGGCGCCCAAAGACGAAGGGGAGACCAACGGCACCACCACCACCAGTTTGCTAACGCCCACCCGCAGCACTGCACAGCAAAGCCAAAATCCCCCTTCCGGTCTGGTCAAACGTTGCGATCCAAAGGACACACGAGCTAAGTACTGCAGCTACAGGTTGAACCAGGAAGGGAAAAAACGCGTGCTTTGGTGACCAAAGTGGAAGCTCCACTATTAATGGAGACCTCTCCCTCCTTTGTCTCACCACGGTGGAATGGTAGCGTGGTTGGTCCCACAGCACTTCCAAGAAGCGGACCACCCCCTTCTTCCACCTCGGCTTCTGCCTCCTGGGGCTTGCTGCAAGTCCCCGGCTTGCCCCGCAAATCTTATGGGCACACCTCTGTGCTCGCTTCCGACAACCTCTTCCTTTTTGGCGGTTGCGACGAAAAAGGCTGTTTCTCCGACAGCGTCATTATTTTTGATCTTGGTGAGCAACCGTGGTTAGCTTTCCTCAGACCAGTTATTTTAACATGCGTTCTGTTTCAAAAAAAAAAAAAGCCAAGGAGCGCTGGTATGAGGCGAAGACCAAGGGCCAAGTGCCACAAAGCCGCCATTTCCATGCCGTGGCTGTTGGCGAGAATTGCATGTATATACACGGAGGCAAGAGCAACGGTTACCACGCTGACCTCTTCCGGTTTGACTTTGGTTAGTTAACTTTCTCTCTTCGTTTCTCGTTCTCGTTCTCGTTCGCACACTGAGTCTGTGACGAGAGAGACTAACACTCTCGTGCCCAGAAAAATTGGAGTGGAAGCGGATTCGACTGAAACAAAAAACACCAGACCCACTTGCACGTTACGGTCACAGTGCGGTCAACTTTGATGGGGACTTGTACATATTCGGTGGCTACGACCACCATGGATTTACTTGCGATGACATATATCGGATGGACTTTAAGGAAAAAAAGTGGGAAAGGGTGGAGACGGAAGGACCTGCTGACTCTGCTATCCTCGCCAATGGTGGAGGTAGTATCGGTGGGTCTGGTGGCACTGGCAGTAGCGGCGGCGGTAAAACTGGAAGCCTCGTGCTTGGAGGTAGTAATGTTGGCGGTGCCGCTGTTGGCGGTGATGATGAAGCAAACACCATTGCCCGTTACCACCATACTGGTGTTGTTTACGAGCGTTCCATGTTCGTCTTTGGCGGCAAGGCCACTCGCGGTAACTGCTCAAATGACCTCTATGAGTTTCACTTTGGTTGGTTATACTGCTTGCTTGTTTTTTCGTCTCTTTTCTCCCTCTTTCTCCTTCTCTAATTTATTATTCTCGTTCGCACTCGCTCATGTTTGCAATCGGCAGATACAAGAAGTTGGACATTAGTAAAAACGAGAGGCAAACCGCCAAGCCCGCGGTGGGGCCACTCAGCAGTGGTAACGACGGACAACCGCAACAACAGCGTTATGTACATTTTTGGAGGTGGAGATGGTACTGCTGACTTCTCTCAGCTCTATGCCTATTACTTTGGTACCTTTTGCCTGCTTTTCGCCCTTGTATCCTTTTATCTTACACTTTTTTAAATGGTGCTTTAGCTGCGCGTACATGGGTTCTGATGGAAGTAAGCTCGTGCCCCTCTCCACGCTATTTTCATTCTTGTTCTTGTACCTCGCGCGCCCTTGTACGTCACGGCTCTCTCTCTCTCTCTCTCTCTCTCTCTCTTGCACTTGCACTTGCACTTGCAATGAATTAACTTGCCCCAATTAAAGTATATTATTGGTGGAAAAAACATGAACGATTCTTGTTTCAATGATGTACATGCCTACTATCAGCGAGGCGCTGGTGAGGAAAGTCCTAGCTACTGCCTTGATAGTTCAACTGACTCAGACCGGTTGTTTCCGTCTGCACAAGATTCTGATAACATTTTTCACAGGGTATCTTATCTTTTCTTCAACATCACTGTTCTTGTCTTTGTTCTCCATTGATCCCTCTTCTGGTTCATTAAATTTAACGTTTCTTCGCTAGGTTCGACTCAAGTGCCACTTCAATTCGGAAATACGAATGGTATCAGTCCCACGGGATATAACATACAGCAACCTGATGCACCGCCTACAAAAGGAGTACGCAGAAGCCATTTGTCTTCAGTACAAGGATGAGGAGGGAGACATCATCACCATTCGATCTCAAGAAGATTTAGAAGAAGCCTTCGCCCATTACTTTGCAAAATATACCTCCTTTTTGGAGAACAGAAGCAATTCCTCCAGCCCTACTTCTTCTCACACGAACCGCTTCAGCTTTAAGGTTTACATCGTAAGCAGCAACGGGCTACCCAGCCCGCTTTCTTCGTTTGAAGGCGATACAGCACTAGTGCGCCCCTCATTAAGCACATCAGCTCCCAACAGCGGCACAGCCCTGAATCCATTTTCAACTGCTGCAGCACAACCAGTGAAAAAAAAGAAGAAAAAGAAAAAGGGTTCAGGTCGTGCCAAGAGCAAATCGATGAAAGGCAGCAAAATCAAACGAAAAAGCGGCTCTCAAATTATCGCTAATCGCTCAAACAAAATTGTGAATGACGAAGAAGAGATCTCTGTCAAAACCAAAGCACCCAGCAGAGAGATTGAAGCTCGAGCAAGAGGGAAAGAGGAGGAAGACGAAGAGGAAACACCAGAGACAAAGAGTTCGGAGCCCCCACGCAAGATACGGTGGAGAAAGGGAGGACTTTTGGGAAAAGGGGGCTTTGGTACTGTCTACGAAGGAATGAACACAGACACAGGCGAGCTAATGGCTGTTAAGCAGGTCACTCTACCTGCTACCTTGCAAAACAACCACGAGGCCAAAGCGGTATTCATAGCCTTCACTTGCCTTTTTTTTTGTCGCTATTCTTATGCTCTCTTCTCTCTTCTCTCTCTCTCTCTCTATTGTTCTATATTCACTAGGTGCTATCCTTGCAAAAAGAGATAGAGATCTTGAGCAAGCTCAAGCACAAAAACATTGTGCGTTACTTGGGGAGCGAGCGAGTTGACACCTCGCTCAATATTTTCATGGAGCTGATTCCAGGAGGAACCATAGCCAGCCTTCTCCACAAATTTCATCACTTTAGTGAAAATATGATACGGTCCTTCACCAGACAAATATTGCTGGGTCTTAATTATCTGCACGAAAAAGGCTATGCCCATAGAGGTTTGTCCTTTTTCTTAACATTATACTTCTTGTTTTGACATCACCCATCACAGATATCAAAGGGGCCAACATTCTGGTTAGCAATAGAGGCACCCTTCATTTGGCTGACTTTGGAGCTTCCAAAAAATTAAAAGGTACCCTCTCTCTCTCTCTCTCTCTCTCTGCTCCCTCCATAATATCTTAAAATCTGATGTGGTGTTTAGACATGGTGAGCTACGGGCAGGGTTGCAATACAGTTACAGGGTACTTTTTCTACCTTATTTATTGCCTCTGGTCTCTCAACCTAATAACTCCAACGTGCTAAAACAGGACGCCATATTACATGGCTCCAGAGGTAATTGTGGGCAAAAACTATGGGAGGAAAGCCGATATTTGGAGCGTTGGTGCTGTGCTGGTAGAAATGGCAACGGGCCGGCCGCCTTGGGCTGAACTCCCCCCTGTTGCTGCTTTGTTTAAAATTGGCTCTCCCGGCATGGTTCCCACTATACCTTCCACCCTTTCCAATCAAGCCAAGCACTTTCTTTCTTTGTGTTTCACACGGTAAAATGTCTTTTTGTTCTCTCTCCTCTCCCGCTATCTCCCCCCCTCTCTCTCTCTCTCTCTCTCTCTTATGTCTGACAATATTTTCATTTGTAATAAACAGCGATCCTAAACTACGGCCAACAGCAGCGGAACTGCTGGAACACCCATTTGTTGGGAAAGACACAATAGGCCCCATGTTGTCCAGTGGGTAGGTTTAATGAAGTCAACATTTTTTCCCAAGATAGTAACACCTTTTAAACAAAATTATTATAAATAGGTCTAATTTCACGTTTGAAGCGGAGGGAGTAAATGACAGAGAGTCATCAACAACGCCCGCTGGAATGAAGCGCGTACGGCAAGTTGGCGCACAGATGCGCTTGCAAATTCCACCGGCTTCACCAGGTGAGGCAGCCGGACCCTTATCAGCAAGTAAAGATAAAGAGAAGGAGGGAGAAGCGGGAGAGCGGGACGCTACCTACCATATCCGTAACGTGGCGGTTGGACTGGATGAGCTAGGGCGGGTGCACCCTGACGGTGGCATCGAAGATCTTTCCTCTCTTTCTAGTTTTGAGCTCTCCATCATAATGGGACAACAGCAACGGGATGGCGAAGAAAGAGATGGGCAGAACTTCTCCATTGAACAAACTCGCAGTACTCAGCAGCAGGACACTACATAATAAGTTTAGGCTTCTCTCTCTCTCTCTCTCTCTCTCTCTCTCTCTCTCTCCTCTCTTCCCTTGAACGAATAAAACGCCCCGCGATAGATAACACAGAGGACAAGCGAGAGAAGAGGAGAGAGTATAGGAGAGAGGACAAGAGAGAGTATAGGAGAGAGGAAGAGAGGAGAGGAGAGCGCAGAAGAAAAGTAAAACGTCGGCGCCGGGTTTCCCTTTGTTGCCCCACTATTAATACCTCTTTGTTTTTTTTCCTGTGTGTGTTAGTTTGTGGTGGGAAAAAAGAGCGGCGAGTGGGGGGCGCGGCCGTTGATCGCAGCAAAGTAGTGGCCAAGCGGTAGTCCTTTGGTGGCGGAACAAATAATACTGGTAGTAACCATTTAACAGCAACAACAGGTGGTGTTGGGACCATGAGTTTGTTCACTAGCAAGAAGAAGAAAAAGGATAACAAAGGGGGAGGCGGCTCCTCCGCTTCCGAGGTCATGCTCGGCACTGGCGGCCACGTGGACGGTCCGTTTCGTTTGCGCTCTTCTCTCTCTTTGCTTTCTCTTGTGCTCTTCTTTTTCTTCTCCTCACCTCTGCGAGTGGTTGGTTGCAGGAGGGCTGACTTTATTGTTGTAACAACAGAATTGGTGGTGGCCCTTTGTGCTCACGCAAATGACAGCTCTGTCAAAGTGAAGCGTACCATTACCAACTCCCTCCTCGATATTGGCAGGCACCAGCCTGACCTCGTCATCAGCGCCTCTCTTGATTTCCTCCTGAAAAACAACAATGTATCTGCTCTCGTAGCCCTGCTCTGCTCTGCTCTGCTCTGCCTACTCTCTCTCTCTCTTCTCTCTCTCTCTCTCTCTCTCCTTTACTGTCCTCGGCTCCTCGCTCTCTCTCTCTCTCTCTCTCTCTCTCTCTCTCTCTCTCTCTCTGTCTCTGTCTGATAACTCATCTCTGACGATTAACACTTTTCAATTTAAAAGGCGCCAACGGAGCACAGAATACTGCTGCTAAAAGTAATAGAAAAGGTGCTAGAGGTGAGGCGTGACCAAATAGAGGAGGACCTTGCTGCTCCTCTTTTCAAAGTCGCAATGGGCGATATGACTCGCTCCAAGGTGCTTTCTCTCTTCCTTCTTTAGTCATTTCTCTTTCTATTTCGTCGTTTCTTTTCTCTTTCTCTTTTTTGTCATTTCTTTCGTCATCTTTATATCCTTTCTGCTGGTTAACTCTTCTGTTAATGATGATGTACATGACCGCAGGATGTATCACCGGATTGGCAAGGGCAAGCATCAACGGTATTGGTATCAGTAGGCATGCGCTGGCCCGATACCCTCATGAAGGAGTTAATGGAAAGGTTTTCGCCTGGAAGCATTCCCCACTATTTCATTCTCAAGACATTGGGAGACTTTGCCGTTGCCTATCGTGCGTGCCCCTCTCTATTTGCTTTAGTACCCGTGTAATTTGTGCTAACTGGATTCACCTAATGTTAAACAGCACTTGCGGTGGTGCCTCATCTTAAGGGTTGTCTGGCTCGTGTAATCCCAGTGTTAGGTCTTGTCAAGCAAGACAACCTTAAATGGGTGTTTGCTTCCACGTTGGGCAAATTCTGTGATGCCATTGTAAGCTACGTAGCCAACGTCAAGGCCGAGGGAGAGTCCAGCCCATACCCCAAGATGGAGGTGCAAGACTTTAGTGGAGAGGTGTTCCCTGCCTACGAGCTGCTGTTCACTAACTGGGTGCCTTCTCGCGAGGTCAAGGTACCGATCGGTTTTTTGTTACTGTTCGATTTTTGCTAGTTCTTATTTCTCTGTTTCTTTTGAAAGGTTCGAACCGCAACAATTCAAGCGGTGGGTTCCATGTGTGCTGTCCTTACCACCTCTCAGTTTGAGTCACAACTTTCTCGCCTGCTTACTGGTATTTTGGCTCTCTACAAGAAAGATAAGGATCATTTGCCGTTAACGATGGTAAATCTCTTCTCCCTCCCTCTTCCCCCGTTGTGTTAACATTATTTGCTCACAACGCAGGGCCTGTGCGTGATTCTGGAAGTTGCTATCAAAGATGAAAGTCGCATGTTGGAACCTCATCTCAACAACCTTCTCACAGCACTGCATCATTTATCCTGCCTTCCTGTGGACATGACAGATGCCAATGCTATTAAAAACAATAATGAGCTGATGCGTTGCATCGAAATTCTTGGTTAGCTTACCTCTTCTTTATCTGTGTTCCTTGAAATTTTGTGCTAAGCCCCCGCCACACAGGCAAGGTTTTCAGCGAGGAAGTCATTCACTTCTTGTTAGGCAAGTTGGACCCTAAAATATGCAAATCGGCCCATCTCAGAGCGGGCACCTTACGCATCTTTAAGCATATCGTAACCCGTCTTGGTGAGTTTTCATTCACTAGCTTTAGCTCTTTCTCGATGACTAAACTCGTTTCTTGCCACTTGAGTAGAGCGTCACATGGAGGGCAAAAAAGGATTGTTGGTGTCAGGCATCCAGCCTTCGCTGAAAGGGGAGACGTCCCTCGAAGTAAAAAAAGCGTTGGCTCAACTTATCATAGTAATGGCTTCCCACGACTACCTTTCCGAAGAAGGTGGCCAGACCTGCATTGAATTTATCGTAAAAGGCTGCAGTATGTCACAGCAGGAATTGGAAGCATCGCCTTCTGGAAAAGAAAAAGCTGCTAAGAACGCTGATGCCGCAACACCACAAGAGTTTCGGGATATGTGTGACAGTATTCTCAACTTGGTGTCCACCACCATTCCTTGTATGCAGAAAGTAATGTGGCCATTCATTCTGGAATTTTTGGTCTCGCCCCAATACACGGAAGCTATTGCAATCATTTTTAAATCTGCCGCTCATTTGGCCAAGGTTCACCGAGAAGCCAGCGAGCAAAATGAAGACGACGACCAATATTGGATTGATTTCGAGCGACTTGGTTCTCTCCGCTTCTTCCCTCGCTCCCATCTTTCTTTTGCTTGGTTGGTTTGCTGACAAAGTAAATGTCTAGTCAATTTGCCCAAGCCAGCAGAAATCCTGGCTCGTCTCTTGGTACTTCTTTGCGTACCGCTTCGGCGAAGTGACCTCGGCACGCATGCCCTCAACTGCCTTCACTCCTTAGGTCCGCTTATTCGCGAGGATGTGGCCACAATGTGGGATCAAGCCATCCCCAAACTTCATCAATACTTAAAGAGTGCGCCCCCTTGAGCTCATTTTTTTTTTTAAAAAGATAAAATAACCACAGGAACGGCGTTCTCACTGATAATCTGCCTTCATGTAATACAGCAAATGGTGGTGATAAATGGGACGCCAAAGCTTGGTCGGAACTTATCCTCCGCCTGCTCTCCGAAAGCTTAAAGCTAGCCCAGAATGAAGAATGGGCTATGTCATTGGGAAATGCATTGGAAACTCAGCTTTCTTCCTACAATCAAGATCCTGAATTGAAGGTTTGCTCGTACCTTCTTTCTCGTTGCAATCGGTTCCCTCACTAAAAACATCCTTGCTCCTACAGAAAGCATGTATTCTTCATATGGGTCTTGTGCTTCAAAAACTCACCAAGAAAGACTTCATCAGAGCCAAGTTAGAGTCTCTGTTAGACGCCGTTCAGCACACTAATGAACTGGAGCGCCAGGGTTGCGCTCAGGCATTGGGATACTGTGGAGCTGCTCACTTGGACATGGTTCTCGACATAATTAACGGTTCGCTGAAGAAATTCGAATCCGGTATGTAGTCATATTTCGTCTCCCGAATCGCCTATCCTCCTTTATTCTCCTAATGTTGTGTTTGCTCGTTTGCACCCACTGATGACTTTGCAGGCAAAGGCAATGAGGGAGGCGGAAGTGGAGGAGGAGGAGGGGGGTTTCTCAGCTTCTTTTCGTCAAGCAGCAGCAGCAGCGGTGGTGGAAGCAGCAAAAAAGCAGCTGCCAGTGGTGGTCGTGTCGACACCTGCCTGCTCGCTTTCGGCTTTGTGACGGCCTACGCACCGCCAAGCCTTATCACAAATCGTATCGACGTGCATATCATCAACCCCATGAAGCCATTCATGGAGAAAGCGGTGAAACTGAAACGCAAGGTCAAATTCTCTCCAACAGTGTTTTCCATACTGTCGGTGTTCCTGCTCGAATGACCGTCTTACCGTTTTCGTTTAAAAATAACAGGAGTGCATCGTCAAATCTCTAGAGTTGATTGGCAAAGCAATGAACCCTTCTCACTTGGGCGGCCCTTACATGCTGAAGCAGCGTAACGACTTGCTGAAGCAGTTGCTTGCTTTTCTGACTGTCAGCACTTCATCCAAGACAAGCAAGAGCTCAAGTTCTTCCTCCAGTTCTAAGTCCTCTGCCAATGCCAATGAGGTGACTAATGAACTACGAGGCCTTATCTTGAATACTTGCACCAGTTTTATGTACGTAACCCAACAATTTAATTGGTTACAATTCCTTGTAGATGTTTTAGATTTGCTGATGTTGAATCTAGACTGCTGGAGCCGCGACTCACGGAAGAGGTAGAAGCACAATTGCTGCAAACAGCGTGCTCTGTGATTACATTGCCTGCAGAGCCTTCCGCTGGCCTTTCCGAGGTGTACAGTAAGCTGGACGAAGTGTTTGCCGCTGCATTATCGATGGATCCCACTGTAGTTTGCATGGATCGCATCTTCCGCGTACGTAATTTTTGCTTCGTCTCTCACAAGTTTTCTTACGATATCTGTCTTCCAATGACGATAGGTGTTAGAGAGCTACACTCGTTCTCCCGACGCATTGCAGAGAGAACGAGCTGTTAGCTCATTCCTCTTTATACTGAAGAAGTTTGTGGAGCTCCGCACAGGAACGGACCTTGCCGAAAAACTGGCTAAATTGGTTTGTCGGCATCGTCTTTTTCGCCCTGTCTTATTTTAGGTTGCTGATAAGCTTCTGTTGAATTCTGTAGAAGCAAGAAGCGAAGTGGGAGGGAGTGGGACGCAACCTAGCCGCACTTGTGCCTCGTTGTACCGACCCTAAAGTCGAGATCCGGCATAAAGCCGTCGAAGCTGTGGGAATTATGATGTGTATCCTCTTTTCTCCCTTTCCTCTTCTCTGTTAAAAACTAGGCCACCGCATCTTCCTTGACCTCACTTTCGCTTGCTTTCTTAGATATTGATTTTATGCTACAAAAGAATGCTGAACAAAAAGCGGACAAACAAAAAGAAGAGGGTGATACTAATAACGCAACCGCTCAACTTCAGCCTGTTCCTCCCCCGAATGTGCTGCGCCCTCTTAACACCCTAAAGACAAGGGCTGGCTCTACAGACATTAACGAACAGTACCGCGTCATGCAGGATATGTGTGCCATCCTCGCTGAGATGCTCTCATTGAAGGAGTTGCTTCTCGTTTTGGAACATTTACTGCCTGGGTTGACGGACAGCCAGCTGACAAGTGCCAGTGGCGCTTGTATCGTGCTTAATGGTTTCGCATCTGCTCTCTTCCCTCCCTCCCTCCCTCTCTCCTCTCTCAGAGTTGGGCTGCTCTCTAACACCATTGTTTTTTTTTTGGTAAATAAAGGCCTGATAACGAGGCGGGGCGAGGAGTTGGAAGAGCAAGTGCCCAGTATTGTAAGCACTCTTCTACAAGAAATGAAGAAAATAAAGCAGGAGTCTACGCTACACGCCACCCTGCATGCCGTACGCAATTTGGCACTGCACCACACCCTTCCTGTCATTGAAGAGCTGCTCAACTGTTCTCTCCCTCATGAAGAGTAATTCCTCTTTCTGCGTGCTTGCCAACGTGTTTATTTAAATGGGCTCACTTCTTTGTTGTTATCAAAAGGGTGGTCATCAAATCTTTCCAGGTTATTGGCAAAGATAAGGATCTGGTGATGGTTCTGGTTTCACACTTAACCGACATTCTCAACCATTCCCTTCTTTATGATCAAAAAGGAGATAAGACTCCTGTTCCAAAGCACTTGCCCATGGCTGTATGTTCTTTGTTTGTTTGTTAGTTTGTTAGTTAGTTTGTTAGTTTGTTAGTTTGTTAGTTTGTTTGTTAGTTTGTTTGTTTGTTTGTTTGTTAGTTTGTTTGTTTGTTTGTTTGTTTGCTTTTTGCTTCTTGATATTCTTTCCTATTGCAAGTTGCTTGTTTATGTTCTATTAATGATGGCGTTAATGTTCAGGCTACATGTGCTTTGGGAGAAATCATGCAAACCAAAGAACTGGCAGCTATAGTGGAGGAGCACTATGCCCAATTTCTGTGCACTCTTCTTCTGCGTTTTGGAACTACTAATGGCACAAATGAGGCTCTTGGGTTTGTTCTTATTTCATCTCATTTTGTTTTTGTTTTGTTTGTATTATTTATTCGCTTGTTGTTGTTGCGCTTGAGCAGGCAGGCCATATTTGCTTTCAAACAGTTTGTGGAGTGTGCAAAAGAAGAAACCCTGAGTAAGGTCCTTGATTCTTCAGATATATGGGCTATCCTTAAGACACCGGAATACTACCGGGCCATCACCAAGATCATAAAGTGCTTCCTTCTCTCTCTCTCTCTCTCTCTCTCTCTCTCTCTCTCTCCCTCTCCCCTTGCCATCAGAATCCTCCTTCCCTCTCTTTGTCATTAATTTGTTTAATCCTTGTCAGCGTGCTGGGTGGAGAACACAAGGACAAAGTCTATCCCATTTATGAATTTATATATCCATTCCTGAAGGGCAACTACCAAGGACACCGCGTGGTCTCTGCTGCTGTTGTTGCTGAACTCATTAACTTCACAAATGTTTGTATCTGTTCTCATTGCTTACAATTTTCATTGTTCACAAACATTTGTCCTTTTTGTGATATGAATAACATACAGGGAGATACCCAATTGTTGGATAAGCTTGTAAATGCCCTTTTGTTCAGTCTCTCTGACCCTGTAATCAAGCTGCAAGCTTTGAAGGGGCTTGGCAACATCGTCTCTGCTGGCAAAGATGAGGTCTTCGGATATATTCGTCTTTCATGTTCTTTGGTATGCTAAACTTTTCTAACTATCAACAGGTTGATCGCTATGCTGCAACCATTTTGGATGCTCTTGTTTCCTGCGTGGATTCTGCAGATGAAGGATTGTGTATGGCGTCCATGGATGGTCTTGCCAAGGTGCCTGTTGTCCTTTTGATTCGTTTTCTGCTTAGTGCTTCCACTAACTTTCAATATATCGCCAACAAAGGTCTTTGAATTGATCGATGAAGGAAGGGTTGCACCTATTCTTGTTAACCTTTGTCAAAGAATACGTCCAGCCTTTGAAAATGTAAGAGTTTTTACGTAAAAATGAGTCGTATTCCATTTACCTGACATGATTCTTTTTCAACCATAAGCCAAAGGACGAGATTCGCAGCAGTGCATTTACACTTTTTGGCACCCTCTCCCGCTTTGGTCAGTACAGCACCGCTGTGGATCCTTTCTTCGAACAAATTCACCATTACCTACCATCTCTTGTGTTGCACATGAATGACCCCTGCAATGCTGTGGTTGAGGTGACTTATGTCCTTTTCCTTTTTTACACTTTTATTCTTCCTTGTTCTTATGCTTCATTCCAACAAAACCAATAGGCGTGCAAGAAAACAATCCGACGTCACAGCAAGCTCATGCGCGCTTCTGACATTGAAGAATTCATGAATCACAGCGCATTGGACCCCGGCAGCCAGCTTAACTATGACGAGTTTTTGATGGAGTTTGCCAAGCTACTGGTACGTTATTGTATTCTTTGTTTGTTTTCTATTTCTCCTTTTTATTGATGGTGTGGGATGGTGTGACACAGATACAAGATTACCCTGAGCGAATGAACTACTATATCATGACTTCCATTGAATTTTTCAAGAGCCATTGGACGCAGCTGCGTGGCAGTGCTGCTACCTTTGTTGGCGCTCTCCTGGGCCAGCTTCCCAAAGAAAAGAGACGAATGTTGAACGTAGGAATGATAACCCAAGGTATCTCTCTCCGCTTCTGAATTTTGCTCTCTCTCTCTCTCTCTCTCTCTCTCTCTCTCTCTCTCTCTTTCTCTCTCTCTCTCTCTGACTGTCCATCTTAATCTGCTGCCTCAAAACAAAGCTCTCGTGGCTCTTCTCCGGCAAAAAGATGCGGATGTGCGACGAAGGGTTGCTGCAACGATGGGCCTCCTCCATGATTACTAGGCTCTTAGTTGCCCATCCATTTCCTTCGTTCTTTGTCATTCATATTGCGCAAGCGATAACATAAAAAGCCGCAAACAAAAACAATTTTTGCTAAAAGGAACTGTTGAAGACATCCCAACTGGGAGACCCGCCCTGAACAGCAGCATAGTAAGCCGCGGCGCGATGCCCACTGCTGTTGGATGAGCTGAAATAATGGGAGGAAGGAGAAGAGGAAGGAGAGGAAGAGGTGGCTACAGGAGTGCTGGTGGCAATGTTCGTTCCTTTGGCAGGACCGACAGAAGAAGTTTGTGGGAGAGTCGGGGTAGAAATGGTTTTCGATGACTGGGAAGGAGGGTGCTGTAGTGGTGCGTTTCGTCTGGGCGATGCAATTCTTTCGTGGCTCGAATGCTTCATGGTGGCAGATACCTTGGCAGCAGCCCAATGAGGAGGCGTTTGCTCGCCAAAGATATCAAAGGAGGAAGAGGTTGGAGCAGAAGAATAAGAAGTGGAAAAAGAGGAAGACGAGACGGAAGCAGGCAGGTCTGGGAACTGGTAATTCTCCAGAAGGGCCTCTTCCGCAGTTTCGTCAAGAGACTGGAGAGAGCGAGGGTCGAGGATATGGCCCAAAAACATGCGAACTCGCTTCGGATCGCTGCAGAAGGTGCGTAGATTCTCTATCACGATCTGACTTTCTCGCAACCGATGATGCACAGCGGGCAGATGGTTATACATGCTGCAATAATGGACACAGGATTCGTTATTTTTGGAAACAAGGGGGGATGACTAAGAGAAGAGTATACCATAAAAAGCCTTCTGGAACAATTTGAGCAAATACAAGCCCACTTACGTGGATATAGTGTTGGTCGCCTGTAGTCTTGTTGAGAATAAAGTTGTTGAGAGACAGAATTTCCTGCTGCAATGCGAGCATAGTGCTTGATTCTATTTGAATGCAATTTTCGCTGTTGTTGGCAGAAGGACGAGCCGAAGCGCCGCTGGTTGGCTCATCAGTTTGAGGAGAAATAACTTTACAACCTTCCAACACAAGGCTTACTTCAACTGGCATATAAAACGGGTTGTACCGCTGTTAACAATTAGAGTGAGTAGAATGCTAACAACTTTTTAAGACATGAACGCGTACTTTAGTTCTATCCATTAGGTGAATTGGGATAGGAATCCAGCGGAGGCCAAGGTTCTTGGCTTTCCTCTCTATCATGTATAGGAAGTCCTCCAAAACGGCAGGCGTACACACCAGCCATTGAAACTCAATGTGATACCACTCGTAGGGATTGTACACCGAGTCGTAGTTCATATACTAATTAAGATTTTAAAAAAGGTGAGAGGGTTTCATAAAAAGAAACAAACCTGATTTGTACAATAAACCATATACGCACCACCCACTCATAACGGTCTGTCTTTCGCGGATTCATTTCAATTTTCATTGTTTTGGTTTGACAAGTGGCCATTCCTTTGCTTGTTTCTTCCTCCTCTTCGTTAAACGACGTTAGGGTAACCTCCACAGCTGCCGACACCAGACCCGAAGAGTTCGTAGGAGAGGTTCCAGCAGAGGGTGATGGGGACTGTGCGGTGGAAGAGCGATGAAGCTCAGCAGAGGATTGATGCTGCTGCTTTATCGTGCGTGCAGGAGTGATACGAGGTATCAATGGTGGCGTAGTTTGTTGCTGTTGTTGCGACTTGTTACCTTTTGATGATGACGATG
The DNA here is from genome assembly GCA_031835245.1 of Balamuthia mandrillaris. Lineage (NCBI taxonomy): Eukaryota > Discosea > Longamoebia > Balamuthiidae > Balamuthia > Balamuthia mandrillaris. Next base: position 123,301 of record JAVKOQ010000106.1, on the reverse strand, counting down.
ATGGTTCAGAATCGCCGGTGCGCCGCCGTGGCCTCTGCGTACCATCCGAAGAACCAGTTCCAGTAAGACCTTCCTCGCTACATGATTGCTCTCTTTCAGCTATCTGTTGCTGACTGGAAAAAATTTGTCGCGATGAGACAGTCCTCTGTTTGGAATTTTTGATAAGGCTGTTCAGAATTGGCGAGAACAATGTTGTTAAAAGAAAATAGGTACCTTGGTGAGACGATAAAAGAATTTCCCGTCTTTGAAATGCTTCTTTCCTGCTACATGTGAGATATAACCACTCAACAGTAATTGTTGACCAAGGACTTCTGCCTCTCTTCGTGAGGTCACATCCACATTCTTCATTAACCAGTCGACCGCCTCTGAGCCTTTATAACCAAGATTTGCCGGAAAACAGAAAGAGAATCAGTATGAGAAGAGAAAAGATCGGGCCGGACACTAAAACATACCAACGAAGCAATTCGTGTATGTTCGAAAACGCCACCGCCGGTCTCTTGTTAAAGGAGCCAATCCTGCCTCGTCTCTTAGTGCCAATACTAACCGTTCGATCTTCATAATAACAAGAAAAGGATAACGTTTTGAGTTTCAAAAGAATAGAAGGAAGCACTAAAACTTACATCATTTGGGTTAATTTTTTTTGAATTATCTGGAACTTTGCCTGTCGCACCTTCCTCTGTTTGTGACCACAGAGCGAATTTGGATATCTGTGTGCCAATGCCATTAGAACATTTTCTTAACCAGAGTGAAATGAAGAGAGAGAAAGAGAGAGAAATACCGTGTGAACAAGCATTCGGCTGTCATCTTTGTTGGTTGAGGTCGCGTTTGAAGCGTCACTACGAGCGGCCTGGTTGCGCGTTTCTAAAAAGCTCTTAAAAGCCGTAAATGCTGTGACCTGAGCTTGTTCTTTATCTTCTTGTTGAACTGGAGCTATCACAAACTTGAGGCAGGCGTACTTGAGACTATCAAATAAAGTGTCCACGTAACCACATATTAGCTGGTCAAGATAATTCCAAGAATAATTATCCTCCTTGTAGGTAATAGTGACGTTGGCTGGATAGAACTTTGTTTCGCACAACAGCGGCGAGCTTAACTCATAGTTGTAAGTCATTTGTGTACCTTTAGACCGCCTATCATTCTTCTTGTAATACCGCTGTTGTTTTTGTTTTATAGGTCAGCACAAAAAATAGAAACGAAACAATGCAATACATACACGAACGCGAATGTTTTGGCCTTCCAAAGTGAATTCATGATAGTCATGACCAAGACTAAGGCGATAACCGCCACTGGCTTCGGTAGTAAGAGCGCTAGTAGCGCTGGATGCTGCCAAGTGATCTCGAGGAACCGGCGATGGGGCAGTCGCTTGTTGACTTGAAGACGAAGAAGGAAGTTTGGTGGGTGTGGTGATGCCACGAGAAGGATCGTGAAGCGGCGGCGGAGACACTATGATTTGATAGCCCTGTTCGAGACGCTGAGCCACGATCTCTCGCAGCAGGGCCTTTGTCTTGTCCTTGTATGGCCCAGAATCGTCGGCATTCAGCGTATGGTTACTTTCCAAAAAGTTTTGTCGGCTGCTCGAACATTGATTTGAGAGGAAGTAAAAGAGGGATGTTAATGCATCGAATTGGTAACCGAGAAATGAGTGAAAGGGAGAGGGAGAGCGAAAGAGAGAGAGAGAGAGAGAGAGAGAGAGAGAGAAGAACAATTCTGTGTCAGTGGGGCAGTAATCGGTGGTGATCGGCAAAGAAGCAGGTTCGCACAAGGACTTCCAGTTTGGGGCATAGGCGTATTCTTTGTGTTCTGTAGGTTGGTTAGTTAGACGACGTTACACAGAAAATATTTCTTGTTTTCTCCTGACGTACCAACAGTAGAATATATGGATTCGTGAAAGAGATGAGACCATCTCCGACGGTTGCTGCTGTAATTATCAGGACTGGTGCTGCATTGCCATCCGCCAGGTCCTTGGCTCCACAAGCTTTGAAATGGGTTCAAATGCTGTGAAACAAATTTGAAAACGAAAAAAAGACGACGATCAGTGGAATCGAAAGAACAGGATGCAAGAGAGTAACAACAAAAAAAACAAACTGGTTGCTTTGGGCGAAGCTTATGAGGTTTGGTTGGATAATTATTACTCTCAGGAGAACGAAGAACTTGTCTTCCCAACAAATCAGGAGGTGCTTCGGATTGGATCTTATAGTCAATGTCGTGCATTGGTCTGATGCGCGCACCTATGGTGGGGGATTTGTTGTCTATGTCTCGTCCTCCTGATAGGAATGGAAACTGAGAGCCACTTCCTGCTGCATCCACTTTGTTTGACTCGTCAAGGCTAAACACGGATTCATCGTAATTGGCAAAATGACGAAGGGATGGAGCATGTGCGTCATGGCTTGAAGACAGGTAATCTTCCTTGTAGGATGGCTTTATTTTACCGAATGGAACGATGACACCATGCCTTGCACAATTGTCTGCAGGGTCTGTGAACATGAAGTAATTGAGAGAGAGAGAGAGAGAGAGAGGAGAGAGAGAGAGAGACAGAGACAGAGAGAGAGACAGAGACAGAGACAGAGACAGAGACAGAGAGAGAGACAGAGACAGAGACAGAGACAGAGACAGAGACAGAGACAGAGACAGAGACAGAGACAGAGACAGGGACAGAGACAGGGACAGAGACGAATGAGCCGAAAGGTGAAGAAATAAGAATGCAGCAAAGAGAAAGACTTGACAAACTTGGGCAAAATTGTAGGTGTAGCATGTTGCAACGAGGTTTGAATGCGCCTTTAGTGCCACCAATTGAGGCAGCATCCGCGTTTGGATTGAAGAAACTTATGTACAGCCAATGTGGCACATTATACTGAGATTTCGGCTTGTAGATAGCTGTAGCAGAGTTGGAGGTTTTGGTGGGGGAAGTAACAGAAGAAGAAGGAGAGGATTGACCAGTCCTAGTGTCAATTGGTAAAGATGAGGTTTGACCTTTAGTCCATCCTTTGGGTAAGCTATCGGCAGCAGTAGGAAGAGAAGGAACAGAATCCACTACAGGAGAACTGTCTCCTGTGGCGTCGTCGCTGCGTTTCGCTACTGTCGGTTTGTACTTGAATAGAGGGACCATGTGCAGCGGCCGTTTGCTGAGACAAACGAGATCGCAGCCAACACCATGATCCACCATCTTCTGTTTGGTGACTTGGGTGAGAGTAGCATCCACTTCGAACACCCCAGTACTGCCCGTTATGATCACAATGCCCTGTCCCGTTGTTCTCAAGTCTCTATCTATGTAGGGCTGTATTTTTATGTGTGAGAATACGATGCAAACAATAGAAGAGGAAATGGTGGAGAAAAGAAAAGGAAGCTGATTGGCTCGAAAACATACTTTGTCAAAGTCGATTAACGCCAGGTTTATAGCTTCCAAAAGGTTTCCTCTCTGAGCAGTGCTGTTCATTACTGTAACTGAGTTTTGAACTGCTCCCTCTTTTTAAACAAGATACAATTTCGTTAATTTCACATAAAAGGAAGTAAGAATAGGGAGAGTACCGTTAGCAGAACTGAGAGGATTCCATCCCATGGAAATCGGAAATTGGGTAAACTCTCGTTTTAATAATGGAATGACCGAGTCCCAATCGCCAGACGGCCGTTTCTCCTCTGATAGCACTGTCTGGAAGCCATATTTGGCATTAAAGTCTGAACAGAAGAGAGAGAGAGAGAGAGAGAGAGAGAGAAACCTTATAGAAATCTTTGTACTTTCGGCCATCGTAATCGGTCTCAAGTCCTTCTGGTAGACTACTATTAGAGTCTACGAGAAATCCACCCCTGATGAGTTTGCGAGTACAGTACAACAAAAGATGATGATCTGAGAACAGCTCAAACAAAAAGCTACAAAAATCGCATACCCAATTGTGGTGTAGTAAGCTCTTGAGAAAAGAGTAAGACTCACAGAGTGATTAGCGCCTACTTCTTTCCACTTGCCAAACAACTTGTATAAAAACTTGCTGACCTGTTGTTGATTTTTTAGTCACATAACTTTCGTAGACAAATCTCTGACTAACCAGTTCAAAGTGAAGCTCCACTTCGCCATCCTCAGAAAAGTCCCACATTTCACGGCTCATTTGAACGAGAAAGTGGAACTTGGCGGAACGACTGCGCAGCACAAACTTGGTATCTTTGGATACATAGCCGCTTAGCACTGATTTGCCATCCTTCAACAGATCTGATACAGTTACCTATTTCAATGTTTTCCCGAGGGAGAGATGAAGCCAGAAGTTAAGTTGGTGCACCTTTGAACATCAGAAATAGGAAGGAGAAGTAAACGCCAAGCAGAAAGAAGGACTAAGAAGAACGGAGAAGAAGAATGAACAAGAAAGTAAAGCAAGTGGAAAAACAAACCCGCATGCAAGAAAAAGTAAGTGCTTTCTGCACGTAGAGGCAAGTATGAAGGAGGGTCTGCTGTAGCCGCCAGAGGTCGCTCCTCCCAAGACACTGGTCCTTGAAGCTCAGCTCCACAAAGTCCACAGCGCATGCCTCCGACTCCACCACCGCCACACCGACCGACTGCCGTGAGGCAAAGCCAAACTGCTGAGCGATGGTCTTGCTCAAACTGATTTGTAGCTTGTTCGCAGCGCTGAAAGTAGTTGAAGGCGTTCCTGTTGAAAGCAAAAGGTTTTTTTTAAAAAAAAAAAGTACTTTGATCACTACCCATAACTAAAGAAGCAGAAGAAGAAGAAAACCTTTCGCTTCGTTGGTTTCGAGTTTTTGTACTTGCAGGTAGAGTTGCTTTTCCAGACGATCGGGGTCCCAGATGCTCACGATGTCCCCTACTTTGACGTTAGGAAAGACCTCCGGGCTGATGACCAGGTCCTCTCCGCTTAGCTTGCCATGCTTGGCGTCATGGCACCACAGCGAGAACGTTTTCTCGCTCTCCGCCATCACTCCAGCAGTCTTCACCTCTTTCTTTGCTGACCGCTTTTTTTTTTCCTTAGTGATGTCAGCACTTACGCAAATATGGTAAATGCATTTCAACCATTCTTCCATGATCATGTGTCGTCATGAAAAGCAATGCCGGATTTTATCCGATTATCGATGCAGTAATTGTGGTTCTTCGACGATATAAAAAAAAACAAAAATAAAAAAATAACCACAAGAAAAGAATGGCGGAAATGGGAGAAGAGAGGGAAACGGTGGGGAACGATGAGGACGATCAGAAAGTGGTCGCGGCCTGCGAGGACGAAAAGGAGAACCAACAACCGGTTCCAAACGAAGATGTTGCTTTGTTTCCCTCTAGCGAGGCTTCGGGGAAAGCAGGAGAAGTTCGGAATGGGGTAGCGGGAGCGACGACATCCCCGCTACCGGAAACTGCCGCTACTCAATCCTCTTCTTCCGCACCACAACATTTCTTCTCCAAGTACTTTCGAGAATATACTATTCTCATTGAATAGTACGTTTTTCCAAAAAAAATTGTTTGCTTGCGTTCAGCTGATTCTTGATTTGATTAATATTAAACTACAGTAAGCATTTGCCGCAGTTTGTGCCTGGCGGTGTCTTTGTATTACCCTCTGCGCAAACACTTTTTGGTAAGTACCAGAACTTGGTTCTTCGTTCTTCTTCGTTCTTCATTCTTCGTTCTCGGTTCTCCTTGGTTCTTCTTCGTTCTTGGTTCTTCTTCTCGAACCAACCAACTTTTGTTCAAAGAGTGGCATGGTGTCATATTTATTCGACAGGGCCATTATCGTAAGGCTGTCTTCAAGTTTATTCTATTCATTCCTTCAAAGTACGGTTTTGTTTGCAACTTTTGCCTAGCATTCAAATTTTCTACGCTCTTTGTCGTTTGTTCTTTCGTCTACTCACCTTTCTCTCCTCCTCTTCTCTCTTTTTTTCTGAAACCAGTTATCCAGAGTCAGCACCAGAGGTGCAATTCGTCAGCTTTGTGTATCACCCAGCGGTGTCTCCTTCAGATGGCAAGTTGAATGTATCGCCTGCCTTTCCAAATGGGTGGACACCCAACAAGAATCACATCTGGCATGTTCTTGCTTACATTAAGAAGCTTTTCTACCAAGTCGACGTTCAAAATGTTTCAAACCACGAAGCTGCAGAACTGTACGCTTTCTTTCCCTCTGAGAAGTTTTTTTTTTCTTGGCACTTGTAATTCTTCTCTCACTTTGCTTCTCTTCTTCTTCCCTTCCCTTTCTTCTATTCATTCAGTTTTCAAAACGATGCCACCAAATTCAAAGCCAAAGTTAGCGAGTGCGTGCAACAATCCATCGACAATGTACATATAAATCCCGACAGTTCTTCCCTGCGGTTTACCGAGTGGAACAACCGCTACCACGGCCCCATGCGGGATCATCTATTGCAGGTAACACCTCCTTCCCATCATCACTAATCATGCTTATGTTATTGCTTGTTATATCATTGGCCAATTCTCACGAACTGCATGCCTTCAATGCAAAACAAAAAAACAACAACAACTACAGAAAGAGGACCGCGATGAGGAAGAAGGTGCTCTCGCTTGGTTGGCCAAGGGTGTCTCCAAAATCATCAACATCAAGTATTAAAAAACCCAGCCACCCCATCTTTCCATCCTCTCCCCCTATGGCAGAACAAAAAATTCGCTCGTTCGCCTTCTTGCCTTGGGTGTAGCGGTTATTTTGATCCCAAGGTCGACACGAAATTTTGCACGAGGGGTTTTTTCGTTCGCGTAAGGTGCACCCACCTAAAAACCAATCTTCAGTATTGCAATTTATGAGCAGCCAACCACGAACGATCATTTGCTTTTTTTTTATTCCATTTTTTTTTGTGTTTTTCATTTTCCCTTTTTTTTTTCTTTCTTCCATAAAACAACCCAACCCAACCCCCAAAACCCTCTCTTCCCTCCCTCCACCAACTTTCAAAAAAACAACAATGAGCGGAGCCAAGCCTCGTTGGGGAGGAGCCCCTTCCGTCAAGTGCACCGGATGCCAAAAGACCGTGTATCCCGCTGAGACCGTGAAAAGTGTGTTTTTTTTCTTTACTCTCTTATTTGTATTCGTTTTCTTTTCTTTTTTTTTTCTGATGGATGAGAGAAGATTAGACCCACGTTTTTTTTTTTTCCTTAGAGAGAAAAACAAGAGAGAAGGGCTTTCGAGAGAGACGAGAGAGGACTAGTCAAACAGTGAGGCCTGTTTTTGAATAACTCGTTCTCCAATGATTAAAACGTTTTATAAATACAAAGTGGAAGGTCAGATCTGGCACGACAAGTGCTTGCGCTGTGTGGAGTGCAAGAAGACCCTTACTGGCGCCAACTGGGGTGGCTTTGTAGCCCCCGACAATACTCCTTACTGTAAAATGTATGTTTTTTTTTCTCTCCTCATTTTCGCACTTTGGTTGCTCATCGTTCCATTTTTCAACAACAAAAACACAGCCACTATGATAGGTTGGTGGCTGCCAGCGGCTCCGCCACTGCTTTCTCTGGCTCCCAACAACAATGGAAGCCTTCCTAAAATATTTACCTCTCTCTCCCTTACCATCCTCACTTAGCCTGCCCACTTTATCGCAACCTCCCAACAAACCTTTGTTTGTTGTTTGTTTGTACAACACAAGTCTCATTCTCCTAAGAAGCACCATTTCTTGTTCTTGTTTTTTTTTTTTTTTTTTTTGGTAGTGAGATTACAAACAAACCACTAGCGTGCTGAGAGAAGGAAGGAGACAGAGAAGTAACTTTTACACAGAATAGCAGAGAAGAGAAGAAACTACGTAAGGAGAGAATGAGCGGCGTTGAGGTATTCAAGCATTGTGGTGACTTCCTGCCGCATGCGCCGGCACTCGAGGTCTTTCTGCTCGTAGTTGTCGCGAACCTTTATGATTTCCTGTTTGATGATGTCTCTGGCCTTGTTGAGCTTTGCCAAGTCTAGCTTCTCTTGCTTGGCCACCTCATCCTCCTTTGGCACCGCTCCTATAGGCACGAAACTTCTTGGTGAGATACAAAAAGAGGAAAGACGCGCAAAGAGAGAAGCAGAGGAGCAGAGAGATACCAAGGACAGAAGCAGTTTCCGACGCTTGTTGCGTGTTTTGGTTTTTAGAAAGGCGTTGTTTCTTGTGGGCAGGTGTCTTTTTGGGAGTGGTGGCAGAAGAAGAGGAAGTGGCGGTGGTTGTTGTGGTGGCAGTGACAGAGGTGGTAGCAGCACTCTTGGCCGCCACTTTCCTCTTGTGTTCTTGCAGGATGTTGTTGAAGTACTCAGTTGGGTTCTTGAAGACGATCTCGTCGTAGTTCTCTCGAATGACTGGTATCTTTTCGCTGCGGCGTACGGCATCCGACACGGTGCCTGGCACTAGCGCTGGTCCCTCCGGCTCTAACGGATACAGCACCAACGGATGGTAGAGGTCCACCGGCCGCTCTGATGCGTCCACAAAGTGTATGCGAATGGCTAGCTCGAACTCTCCCCATCCCGTCTCTGTGATTTCGAATGGCGGCTTGTCCACCACTGCTCACATTCATCACCATCGCCAGGTCGAGCATGTTAGAAATACAAGATAAGAGAACGACAGCAGGGAGCAGGGAGCAGAGAGCAGAGAGCAGAGAGCAGAGAGCAGAGAGCAGAGAGCAGAGAGCAGAGAGCAGAGAGCAGAGAGCAGAGAGCAGAGAGCAGAGAGCAGAGAGCAGAGAGCAGAGAGCAGAGAGAGAGAACCTCGAACAGGGTCTTTGAAGCTTGGGTGCAACGTGAAGACAACTTTCTTGACAAAGTAGGATATGTCCTCATCGCCAGCAGGACCCCTCACGAAGGCCGTCCAACGGTGGGTGTGCAGCTCGTCCGCCTTTTTGCCCAACCACCAGGCCTTATTGCCATAGACGACCGCCCGCTCGACCACCACCCCCTTCAATCGCTTTGTTTTGTTTGCCTTGCTGCCTCCGCCCTTGGAGGAAGGAGAGGGGGAAGAAGAAGAGGAAGGAGGGAGCTGACTCGAAGAAGAGGAGGAGGCAACAGAACCATTGTTGTTGTGTTGTTCCTCTGCTGCTGCGGATGCTTTGTTGAGAAAAGACTGAAAGAAGGAGAGAGAAAAGGGGGAATCTAAAAATTACCAACCCGCTACAAGACTGTTGCTTCTACTCCTCCGTTTGCGCTTGTGCGGATTCGTGTTGCTTTGTTTGTTCTCCATCTTTGTTTCTTTTTTTTTTTTTTTTTGGTTGGGCGACAACCATTTGTGCTCACATCCTGCAGCTTCATTTTTTACACCCTGGAAAACAAAATTGCTGTGGGTGGGATTCGAACTCCTGTGTGTCATTTTGGTCGACACAGAAAAAAGTGGCGACAAAAACAAACAACAGAGGAGAGATTAGAGCGATAGAAACAGCATGCAAAGTTTACGGACGCAAGCCCGACGCCATGTGCCGTTGATTCGCTTCCCACAAAGGCATGAAGGGAGCAGCTCTCACGCAGCGGTCACTGGTGGACATGCTCCAATGTCCCTCATGGGAACACCCGCTGGTCGGGGCGCGCCCTCTGCCGAGGCATTGGACGATCTGCCTGCCCGCTACCACCGCAAGTCTCTCCCTACAGAAGCAATCGAGCTCATCGAAGTGCGTCCCCTCTCTATTTTCTTTGCTTTCTCTCTCTCTCTCTCTCTCTTTCCATTTCGCTGCACTGTCTGGCCCTAACAAAAATGAAAAAACAAATCAATAGTTGGGAGGAGCACACGACTAAGAATAATTCGCCAGCAGAAGAAGAAGAAAAAAAACAAACAAAACAAGGACTCTGCATCTCTTTGTTCTCTTCACATGTACACAAAAAAAAGAGGACTCTTCTAGGAGCCAACAAACAAACAAAAAAAGACTAACTAGGTGTTGGAAAAAAAAGTATTCTTTTTGTTTCTCATCTTAAAATTTGCCAGGAAAGAGTCGTTTCCAGTGCCAGTAAAAGCCCTTGTGCAGCTCTTTTGTTTTGCCGCCCTGCCCTCTGGGGTGTTGGTAGCTGGTGGTTTTGCCGCCGGCCCGTCGCAGGGACCACCTCTTCTTGGCCGCTCCTTTGGCCAGCAGCCTGTAGCCCGCTCCGCTTTGGCTCCGCTGTTGCCAAATCTTTTTGTTGTTTTTATTTTTATTGTTTTTGTATTTGCAAGTGAGCGAAAAGAAGGGAAAGAATAGGTGTGAACAAGCATTGATGTACAGTGATGGCATGGGCGGTGTTGGTGCTGGAGGCCCGGCTAGTTCCGGCAGCCACGGAACGGCTCAGCGTAGCGAACCACATCTTTCTTTCTTTCTTTCTTTTTTTTATTCTATTTTGTTAGCAACTATCGACAATAATTAATCTTGACAACAATTTATCTCTCCAACCGCGATTTTGAAAGTATTTCCAGGTAAATTTTCGAATTTCCCTCAAAGAAAAATCGCCGGCTCGTTCTATAAATTACTCCTCGTGCAAGTTGTTTTGTCGCCAGAAAAAACAGACTGCTGTAACAGCAACACCGCAGGAGACAACATTGGCAGAGAGGCTCTCGCCCCAGTGAACCACACCGGGTTGCCCCACTACCTTCAATTTGTTTTTTGTTTTGTAAAAAAAGCAGGGGGGTACACTTGGTTCGCCTACGGTTTTGGCGTAGTGTACATACATACAAAAAACAAAGTAGAAAACAACAACATGGTAATCAATCGTTCTCCTCCGCGTGCGTGATGATCATCGTTGAGCCGACGGGGTGTTGTGTTGTCCTCACCGCTTTTACCAGGAACCTAACCGATGCTTTCATTTCATTCATTTCATTTTTTTTTGGGGGGATGGGTTTGCATGCAGGAAGAGAAATTGACGGACCTGCAAGTAGCAGAGATCAAGAAGGCTTTTGCTATTTGCGACAAGGATGGAAACGGAAGCATTGACGCCAATGAGCTTAAAACGGGTGGGTGTGTTTTCTTTTTTTTTTAAAAAAAACACAACTACTTTATTTTTTTCTGACGCTTGGTACCGGATTGATTGCCACAACAAAGTAATGACGGCCATTCTGGACGAGGAGCCCTCTCCCGAAGAGCTCAAAGAGCTCATGAAAACGATAGATACCGATCGGTCCGGCACGGTAGAATGGAGTGAGTTTCTTGCTGCTATGACTAATTGGTGAGTGACCCACAACGAACAAACCAACAAGAAAAACGCCCACGAAACACTTAAAACACAACTAAGGGCACACGCAATAAACTAACAAAAACAAAAAAGGTTACAACAAGACTATAAAGCCTCCGGAAAGCTGCAGTTACAATCCTCTGGAAAGAGGAAACGTGAAGCCAATGCTCCGGAGAAGGTTTCTTTCTCCCTCTTGTTTTTGTGTGCTGTTTTCTATTCTATACTCACACTGACACCCTGCATGTTATTGATATTACCAGCAAAGACAAGAAGTACACAAAAAGATAAAGGGCTTCTTTGCTCAATTCAAGAAGAACTCCAACTTTGACAACATCCGAAACTCCATTAAAAAAGATAACGCGCGTGAGATTTACGCCCAGTCAAGTAGGGACAGCATGAAGATGAGTACTCGCTCTTTGGGCGACCTTTCTTCACTTGATAAGGTCTCAATATCTTTCTCGTTTTTGTTGTGCTGAAGTCCTTGTTGTGCTTGTTCCTATCTTATTCGAATAGTAATCAATTACTTACAACGACAATAACAACAGGTGCGACTCATCAACGAGTGCCAAAAGTTGCTCGAAAAGTTTGCTGCGTTTGTGCAGGGACTCAACTCGGACAGCATTCACTCCCAGCTAGAAGCATTGAGCAACATTGCAAAGCTGCTGTCTTTGGTAGATGTGTTTGCAACACCGCAGGAAAGAAGAGGTGTTGCCGAGGTCCTCATCAAAGTGTTTGAGGTCATCGTTCAGACTTCCATCATTCCTCGTATCGTTCATTTGTTGCAATACTCTAGTAATACTCAAATCCAGGTATACTTGCTTTTTTACTCTTATCCTGAAGGCCATCTGCTTGTGTTCGTTATTAACCTTACCTTTAAAAAAAAAAACACAAAACTTAGTTATTGGCTGCTCAAATATTGACCTTCTTTGCACCGGGTCCAAGAATAGCCTCCACTCCAGCAGACTCGTTGTTGCATCCCTCCCAAATGTTTTTCAAAAAACTGGTTATCTCCGAGGGCGCTGTTCCTATTCTCATTAAGCTCTTAACTTGCAATGTGTTTGAAATTGTCCAGCAGGTCAGTTTCTCGCTCTCTCTCTCTCTCTCCATTAGCTTTGTATTGATAATCTCTTTATTTCTGTCTCTGCCTTTCTCTCTCTCTCTCTCTCTCTCTCATTAGTGCATTCTTTGTTTGGGATGCTTGGCTGCTCATAACCCCGAATGTCGTGATTATCTTCTTAGAGAGAATGTGCTGCACCCGTTAATTGTTATCTCTGCTAATACCAACAATATCGACGTCCAGCGCAACATCAGCTGGGTTTTGTCTTTGCTTTGTGGTGTAACCCACTCAAGAGACAAGCTTCCTGCTTGGGACATGGTTCGCACTTATTCCTTCAACAACTCAAAGGTGTAACCCTTCTGACCTTTCTTTCGACAGATAAGTCCAATGTTGCCTCAACTTGGAGCATTGTTGTTTTTGAATGATCCAGAGATATTAGCCAATGTATGCTCTGCTCTCGCAATAGTTCTGCCTGGCGTTCCAGAGCCTAACATTTGCAAACGTCTCATTGAGGTTCTCCAGTAAGTGGGCTTACTACTCTTATGGGCGAAGCGAACATCATTCTTACTCTTCAACTCCTCTCTTGAAAAAGCAGGCATCCTGATTCAAGAGTGACCAGAGGTACTTTGCAAACAATAGCCTACGTGTTGCGCTTCGATGATAAACAGACTCAATTCCTGCTGGATGCCAAGTTATGTGAGGCCCTGCTGCAGCTTTTGCTGGCGGAAGACGAACTGGTTCGTGTGAGCTCCTGCGAGTGTTTGATTGTGCTAGCTGGTGTTTGCAAGCGAGTGCAGGCCATAATCAAGGCCAAGATAGTGCCCGAGCTGCTGTCGCTGCTTGCTACCGACGAGCTCATTCGGTGGAAGGTTGCTAAAGTGATCAAATACATCACGCGAGGCACTCCTCCTCAGATAGAGTACGCTTTCTTCTTCGTTGTTCTGTTTTGTCCTTCTCTCTTCATTCTTTCTTTATTCTTTTTCTCTTTCTTCGGCAATGCTAATGATATGATTTCAAAACAAACAGGTATTTGGTGGAACAAGGCACAGTTGGTGCTTTAGCAAAAGCGCTCAGCCATTTCAAAGTCTACGACCAGATCTTAACCAAAATCTATAAGTTTTGTGGCCCTTCCTTCAACTTTGAGTTTGTGCAAGACATTTTGAAAGGGTTGGACAACATCATCAACGTCGGCGAAATGGAAGCCGAGGAACAACACAAACTTAACCAATACGCCCTTTCCTTCGATGCCGGCTGCGTGGATCAGCTCGCCAGCGTGCTGCGCGCTTTGAAGCAAAGCTCTACCAAGGAATTAGAGGCATGGAGACAGAAGAGTCGTCACCCCAAAGACAACACCGTGGAGGAGAAGATAAGATCGTTGCTATTCAAGATAAAGAGGGTGCATGACAGCAACAAGGACTCGAAAATCTCGAGGCATGTCTCTAGAATGATTGGTACCATTTGGAAAGAGTTTTTCGATAAGGAGGAGTCCTATGAGGCCAAGGTATGTTCTCTTTTTCTTATTCTGCTTTTGTTTGTGCATCATAGTTATTCTCTCTCTCTCTCTCTCTCTCTCTCTGTTATTGTTAGGTATTGTTGAAATGCTATTTTGGAGAAGGAAAGGACATTCGAGTGGTGGAAGTCCCTAAAACTGTGAGCTACACAGCTCTTCTCAACGAACTGCAAGCCAAGTATGGAACTTCGCTTGTGTTGACCTACTTGGTATTTGCTTTTTCTTTCTCATTTGCTCTTTTCTTAAATTTTACATATTCTTTTTGTTGAAAAATAAAAGGACGACGAAGGTGACCCAGTAACAATTGATAGCCAACAGAGTCTCGCAGCTGCTTTCGACAAGTACTTTAGGGACTCGGCAAGAACCCTTAAACTGCGCATCAGTGCGCAGAACCCACTCGTCTCCCCAATCATAACGCCTAGCCCTTCTTTGCTGGGCTCTCCCATCACCACACCACGAACATCGCCACCGGGCTCTCCTGTACGCCAACGTAAATTAAAATCAGGAAGCGTCTTTGAGCGACCTGCCGATCGACCATCTTCTGCGTCATCGTCTTCTTCCTCCTCATCTTCTTCTGCTTCTTCATCGAACGGAGGAGAAAAATCCTCGTCCACGGTGGCGTCTGTGTTTTTCCCGCTTGCGACGCCGAACCTGCAAGGCTCTTCCTTCTCTTTGAGTTCTGAGTTGGACTTATTTAGACGAGAAGAGACCAAAGCTCTGTTCGAGCAGTTAGAGGAGACTACCCACTGTTCGCATCGTTCTCCTTTCTCTTTTCACTTCTGTTTTCTTTTCTCTTACTCTAGTTTTTTTTCACTCCTGTAGTCAGCAAAGAAGAACTCGAGCAATTGTATTCGAACTGGCAGGGACAAGCTAAAGATGGCTGTGTTGGAAGAGAAGAGTTTGAGGAAGGCCTCAAAGCCATCGGCATCACCGACCCTCTCATTTTGGAGCAAAACTTTAGCGCTTTTGACCACAACAAGGACGGCAAGATCAACTTTAGAGAATTTGTGACTGGCCTTTCTATCGTGCAAAAAGGCACCATGGAAGAGCGCCTTCGATGTACCTTTACCCCTTGCCTCCTCTCTCTCTCTTTCAGTCTTCCTTCCTTCTCTTGTTCTCATTTATCATCCTCGATTCTCTGCGTTTACTGATCCATGTATTCTCTCTCTCTCTCTCTCTCTCTCTCTCTCTCTCTCTCTCTCTCTCCTACAGTTTTGTTTGATGCGTACGATGTGGATGGAAGTGGTACCCTGACCCCGGATGAAGTCTACAACATCTTCCAAGCCTCTCTTCGAAGCAAGGGACAATCCTTCTCCAGAGAAGAAATCCGCGCGATGGTCTCTGACTGTTTCAAGAAGATTGGTATGATACTCAGTGACTCTCATCCTTTTTTAAAAACAAAAAACGTACCTTTTTCTTATTCTTTACAAAAATGAAAACAATATAACAGATACAAATCATGACGGCGAAATCAACTATGAAGAATTCAAGAGAGCAGTTGAAACGCAACAGCTGATGATCAACTGCTTTGTGCATTACCCACAGGAACAAGTTGAAGAAGAGGGAGAAGGAGAAGAGGAAGAAGGAGAATATGCCTATGGTGAAGAGGAGGAAGAAGAGGAAGAAGAGGAGGAGGAAGAAGAGCATGAGAAGCAAAAGCAAAGAGCGTGAGTACATAGAAGATTTGGTGTATCTTCCTTTACTGTTTGGCAATTGTGAAAAAAAAAGGTTTTGTTTTGTTAAATTTTTTTTGTTTGCAATCAAAGTTGATAGTGATAGACAGTGTCATCAATGCAAGCAACCACGACGCTTTGCAGTCCGTTGTTCTTATTCTGTTGTTCGTTCTGTTCCTGTTCTGTGTTGAGCGTCTCTTGTGGTTGCTGCTGCTCATCGATGTCGGATAATGGCATCACACATACACTGTGCACCCAGTCTGATGTCTCCGTTTGACCCACCAACTATGGAAATGCCAATTAACACAGAGAGAGAGAGAGAGAGAGATGAAGATACCTGTCCGTTCTCGTACAGCCGTAAACCAGCAAAGTGTCCTCCACAAAGAATCCGCATTGCATGTGTTGTGCATGGCGATGCTGAACCGTTTTCCATTTTGTTGTTGGTAGTGTTCATCACGGAAGAAGTAGAGAACGAGGAAGAAGAGAAAAAGGAGGGAGGGAGGGCAGTAAGAGAGGTGATGCAATAGCCAACATGAATGAATCGCTCCACCTCTAAATTCTCGTGAAGGAGGTAGATCCAACCATCCTCACAACCCAGCAGCACTTGCTGTGGCGGGTGTTGTGCCATCTTTCTGGATTCTGTATGTTCGCTCTTTAAGTGTTGACGCTGTTTGGAAGTGGTGTTATCCTGTTCTTCTCCTTCACTCTTTATGTAAAATGTTCCGGCACACATCTGACAATGAAACAGTTCAGTGTCTTTTAAAGTTGTAGCGGAGAGAGAGAGAGAGAGAGAGAGAGAGAGAGAGAGAGAACATACAGCGAGAACAGGGCTGGACACGGGCAGCCGTTTCACACAGATGTCTTTAGCGAAAAAGTGTAACTCAGAGCCTCCGTCGGATACGAGCAGCATGTATGTCATGACGCCATAAGCGTCTCTCATCTGCACTGGCAGCATGCACCGTATTGTCTCCTCTCCTAACTGGTAAAAGGACAGATATGTAAGCAAGAAGAGAGAGAAATAGTGGAAGGAAACTGATTGCAGGGGAGACGGATATACAAACCTGTAACCGGAAAACAACGTCCATTCCAGCATCAAATGTGGTGAGACCACCACCAAAGTCACCTACCACTAAACTAAAGTTTTGTGCTGGTTGTTACGAAGGTTAAGCAGAGAGAGGAGAGAGAGAGAGGAGAGAGAGAGAGAGACGAGATAGAGACAGAGAGACAGAGAGCGAGAGACAGCGAATAGAAGCACAGAAAATGGAATGGCACGAGAGAAGAGGAGTACCAGTATCGAGTTGAATAGCCAAAGCAGTAACAGGGCTATTCACAGACCTGCGCCGAAAGATCTGGCCGTTCGAAAACACCACCACGTTACCATCCACATCGCCAACGACAACGTCCACCGAGCCAAACTTTGTGACATCGTAGAGAGCTACCGCTTGCACTGCTCCTCCTTTTGTCTCCAACACAAACTCTTCCTTTGGGACCGAAAAAAAATGATGAGAAGCCAAGAGCAGAGAGAGAGAGAGAGAGAGAGTCAAGTACTTTTTGGTCCTTGAAAACTCTTATTTTGCCCTTCACAGTTCCAAAGACGAGGTTGGTCGTGTTGTCGGAGAACATCTGTCCGGCGGTCATCGTGTTGAAGGAGAACCCCATTTTCTTGCTCCAGGTATGTCGCAGCCGCGTCTCCGAGAAAGATAGCTTGGCAGCGGTCTCTTTCGTGCAGACTTGCATGTTTTTTGTTCACAGTGCTTTCTCTCTTCAAGTGTGTTAGCCCCGCAACCAATCCTCCTTTCTTTCTTTTTTTTTTTTTGTTTTCATCCAAAAACAAAATATGAAGCACTCAGAGTTGAACTCGCATCCTTTGTTGTCACTCAATAAATTCAGGACGACGCGAACGTTATTCGATTTTTGATTGGTGGGGCTTCGCATTACTCCTCTCAAAAGAGAGAGAGAGAGAAGAGAGAGGCAGAGAGGCAGAGAGGCAGAGAGGCAGAGAGGCAGAGAGGCAGAGAGGCAGAGAGGCAGAGAGGCAGAGAGAGAGAGAGAGAGAGGGAGAAGAGAGATAGAGAGACAGAGACAGAGACAGAGAGAGAGAGAGAGGGAGCCCAAAAACCGTTTGGGTTTGGTATCATTAATATTAGCAGCGTTGTTATTGTTGGTGTCGTCGTCGTTGTGTTTGTTGTTGCAAAGGGCGGGAGGACAAAGCGATTACTGGATTTCACGCAACATGTCGGTCAGCTTGGCCATGTCTTCCTCGGGGAATGGCTCGATCTTCCTCTGGAAATAGGCCTCGATGGCCTGCAAGTCCTTCTTCGAGGCGTTGTCGTGCACAAAGTTGATGGCGATGCCGCTCCTTCCGAACCTGCCGCTCCTTCCGATCCTGTGGAGGTAGGTGGAGAAGTCCGGCCTGTTCTCCCTGTCCAGAGGCAGGTCGTAGTTGATGACGAGGGAGACTTGGAGGATGTCGATGCCGCGCGCCAACACGTTGGTGGTGATCAGCACTTTGGTCTTGCCGCTCCTAAAGTCGTCGATGACGGCGTCTCGCTCGTTGCTCTCCATGTCGCCGCCGTGAAGCAGGGAGACGGTGTGCTTCATTGCTCTCATTCTTTGGGTTATTTCTTGCGCCGTTGACCGTCTCTGTTTTTTAACATGAATTCGTTATGGCAAAGGAAACACAAGGAGAAACGTAAAATACGAACCGCAACAAAGATGATGCTCTGTCCAACGCTCAAATAACAATAGAGCTCCGCGAGGACATTGAACTTATTCCCCTCGCTGCCGCAATCAATGTAGAACTGAGCGATCTTGTCAAGGCTGAGCTGCTTCCGTTCGAGGCGAATAGAGACGTGCGGCTTGGGCACCACTTGGTAAGCAAACTTGGCTACCTTGTCGTCGTACGTCGCTGAGAACAAAAGGATTTGGCAGTTCTTTCCTTTACCTGGCAATGCACTGGTTTTTTTTTAAAAAAAACCACGGTGAGCCATTCATGCATTCTTTTTAAAGCAAAGAAAGAAGCAGAGGGGAAAGAGAGCAGGAAGGGCGGGGAATAATAAGGGATAATACTTTTTGAGGCGAAGAGTTTGGGGAGAGAGGCCTTGTAGGGCCAACATCTCGTCTGCTTCGTCCAAAACGAATACTTTGATGCGGCTTGTGTCCAATGTTCTATGTTTAAGAAGGTCTAGAAGCTTGCCTGGCGTGCCGATAACGATTTGGTGTGTGATTTTGGTCTTTGGAACTGTTTCATTGAAGAAAATAGATGAGTGTTTGAGACAACGTAAACAAAGAAAGCAGAAAGTCAAAATAACGAGTCTTCATTCAGTAGGAAGGCAGTAGGTTATAAATTTTGCGCTTCTTCACAGGTAAGCTCCGTAGAAACCATTCATCTCTATGAAGATTCCACAAAGAAACAGGAAGAGAGAGAGAGAGAGAGAGAGAAACGTACTAGGAGCATCGCGTACAACGAGCAATGGTTTGATTTCACTAAATTTGCCCATTTCGGATACGACGGAGTGGATTTGTCTTGCCAACTCTCGTGTCGGACACACGCACAAAGCCTTTTTGTTGTTCGCCATTGCATGGGTCAGATACACAAGACCTTCTCACACAAGTCAAAAAATTTCAAGAAGAGGGAGTATATGTACTTGAGGGTAGGGCTCAGGAGTGCTGCGACTAAGCATGCTGAGCGTGAATGCAGCTGTCTTTCCTGTGCCGGATTGTGCTTGTGCGATCAAGTTTTGTGGCCTACAGGATGAACAACGTCAGTTTTGCTTGCTCGTTGGAGGAGAGAGAGAGAGAAACGCATAAGGAGAGAAACGTACGGGTTACCCAAAGCAATGGGCAAAGCAGCCTCTTGAATTCGAGATGGCTTATTGTAGCCCAAAGCATACACACCTCTAAGCAACTCGGGGGCACTGCAGACCGAGAGAAAAGCGATATAAGTGAATGAAAACAAAAAAGCGAAAACGACAAAAAGAACGGCGAAAGAGAGTGAAAATAGAAAGAGGTAAAGCTTAACAGGAGATAGACAGAGAGAGGAGAGAGGAGAGAGAGAGAGAGAGAGAGAGAGAGAGAAGGAAAACAGAGGAAGTAGTACAGGCCAAGCTCCTCAAAGCTGTGTACAGAGTAGAGAGGAGAAGTGGGATCCGATTGATCCACAATGAGCTTGTCTTCTTCTTGGTTTGGCAGAAGTTGTCCTTTGGTTACAGAGATCGGCAACGGCTCTTTTCACGGGGCAGGTGAAGGAGGTGAAGAAGATGACAAGGTGCAAAAAAAACATTGCGATGAGATGACCACCATTTTTTTTCGGGTTGATTTGACAAAAAGAGAGGCATTCCTACCATCAACGTCCTCGTTTCCAGGAGCTACTTTGGTGCTGAGCTTTTCCTCCACCTCTTTGCTGAGGTTATCCTCACTAGCTCCACTGTCCACCTCGTCGTCCTCGGCGAGATCGCCCCATTTGGTGCTTTCGCTCTCTGGTTTGTCCTGAGGATTCATCTTTAACGGTGTTGTTGTTGTCGTAGTGGTGGTGGTGGCGGTGGTGGGTAGGTGGCGGTTGTCGTTGTTCGTATTAGGCATTTTTGAATGGCTAAGTGAGATAAGGAGAGAGGGAGGGAGAGGGAGAAAATAAAAACCTTGTACTGTTTTTATGCCACTACTTCCTTCTTTTCTTTGCTTCTTCGCTTCTTTCTTCGTTCTCTTCTTCGCAAAATATTCTTTCTTTCCTCCTCGAGTTGACCCCTCGTTCCATTTTTTTTGTTTGGCTACGCAATTATTTTGGTTGCATGTTTCAAAATTTTTGGAATATTACAAGTTCGCCCCGATGGTGAAGTTGGCATCACACGGGTTTGTGGTACCCGTATCCCCGGTTCGATTCCGGGTCGGGGCATTTTTTTTGTTTTGCAATATTTTGCGTTTTTTTTTTTGGTCACATTCGATTTTTCAGTGTATTTTCTCACAATCAAAAGAATTCTTTGCTTTTGTTGAGCCAACAACAAAAGAAAGGAAAGAAAGAAAAGAGGGATGGCTCTCAGTCGATTGAACTTGCACGCTGGTCGTTGGTTCGCCTTCTTTGGGGCTGGCTTCCTCATCGTCCCCTCAGCCATCATTCTCTTCATCTACTTTGGCTCCAACCAGGACATCCCCAACTACGATGATGGTAACTACACCAATCGCTTTGATCCAAACTGGCTTCGAAAGGTTTTTTTTTCTTCATCTCCATCTTTCAACATCCTCTCCTTTTCAATGGCGCACTTTCCACAAATCAGACTCACTCACTCCCCCAACTTTCGTTTTGAATCATCACTTGCTGCTGCTGATACGTTGGGGAAACAAACGCGCAGCTCTGGGAATTCAGGCGTAACGAGTTTTCCTACATGTTGGCCATTGACTTTTTCGCTTGCATGGTGCTGCTCAATACTCTTTGCTTCCAAAAATCCAACTCACTCACTCATCTTTTTTTTTTTTAAAAAAAAAAGGGTCTTATATTCTCGCTCTACAGCATTCTCTGCTTGAAGAAGATCTTAATGTTCGCGCCGAGCTTCACCAAGAATGTTGTCGTCTATTCCTACCTGGTTGGCAGCCTTTTGCCCGCGTTGGAGTTTTTGCAAAACATGGGCGGTTCGTTTTTGTCTTCGTGTTTTTTTTTGTTTTGGTTTTTTTTGTTTTCGTTCTTGTTGTGGTTCTTCTTTCCATTTCCTCCTTGTTTTACTCTTCTCGTTCTTCTCCTCCTCCTCCTCTTCTTTCTTGCGCTTTTCCTTCTTGCCTCATAAACAGGATTGACTGAAGCCTACAACATCAGCGTGGAGGTGAAGGAAGACAGCACGCTGCAAGCCCTCGAGGTGGCCTACCGTGTATCCGAGGCGCGGAGCATCTGGGTCTTCTCCTTGATCTACCTCTTCATCAGCTTGTCCATCGTGACGGCTAGCTTCCTCTTCTGGACCTACCAGGAGTTTGAGAGTAAGACCCACGCCGTCTTGGGCCTCTTTGTGGGCTTCATTGGCATAGCCACTCTCATCGTGGAGGTCTCTTGGTGGTATGTAGTTTTGTTTGGTGTTCTTCTCGGCCGTTCCTCTCATCTTTATTTCTCTTCTCCTCTCTTTGTCAGGTTTGTGGATGGATTGAGGATGGCGTTCGGCTTGATGACGCTGTTTTGGGGAGTGGTGTTGGTGCCGGGCTGGCTGATCTTCCTGGGTTGGAGGATTGGCAGGTTCGTGAGCAAGGGAGGCCACCACCGCTCCCGCACTGGCGATGATATGACCAGCTCGATCGGTGATATCGAGATGGAGTCCAACATCAGCATCTAATCTTCCTCTCTTTGCTTTTGTTTTTTTTTTTAAAGAGACAAGAAGAACAAGAAGAGCAACGAGAAGAAAATAAACAAAACTGGTGAAAGAAATAATAAAGAAGGGTTGAATGTACAAAAACGAGTGAGATAAGAGGAAGAAAGAGAGGAAGGATTTTTTTCTCAGGCTTGGTTTTGTTCCTCGCAGCGGTCTATCCACTCGCTATTTTACGAAACATGTGGTTAAGAACAAGTAAACGAAATCAGAGACAGCGAGATACAGAGAGAGAGAGAGAGAGAGAGAGAGAGAGAGAGAGAGAGAGAGAGAGAGAGAGAGAGAGAGAGAGAGAGAGAGAGAGAGAGAGAGAGAGAGGGAGAGGAGGGAGGGAGAGAGAGAGAGAGAGAGGGAGAGAGAGAGAGAGAGAGAGAGAGAGAGAGAAAGAGGGAGAGAGAGAGACGAACCTGTACACATCAATCGGTTCTGTTAAATCTACAGTCAAAACGAAAATAAAAAAAAGTAGAATTAGGTGTTGGTTTAACAGTGAATACGAACGAATAAATAACACCAAACATCAACGAAAAGCAACCGCAAAGAAGAATAAAATGGAGGCGAGGAAAACTTACAATTGGTGACCATCTTGTATTCAGCACTACAAATATTGCACGAGACGATGCCTATTGAATTCTCTTTGTCTCTGCGAGCGGTTGTTAACAGACCGAGATGATGATGATGATGATGATGAAGTAGATCGAGGAAGTGCAAAGCAACAAGGGCAGTGTGTATGTGTTTTTTTGTTTGTATTCGATTAGCGTCAACAATAAATCACCGGCCGGGCAGTGGAAAATGCGGAGAAGATTGAAGCAATACGCACATTTTACACTCGACCGCTTTTTCGTGGTTGCAAAAGGGGCAGTCGAATGCGGTGGGCACTTTAGCGGCCACTCTTTTCACGGGCTTCTTCCTGCTTTTCCTCTTTCCCATTGCCGTAGTGTTATTCCGCTTTGCCTCAAACAATCACTGTGGTGTGGAACCTTAGCTTTTTTGTTTGTTTGTTCCTCCTTTGGTTCACAACTTGGTACGCTACCAACAAAGAAACGGTACTAACCCAGAGGACGCAACGTACAGTGAAGCCAGAGAGGGAAGTGGCTTGCTCGCTGCTGCCGAACTATCGTTAGTGGTAGTAGTGGAGCAACGGCTACTTTCTTGTTATTTTTCTTCTTGGGGGGGAAGAAAATTCCGTCGACACCTCATTTTTGATATCTTATTGGTTGAAGCGTGCAGTTTGAGATCGATCGTGGGTGATGTCATCAAGTTCATGTTTGGTAGTCGTTAAAATTTTATGTATTGATTGCCCCGTGGGGGGGTTCAATTGTTGTCTCGCTATTTTACACCCAAGATATTGGACATCTAAAACTGAACGATGGTCTCTCACCGATGTTTGCCCGTTCTAGCACCCCTTCGCTCTGTTAGCGTGTTATGTAAAAAAAAAAAAGTGAAATAGAGCGCCGAGCGTTGGGCCACAGAGCACCAAAAGAAACCGCCAAACACCGGGGAAAAAAAAAGTTTGCAAACCAACCAACTGTGGTTTTGTGGCCTTTGTGTGCCATAGCTGGGGAAAAAAAAGCAGTCGGCGGTCAAGCAAGACCAGTACAAGATTTTAGAAATAGAGAGGGGGCAATGCAAGCGGAGTTGGGGGATGAGTGGCATTTCGACAGCGACGACGATGGCGAGGACGAACAACACAGCGGGGTGGAGAGTGAGGGGTTCTTAAGCCTAGAGGAGGACTCTTCTTCAGACAGCCCTCCTTCTTTTCCGAAAAAGAAGAACTCCGTCGACGCTTCTCCGAGCAACAACATAAAACAAACAAGGCGAAAGTCGAAGGGTGACCGCTCCCCTTCGAAGACTAAAAGAAAGGTGGAGGAAGCAGCTTCCAGAGAAGATGATGAGTCTTCATCTTCGGAGGACGCTTCTCCCCCAAGGAAGCCAGTTATAGTGGTTGCCACTAGGGAAAGGATCAACTTGGGAGGCGGTTCTACCACTCCCTCCAAAGGCGCTCCTCCAGACCCAAAGAAAAAGAAAACAAAGCCGAAGAAGAAAAAGCAGAAGGAAAACGAAAAGGGGAAGCAAGAGAAAGAAAACGAAAAGAAGAAGGAAAAGGGGAAGACGAAAGGGGAGGAGACGATACACAAATCCATGACCTCCCCGCGGAGAAGCCCGGTAGTGAGTCCCAGGACAAAAACGGCGACGACATCTGCCAAGAAGAAGAGGAAAGCAAGTCGTGACGAAGGAGGAAACAGCAATAAAGACAGGGAACGAAGAGGCAGGCGGGAGAAGAGTTCAACCGAGAACAGCCCACGGAGGGCTAACACACCAAACACAACAGTTTCTCCTCGTTCCTTCTCCTCCAAGAAGAGAGGAACATCGATGTCTCCTCGGAAAACGACAACAACCCAGAAGGCGCTAAGCCCTCGCCAAGAAAACGGGCAGCCAGCGACAAAGAGAAAGACCTCTTTAGGATCCCCTCGGCGGGGTCCGAAGAAACGCGAAGATGATGTCCATCACCACAATGCGCTAGCTAAGAAAGAGAAAGCGGAAGAACAAAAGAAAGCGGAACTGAAGACAGTGGAAGAACCCATTTCAACGGAGATCTTCCCGACAAAGGAGGTGGCGACAGAGTCTCCTGAACATGGACCGCAGAAAGCTGTACGACAAAAAGACACGGCGAGCGAGGAGGAAGAGGAGAAGGAATCTCCTCGACATACACCACAGCAAGACACAACTGAGAGCGACGGGGAGGTGGAATCGGAGGTGGATTCCTCTTCAGATGATGAAGTTGAAACGCCGCCTTTGAAAGAGGCAAACGTGGAGAGGAAGGAGGTTTCGCATACCGTCAACTCTTCTCCTTCTCCTCGTTCGAACTCTTCAGCCTCTTCCTCATGCTCAAGCAGCGAGGATGAGGACAAAATAGAAGAGGAAGAGGAAGAAGAAGAACTTGAACAAGATGAACAGAAAGCTGATACAAAGGCCGAAAGTGACAGCTTAAAAGCTCGTGGAACCGTTGTTGAAGGCGTCGGCGACGAAAAGCTTGGAGAAGAGCCAATAGATGAAGATACCTATGAAGTAGAATCAAGCTCTTCTTCATCTTCTTCTTCTTCTGATGGTGAGGATGAGTTTGAAGAGGTTCGAAAGCTGCAAGAAGAGGAGGAAAAGGAAGAGGAGAACAAGGAGCAACGACAAGCACAGGAGGAGGACGAAACTGCAAAAGAAGAAACAGTGGAAGATGATGAAAAGAGAACAAGCGAACAGGAATACGACCAAATAAGGACGACGACAACAGAGGACAAACAAGAACAAGAAAGGCAGGGTGAAGCAGAAGACAAGGAGGAAGAGGCGGCAGTGGACTGTTCAACAGAAGAGTCCGAATCCGAATCAGAAGACGAAGCAGAAGGAACAAAAGAACATGAGACAGAGAACGACGCTAGCGCCGATGAGGAGGAGGAACATGAAAAGGTAAACAAAGGGACAGAAGAGCAGAAAGATGACGAAGTGGCTGAGAAGATAAAGGAGGACGAGAAGGACGAAGAGGAGCCGGAGGACGAGGACGAGGAGCAGAAGGAGGAAGAAGAGGAGGAAGAACGAGAAAGCGACGACGAGACAGAGGGAGAAGCACAAGGAATAAAAGAAGCAGAGAAAGCGGCACCAGTGAACGAGGAGACTGTTGACAAGGAGCCTAAAGAAGAAGATCCAAAGCCACAACAACAACTTGAAGAAAGTGATGACGATGAAGCACCAGAGGATGAACAAGAAAGCGATGACGGTGAGACTGAAGAAGAAGCAGAAGAAGAAGAAGCAACACAGGAAAAAGTTGAGGAAGAAAAAGAAGTTCAGGTTGAGAAAGAAAAAGAGGAATCGTCAGACGAAAACAAGGACACTTCATCGAGCTCAGCAGAGGAAGAAGAGGAAGCAGAAGATGAACAAACAGAAGAAAGAGAAAAAGCGGAAACTGAGGGAGGGTCAGACTCAGAGAAGGACTTTGAAAACGAAGACGCATCCTCATCTTCCGATGAAGAAGAGGTAGCAAATGTAAACGAAACTGCAGTTCGGCCCGAACCACGAAGCGAGGAAGTTGAAGTGCCACAGAAAGAGGAACAACAACTCCAACAAAAAGAGGACAGCGAAGAGGGTGACCATGCCAACGATAAAGACAAAGGAAAGGAGAGCGCAGACGATAAGGAAGACAAAGAAGGAACAGAAGAGCAAGCCAACAACAACGGCAACAACGCTGGAGCGATACCGGCTCCACCAGCGCTGCCAGACTTTTCCGAGTCGCACGAGAAGAAGAGCGCCAGCGAGGAGCTCAGCGCAGCACTCTCCCTGGAGGAGGAAGAAGAGCTAAAGCGGCCCATTCCGCCCGTTCAGGAGTGGGCCGACGCGGAGGGCTTCGTGGTGGTGCCCTACGCTGTGCTACGCCTCATCTTTGTGCACCTTACGCCGGCAGGGCTGAGAACAGCCTCCTTTGTGCAGCGGAGGTGGAAGCAGACGGCGGAGAGCAATGTCATATGGAAGACTTTCTTCCCGCCCTCTATCACTGACACGTTCGACCGCGTTCATTCTTGGAAGAGGTTTTACAAAATGACATGTATGTGCTCTTTCGTTCTCTTCTCATTCTCCTTTCTTCTTCTTCATCTTTGTTCACATACTTCATTCTCACTCTACATTCGCACTGCTCCATGCTTCCTTCTCCACTCCTTTCTTGATAAAAACATCCTATAGGGAGAAGAAGCAAGATAGCCAAAGAGATCTTACACACAGAAGAAACGTATGTGAGCAGCCTTCAAACGGTGGTCGATGTCTACCTCAAGCCGCTTCGCGATGAAAACAACAAGCAGATTATCAGCCCAAAGGACCTTAAGCTCGTCTTCTCCGAGATAGAGGTCATTCTTGGCTATAACACCATGCTTCTTGCTGACCTTCGACAGAGACTCGCCCGCTGGTCGGTTGACCAACGTTTAGGGGACACTTTTGGAAAGATTGTGCGTTCTTCCTTCTCTCGCAGTGTCTCTTCTCTTCTGACCACCATTTTGCGATGATGGTAGATGCTTTATTTGAAAGCATACACGCAGTACATCAACCACTTTAACAAAGCGTTGACAACGTTGGCTCGCTTGAAGAGGACGTCGCCAGACTTTAGAGCGTTCTTGATGTACGCTCAAAACACCAAGAAGTGCAAAGGCCTCGAGCTGAACTCGTTCTTGATCATGCCTGTCCAACGAATTCCTCGTTACGTTATGCTTCTCGAGGTGACACTACTTCCGTTCTCTTTTCATTCTTTTGTCTTATGTCTCTATCTAACCTCACTAAACAAACGAACAGGATTTAACATCGAATACACATGAACAACACCCAGACTATACGGACCTCTCTACCTCTCTTACCAAAATGAAAGAGCTGGCCAACTATGTCAATGAGAAGAAGAAAGAGGCGGAGAACATCTACGAGGTGATCGCCATCCAGGACAAGCTTGTTGGCAAGTTTGAGACCATCGTTATGACCGGCCGAAGCTACGTCCACGAGGGAACCCTAGTGGAGCTCATTTTGGCTCTGCCCAAACACAGCAACGCCTCCTCCATGAGGTTGAGAAAGAAGAGTCAAGGGTCCGCTGTATACAACAACGAGCTCGTGGCAGCAAAGAGATTGGAGCACCACTGCTTCCTCTTCAACGACATGCTTCTTATCGCGAAGAAACTAAAGCCTTTGAAAAAGGGCAGCATGAACAACCTGTTCTTCCAGAAGAAGGCCTTTCAGAAAAAGTTCCAGAAGAGATCCTCCATAGTGCTCCCGGACTCGTCCTCCTCCTTCGATCCAGAGGGAGATCGCTATGAGTACGAGCGACAGGTTCGGTTAACGGACGAGACGGTTGTGTTGGAGTTTCCCCACGTTCAGCTGAATGCCTCTGCTTCTTCCTCCCCCGGAGAGTCCTCCAAATGGAGCAAACACAACTTTCAGCTTATCTCTGACGGCCAGTCTTATGTCTTTGGAGCTAGCTCGGCGCAGGAGAAGGAGAGTTGGATGACAGAGCTCAGAAAGACGGTAGATCTGTTTTTGCTTCAACAGCAACAACGAGTTGGCGTTGCGCTTGGAGTTGCTGGAAAGAGAAGCAGCGTTGGAGGAGTTGTGCTTCACAACAGCCTGGATCGCATCGCCTCTCCATCGTTTAGTATGTCCGGATCTTCGCCGGGATTGGCCTCTCCCACCTCATCTTCCAGCAGTTTGAGCAGCATCCCTTTGGATCCAAGAAGCGGTCCTTTACTTCCCATTCATGCTGCTCCGTTATCCCCTTCTTCTTCTGCCTCTCCCTCTCCGATTGGAGGAAGCAGCATTCTCTTTAGAAGCGGAGGGAGTGGAGGAGGAAAAACTCGTTCTGCTCCATCCTCCCCACCGATGCAGCAGCAACAACAGCACTTGGAGAGCAGCCAAAGCGCATCGTCTCTGAATCGCGTGGCGTTGCGCAACACTCTTCACCTCTCTTCCTTCTCTTCTCCCTCCTTGGACAGTGATGGCGCAAGTGAACAAGAAAACAAAGAACGAACAGAGGGAGGAGAAGAGAGAACGCAGGAAATGGAGGAGGAACCTCTTCCATCCCCGCTTTCTTCCGATCGGAGACATCACCAATCACCACGCACTCCTTCTGCGCCTTCTACCACTGCTTCTAAACGCGGGGAAGAGAAATGTCCTACTTCTTCATCCTCTTCATCCTCTTTTGTCTCTACGGAACGAACCAAAGAGAAAAAGCGAGAGCCAAAAGCCAAGAAGCAGAGCAGCAGCAACAACAACAGCGATGAATCGGACCAGAGCAGCGGTGAGACAGTTCTCTCTCCCGGAAAGTCTCGACGCAGAAGCTTGTTCAGCACGTTCGTTTTCTTCCTGTCTTTCTCTATCCTTTCTCTCTGTGGTTCTTATGCTTGTAATCACAACCACAGGAAACTCTTATCACGGAAGAGCAGCAGCAAAGGCAACCTAGGAAGAAAGAGATACTCCACTCTTTCATCTTTTCCCTCCTCGCCAAAGAGTCAAGAGGGTCTTAACTTCTTCGAAGGAGGAGAAGAGGAAGCGGAGAGGACGAAGAAGAAATCGACAAAGAAGAAGAAGGCAGCCTCCACCACGAAAAAGAAAAAGGTCAAGTCGCCCAAAAAACAACAAAACAGTGAAGAGGATGACGAACAAAACGAAGAAGAGAACGAAGAAGAGAGCGACTAAAAACAAGTTCAGAGAGCGAAACTTGTTTTGTGTACTGTTTGTACTTGTACGAAAAAGAAAAAAGGTTTAGTTACATTCATAGTTACAAAATAAACATAAAAGAGAAAGGGAATGATTCACATAACAAGGCAGCCGCTTTGCTTTTTCTTTGGCTGCCTATCGTTGCTTTGTTGTTGTTGTTCTTCTTCTTGCAAACTTTCTTCTGGCGATGCAGGAGAAGGAATGATTGTTGTCGTTGTGTTCTTCTTTCGCGTGGCTGCCAACAGTTCATCCAATCGAGAAGGTGTCAATAAAACGTTGTCGCTCGTTCCGCTTTCGTCATTCGAAAGAGGAAGAAGACGGGCTGCAGTTCTGCCGGTACGAAGCAGTTGATGGGTGACGGCATCGCTATCGGCGTTGGGAGAGAGGATGAAGAACGGGATGTCCGTTGGCACTGTCACGTTTAGAGTTGCTAAGAAGAAGCACATCGCACATTCAGCTGCATTTTTTGATGTTCCGTTCTGTTGATGGGGAAAAAATGAATGTCACAAATAGAAGAACGGATATGCGAGAAGATGAAAGAGATAAAATAATAAAAGAAGATAGAATTCTATCTTAGAAACAGAAATCATACTCTCGAAATGACGAAACGATTGGCATCTGAAATAGCTTCGAAGGGAGAGAGAGGGAATGGAGCAGCGGGCACGTTCCCTCCACAACACCCAACCAAGAAGAGTTTTCCAGTGGCAAAAAGAGACGCCATCCTCTCATCAATGCTCTCGTAGGGGCAGCTGTCGAGATTCATGAAGAGGATTGCATCCAACGTGCTCCAATCTACCGGATGGTCCTCGATGTCGTTCAACGTCGATAGAATTCTTTTATATTTATGCATTTTAATTATGTTAGACTGAAAGAAAGAATGAAAAAAAAAAAAAGAAGCAGAAAGAAGAAAGGAGGATGAGGATAACCTTTGGCCAGTGATTGAATGCTTTTTTTTTGACAGAGAAAAAAGCTTTACCGATGAGGGGGATGAAGGTGAAGGTGAAGGAGGGCATTCAGGCGTAGAAGCGGCTTCTTCGTCTCTCCGCTGCACATGAGCCCAACAATGCCCCAACGCAAAACAATAGCATATACAACATAAAGAACAACAGGGACACATTCACAACAAACAAAAACAGAACAAAATGATAAAACGCAGTCAATCAACATTCCCCAATAACTCTCTCGGTTTCTTCTCTCGAGTGGAAAAGGAGAGAGAGGCAGAATAAATGCGATACTCACGACGATACCACTTAGAGTGCCAATTGAAAGTAGAGAAGACTCTTTTTTGTTGCTCGTCTCATGTTTCTTCTTTATATCATTTTCGCTATGAGCATACATACAGAAACGATGAAGAGAAGAGAAGAGAAGAGAAGAGAAGAGAAGAGAAGAGAAGAGAAGAGAAGAGAAGAGAAGAGAAGAGAAGAGAAGAGAAGAGAAGAGAAGAGAAGAGAAGAGAAGAGAAGAGAAGAGAAGAGAAGAGAAGAGAAGAGAACGATGAAGAAGAGAAGAGAAGAGAAGAGAAGAGAAGAGAAGAGAAGAGAAGAGAACGATGAAGAGAAGAGAAGAGAAGAGAAGAGAAGAGAAGAGAAGAGAAGAGAAGAGAAGAGAACGATGAAGAGAACGATGAAGAGAAGAGAACGATGAAGAGAACGATGAAGAGAAGAGAAGAGGATAACGAAGAGAACGACAAAGAGAGAGTATGGTACCTCCGAAGAAACGTGTTCTTCATCTTGTGGGACGAGGCGAGCCTTCTTCATCTTTGGCAACAACTGTTGAGAAGCACTACTGGATGAAGATATGATTTCTGTATCGTATTTTGATGAGGTAGTAACATCGTCAATCACTCGGTCGTGCTTCCTCTTAGTGGTAATCGTCGTTGGTTCCTGTTCCCGCACTTGCTCTTCTTCCTCTTTGTCGCTAGGCTCTGTTGAAATCTGCTGCTCTGCTTGTTGCTCTTCTTCCAAGACTGAAACGTAGGAGGAGTTCCATTCATCGATCGCTTGACCAAACTGCGTCTTCCCTTCTCTTTCTGCTGCTTCTGCACGCTCTTCTTGAAGTGGGCGAAGCGTTAAGTCGCTATTGAAGCTTATTCCCTCATAAAAAGGAAGTGCTGGAGAGGGTGTTAAAGGTGGGAGAGAGAGCAAAGGAGGAAGAGAAAAAGAAGGAGCGACAAGAAGAACAGAGGAGTCTCGTTGTGGCTGCCACAAAGGAGCAGCCAACGGGGAGACTCCTTCAAAGGGATAACGCCATTCCTCTTTCAAGTGGTAAGGCAAACCGCAGTTAGCCTCTTCTTCTTGTTGCTTGAGAGTAAGCTCGTTTGCCTTCTTATCTTCTCTACACCAACTCTGGTCAGCTTCCGCCGACTCAGTATACTCTAGCTCCGCATTTATCTCTTTCAATCTGCAGCGCTCCTTCTCGGCCGCTATCATCACCTCCAGTTCCCTTTCCAAGTGTCGCAAGGAGCTAAACGCATCCAACTTCTCCTCTCTTGCCCTTCCTTGTCGTCGTTCTCGCTCTTGGTGTTTGTTGCGATGTCGACGGCGGTGACCGTATTCTCGTTTATGACGGCGTTCGCCGTCACGCTTTCTTCCAAGCGAGGGCGAACGACTGGGGCTCCTGCTCCTGCTTCTGCTGCTGGAACGTCGATGGCGTCGTCTTGAGGGAGAGGGTGAGAGGTACTCTTTGCGTCGTCCTTCTCTGTGCTCAGTTGGAGCGCTTGAGGAGAGGGGAGGAGAAGAAGGAAAAGAAGAGGAGGAGGAAGAAGGTAGGGCAGAGATTGTTTTGCTACGCGGCCTGGCTCTGGTTCTGGTGGGTTTTGCTTTCTCTTCTTCTACTTCGTGGGGAGGTTGAGGAGGATGAAGACAGGAGAGAATTTCTGCTGGAGGGGGAGAGTAGGAGGAGGGGGTCTTGCGGCTTTGGCTTCGTGCGCTACGCTGAGCTCTTCTCGTCATGGTATATATTTTTTTTCTGTAGAAAAAAAATTAGATGAGCCTCTTCCTCGTTGTGGTTGTGGTTCACAAAATCTCAGAAGAAGAACATCGAAAAATAAAAAATAAACGTAAGCACGAGGCAAGAAAATACGTTACCTATACAAAAACAAAGAGAGAAGAGATTTTAATCAGTAAAAAAAAGATGAAAAAAAATTGCTTTCAGGCAGTCGAAAAGTTCTTTCTCTTACGAGAGTTACGTTGGTTTTTTTTTCTTTTTGAGGGAGGGGAGCCTCCCTTCTTCTTCTTCTTCTTCTTCTTATGCTTCTCCTCCTCCGTAGTTTTCTCTCTTCTCTTTCTTTTACTTTTGCGCTACTTTGTTTTCGATTTTTTATTTTCCGCTTGAAACAATAATTATCGCAATCAAACCACGAAATTTCCTGGTGCTAGGCAATTTTGAGAGTTTCCGTATTTTGTGTCGACAGATTGCATCGATAATGTCGACATATTCCACTCTTTCAGTCGATAATTGCTGAAAAAATGGATATTTGTCGACCAAGAAGGAAGAAGCATGAAGAGCACGGGAGAGGAGCCGCCAAGCGCCTCCTCGAGGAGGACCCAGCCTGCTGGTAATGGATCGAGCAGAGGGAGCAGGAGGCGTACCAGGTGCATGCTCCTGACGCTGCTATTGGCTTTGATGCTGGGCCACGCCTTCCTGTTGACCTCCTTCGCCTTGGCTTTCTTTCCCCAGAAGACTAGCTTGGAGGGCAAGGCCACCCCTCGGCAAGACTATCCTCCTCCTCTGCCTGGACAACCGGTACGTTCTTCTTCTTCTTCTTCTCCTCTCTTTTTCTCATCTCTCCAAACAAAACCAAAGCAGACCTCAGCCCTCCAACGACCTCTCTTCAAGAGGGCAGTCCTCATGCTGGTGGACGCTCTCTCGGCGGAGCTGCTCTACGGGGAGGGGCCGCACTCTCGCATGCACTTTGTGAAGGGGCTCGTTGCTGAGGGTAAGGCTCTTGCCTTTCGTGCGCGCGCTCACACCCCCACCGTCACCCTTCCTCGCATCAAAGTGCGTTTCACCTCTCATGAGAGAAGCAAAGAGGCAAAGAAGCAAACTTGTTTGACATGCTTTTTTCGTTGTTCTTCTTGTTTAGGGTTTGCTTTCTGGGAGTGTGCCGACGTTTCTCGACTTTGTGCTTAACTTTCAAGCCCAGTCTTTCGAGGAAGACAACCTTATGGCACAAATGAGGGCGGCAGGCATGCGCGTATGCTTCTATGGGGACGACACGTGGTTGAAGCTCTTTCCAGGTTATTTCCACAGGCAGGATGGCACCACCAGCTTCTTCGTTTCGGTAACAGACAGAACTCTCAAAAGAGAAGGAAAGAAGGAGAGAAGCAAGAAGCGTGAAAGAGAGAGAGTGAGTGAGAGGAATGATAAAAGAGAACACAGGGGAGCAAGCCAAGAAATAGAAAAGCAAGGAAAACTAACAGACGTTATCTGTTATGCTAAACGCAACAACAGGACACAGTGGAAGTGGATAATAATGTGACGCGGCATCTGGCTCCAGAGTTATCCAGAGACGATTGGGAGGTGCTGGTGCTGCATTACCTCGGTCTCGACCACGTTGGCCATCTTGCTGGACCAAACAGGTATCGTTTTCTGATCATTTAACAAACTTGTTCTCTCTCACTCTCTCTGATATTTTTCTATACCATAGCACGTTAATGGGACCAAAGCAACAAGAAATGGACGGCATTGTACAACAAATTCATGAATCGTTGTTTCCTCCTAACACTCCATCAGCTGCGCGCGATGATCCTCATTTCAACCCAGATGAAACTCTGTTCCTTCTGCTTAGTGACCACGGCATGAATAACATGGGAAACCATGGTGGCTCTTCTGAAGGAGAAACCTCTGCTGTGTTAGTCTTCATGAGTTCTCGTTATCGGCATCATAGCCCTCCTCACAACGCTGCAATTCAACAAGGTATCTTCATGATCTTCTTTGTTTGCTTCTTTTTGATCCTAACTTCTTTAAAAGTCATGCAAATAGACTTAGCTCCAAGTCTTGCTCTTTTGTTGGGCCTTCCTATTCCACGAAACAGTCTCGGCAAACTTATTCCTCAACTTTTTGATGGGTTCGTTGGTACGGTAGCATTTATTTCCGTTGTTTAAACCATTCACTCACAAACTTCTTCTTTCTTTCATCCTATTCTCTCTTCTCCTCTCTGTCGCTGTCTCTTCTGCTTTTTCTCGCTTTCTCGTCTTTCACTATCCTCTTGACGACAGATTATGAAGACTATTTAGCTGCACTTCGACTGAACTCGTACCAACATCTCCGTTTGCTTCACTCAGATCGAAAGTTCTGGGGCTCATTGCAGACACCCAACTCAGAAGCACAGCTTTTCTTGGATGTGTACGCTGCTTTCTTTTCATCATTCATTGTGGTTTTTGTTCTTTTTCTCTTCTTCTCAAAATGTTTGTGGTTTACTTTGTCTGTGGTGTAGGTTAACAAACGCCGAGCAACTTCATAACGAATGGCTGCAAGCCAAACTGTTAGAGATGAACGACGAGGAACTACCCAGCAAAGCTATTGAGCAATACCACGAGGTGAGATAAAGTATTGTCATTTTCGTTGTTCGCTGTCAAACTTATTCGTTGTCAAACGAAATAGTTTCTTCGACGCAGTACAGATCAACTTGCAAGTTCGTTAGGCAGCGAAAATGTTGCAACGTTATATCTTTGCAGCGCTATTTTGCTTTTGTTGTCATCTGTCTCGTTGGTTGTGCTCGTGTGGACATTTTTTCCCAGGATTTTGGAAGTCGTTTTGCAGTGGCGCAGACAGTGCTCTTCTGCTTTAAATGTTGCAGTCTCTCTTTTGTTGTTTGTCTGTTCGTTTTCATGCTTTCCTCTTAACTTTTTGGTATTGGGAACGCTACTACACGCTGTAACTCTCACCGGTTCGCTCCTTTCTGCTTCTTGGCTTTCTTGTCTTTTCGCGCTGTTCTTTTTTCTAATCTCATTGCTCTTCTCTTTTTAGCGAGCAGTTTGATAGAAGAAGAACATCAAATATGGTACTTCCTTACAACAACTTTACACGTTCTCTACGTTCTTCAGACTCTTCTTCGGATAGCAAGACATACTTCGTCTTCTGCACTTTCATCTTCCCCCTCTTCGAGCGCTTCTCTTTCCTCAACACCTTTCTCCCACGAGTATCTCTCCGCATTATTTCTTTGGGCTTTGCTGCTCTTGGTTGAGCGGCTTCAACGTGGGTGGAATCAAACTGGCAATAAGTGGGCCAGCCTTGAGAGCTATAGCACTTTTTTCTTTTCCTCTTCGTCTTCATCACCTTCTGGAGAGACTCCGCAAGATCAAGATAACGTAACCATAATGTCGGTGGCCCGGTTTTGCCTTGTAGGGCTTTCGATCTGTATACCTTGTCTCTATGCTCTCTTTCAAGTTTTCTCCCGCAAACCTCTTCGCAAGGTTTCTCTCTCTCTCATTTTTATCTCCTCTCGTTGTTGCTGTTGGTATTGAGGCACCCCAAAACTTAAAACAGCGACTTGCAATTTTACAAGCAACACTTTATTCGTCATTGTTGGTTGTGATCATGTGGATAAAACAAGGCATGACTATCAACACCACATCCTTCTTCTGGTCTTCTTTTCTTTTTCTTCTCTCCGATCCGTTGTGGCTAGCGAGGGCCGCGTTTCTACTCCTCTTTATCACTTTCATAGCAACTGTAATGTTGCCTCTTCTTTACTTCCACTTTCAACAATCCCGCGATGTTTCAACAACTAAAGAGGACGTTGTACAAGAATCTTTGGGACATGCTCTGCTCTGCTTCGTGTTGCTTCTTCAACTGTTACATCGAACTCACAACTTGATTTTATTCCTCTTCATCGGCACCCAATTCTTCCTTCTTCCTCGTCTTTCCCTTTCTCGTGCTTCTGTGGCATCTCTTCTTCTCTTTTTGTGGGAAATGATATGGATGGGGCGGCGCGCCTTTTTTGCTTTTGGTAACTCTAACTCGTTATCGACGATTGACATTGGAAATGCCTATATGGGACTATCTTCCTATAACGCTCCTATTGTTGCTTTATTCACTTTCCTGATTAACTATTCTGGTACGTTTAGTTTATTGTTACCGTTTCTTCTCTTCATTTCTTATGTCCTCTCTCTCTCTCTCTCTCTCTCTCTCTCTATCTCTCTCTCTCTTGATTGCTAACTCTTTATAAAAAGGGCCATTATTGTTCTTTTTCTTTTCATTGATGCTGTTATTATTGGCAACGCGCAAGCAACGGGGGCAGAAGAAGGAAGCGCAAAAAGAGGAGGACGAGAAGCAGGACCATGACGATATCCACGATACGAAGGAGTTGTGGCTATCTTTCAGCTTTCTTCAGTTGACCCTTTTGCTCTTTGCTGCGGCTGTGTTCAGTGTGGTGATGACGGCTCTGCGGCACCATCTCTTCATCTGGAGCGTGTTCGCGCCCAAGTACTTTTACTTCCTGTTCGACATGATGGCCTCCACATTGGAAATCGTGCTGCTCCTCGGCGTCTTCGTCGTTTGGCCGTTGGTGGCATCCTCCCTCTCCCTCTGATGTTTCTCTTGATATGGCCGCCAACTTCCCCTTGGCTCCAGAGCCACAACCACGCTTCGAAGGACCAAGAAAAGATCGACCAATCCCAAATCATATTTTTATGAACAAAACAATCGAATCGGTATCTCCTTTAAAGGTTCGTTTTTGTATTTTCAATTGCTAAAAAGTTTAAAACTAATCAATTTTAAAGGCCAGAACAACAAAAGCCCAACTTGGCCCGAAGAGGGAAGAAGGAGAAGCTCTAACGTCGATATTGAGAAACTTTTTTTTGGGGGCTCCCAAAGAAGAAGATGATCAAGAGGACTGTCTCCAGGTCTCGCGGGGGTGAGGAGGAAGAGAGTATATATATCCCTCAGATGGACTATATGAAAGCCGGTCATCCTCACAAATGGTTCCTTTTCTGTCTCGCTTCTTTTTTTCGTTTTGTTTGACACGAGTTAACATGCGAAAAACCTATCAGTGCTGACAAAAAGAGCTCTCTTCTGGAGAAGCATTACAAACCTTTATGGGCGATTCTTATTGCTCTCCTCCTGATTGGACCGTACATATACATGAAAAGTCAAGGAGCAACTTCCGCTCTTACCTCACCACCATCGCCAACTACTGCCGCAAAAACAACAAACGTGAAAGCTGAAGAACGGCGGATAGGCGGCGAGACGGAGTTAGAGGATGGGGATGACGAAGGAGAAGACGTTAAAAAGGAGATGAACAGCTTTGCGGAACTTCTCTATTATCCCCGTCGAGCTCCAAAGAGTCTTTTTAACGAACAACAGAGCGAGCAACTAGCAACAGAAAACATGGACGCAGCAACGGAAGAAGCAGATAAGTTAAAAAAATTGAGAGACTTGGAGAAAGAGAGAGAAAAAGAAAGAGCCAAAGAATTGGAACTCGAGCGAGAACGACAACGAGAGCTCGAACAGGAAAGAGAGCGAGAGAAGCTCAGGGAGAAGGAGAGAGAGCGGCTTCGTGAGCTGGACCTCAAGAAAGAGAAAGAGCTGCAGAAGCAACGGCAGATGCTGCTCGAAAAGAAACTGCAGGACGAGAGAGAGGCCAAGGAGCGGCTGTTGAAGGAGGAGGCGGAACGACGGAGCAAAGCGGAGGAGGAGCTGCAAAAGGCCAAAGAGGACCTGGAGAGAGCGCGTCAGCGAGAGTCGGAACTGTTGGAACAGATGAAACAGAAGCAACTGGAAGAAGAGGAACAAGCGAAACAGAGAGAGGCAGGGAATGGTGTTCATATTGGGGAAGAAGAAGACGAGAAGGGGAACGAAGACGAAGGGGAAGAAGCGGTGGACGAAACCTATTATTATGAAGAAGGAGAAGAACAGGAAGAAGAGGTCGCAAAGAACCCATTCACAGCGTTGAAACCGGAGAGAGAGGAGGTTGCTGTCAGCGGACCGGTCACCATCTCGAAGCGAGGAACACTGCCGAGCAAAGGAGGGGCAGGAGGAGCAAAGGACAAGAAGAAGTTGATCATGAAGTCGAGCATGAAGAAGAAGGTGAAGGAGAGGGAAAAGCGGGTGTTCACGGAGGTCAGCAAGAACCCTTTGCTCGCCCAACCCAGCAAAGGGGGGATAGGCCAAGAGCTGTTCCGTTTTCAAGCGAAACGAAAGTATGTCTATTAAACAAACCAGTCAAAAAGATCTTGTTCAAAGCAGCTCTCTCTCTCTCTCTCTCTTTGGTCTTCTCTGTCTTCTCTTCTTCTGCGCGAGCAACAACAAGCACGACGCTCATCTCCGAGGGGTTGGTGTTGTCTGCAGGCAAGACAACCTGATGTTATGAGACCAGGAGAGCTTGCTCCGAAGATTATCGATCGCTCATACGAGAAAGAGAGAGAGAGAGAGAGAGAGAGAGAGAGAGAGAGAGAAAGAGAAAACAGCGGCCTTCTATCTCCCCAAGCTCGTTTCCCTACTTCGTCGTCATCTTCAGGTCGCGAGTCCGAACTTTCCACGGCCTTCACCGCATGTTCGAGCCATGCACGCTCACGCATGCGGCCTACCTTGCCAAGCGGATGGGGTCATCCCGGTGGCGATGGTGTCATGCTAGCAGGATAGCTTGGTTCAACTTATCAGCTGCAGTTGTACCCCTGGGGGCAGGCTGCGGTACTTGTCACTGCAGGCCAGCCTGGTTGGAGGTCTTCCCTCTCTCACACATGTTCGTTTTTGTTTTCGAGAGAATAACGTTGAAACCAAACCCCAAGCCTATGAAGCCAGCTGCCCTCTTCTTGCTCACCTCGACCTTCTTGCTTACTCTTTACCATTTCAGCCTGAGTTTGCTTCTCTCTCTCTCTCTCTCTCTCTCTCTCTCTCTCTCTCTCTTCGTTCTAGAACTGCTTGGCTCACTTTGTTTTTTTTCTTTTTGTTGAAGCACGGGGAGGGAGGTTCGACGAACTGCTCCGTCCCTCTCACCCCAATGCCGTTTGCCTCAACAAAAGCCAACTGGACTTTGGCTCCTCCGGATGCGAACACTACCTGGACACGGATATGATCTATCACGTGCCTGGCGTGAGGATTCCGGACCTCACCGGTGATGGCTTTGAGCTGTGGAGGACGTTAATAACAGGGTTTGCGCGACCTTCTCTCCTCCTCCTCCTCTTTTTTTCCCCCTTGTTCTCGGTGCCGTTCTGGATCACTTTCTCAGACTTTGCCTCTCTGTCTCTTTCTCTCTCTTTCTGCTCTCTCTCTCTCTCTCTCTCTCTC
Source organism: Balamuthia mandrillaris (assembly GCA_031835245.1). NCBI lineage: Eukaryota > Discosea > Longamoebia > Balamuthiidae > Balamuthia > Balamuthia mandrillaris. The sequence continues at coordinate 84,206 of JAVKOQ010000106.1, read as the reverse complement.
TCTCTCTCTCTCTTTCTCTGTGGAAAACAAAAAGGAACACAATGACTTCGTTTGCGAACCAAGCCTGCAGGGTTGCAAGTTCCAGATACCTCTGTCCGGTTTTCTTTCGTCCGTGCGTTAAGGTGCTCTCTCCCTTTGCCGATCCCAACAACTTCACTCGAGAGCAAGTGGCAGTGGTTGGGACCTACCCCTGCAGATACCTATGTCAAGAACACATCGAGCCCTGTCGAGGCAGCGTTCACGAAGAGTTTCTGGATTGCGAAGTGCCCGACCCGCATTTCTTCGATAGGCCTGCCTTCGACATCTTCCCGAAAGGTCCCAACGTGACGGTCCAAGCGGTTGCCCCCAACAACGACACATGGACGGTCCAGTTTCAGTGCTATGATGCGTGTCGTGATGTTGCATGTTTGTTTGTTTCTTCTTGTTCTTCTTCTTCGTCTTGTTCTTCATGTGCTTCTTCTTGTTCTTGCTCTTCTTCTTCTTCTTCTTTTTCTTTTTCTTCTTCTTCTTCTTCTTCTTCTTCTTTTCCCGTGCTTCATCATTTCTTCCTCCTTTCTAGTAAGTTGATCTTGTTTCTTTCACAGACTTTGGGTCGTTCGACTGTCCACAAGGAATGCATCGGACAGGCAGCGACAAATGCTCTTTCGACTGTCCCGAGCCACTGTTAGACAAATCGCAGTTCAACAGCCTCGTCCACATGATGTGCGCTGTCTCGTGGATCAGTATGGTATTGATGGCGTTCCTCCTCATCAGCTACCTTCTCGATCCCACGAAGAGATGGTATCCCAACCACCTGCCCATGTTCTTCTTCGCCTCCGTCATGTGCTTCTCCTTCGCCTTTTGCTTCGTCACCATTCTTGGCAAAGAACCCGAAGAGCTGTTGTGCAAAAGTACAAAGGAGCCGAACTACTTTGGAGATGGAGCATGCACGGTGCAAGGCATCCTCATTATGTACTTCTTCATGGCGGCGGTGTTGTGGTGGTTGGTCATCTGCTTCAACATCTTCTTGATGATGATCTTCGCTGCCAAGGGCACAGAACTGAAAAAAGGTAGACAAACGCTCCTCTTGCAAGTCGCCTATCACTCGTTTGCTTGGCTTCTTCCTTTGCTGCCAGTGATCATCGGCCTGGCAGCAAAGCGCATTGGGAGCAACGGATCGGACTTGTGGTGCACCATTCATTCCTCCGACGTGGACAATGCGTTAACGTTCATCATAAGAAATGGAGGCAGGATAGAGACGGAAGGAGAGACGGCCAATGTTTGGAGGTTTGCGCTGTTTTGGATGCCGCTTGTGCTTTGTCTGCTGGTCGGCATAACGTTCATTCTCGTGGTCATCGTCTTCCAGTTGAAGCAAGAGTTGGGGGTGAGAGGCTTTTTGACATTCGTGAAGGCGCAGTGGAGGATCTTCGCCTTCTTGGGGCTGTACATTTGGGTCTGCGTCTTCTTGTTCGCCTTTCTGCTGGACTTTACGGGCAAGCGAAACGCGCAGTACGAGGAATATGAGGAGTACATAGAGTGCCTCCTCCAGAAGACCTCGCCGTCTGAGTATTACATGCAGGAACATTCAACTTCAAAAGAGCTGAGCAGTCGTCGATGCGAATTGGACTCTATGGTATGCTATTTGTTAACTACCCTCGCTTTCTTCCTTCCATGTTGTGTTGTTCTTCTCTGTCTCCGTTCTTCAATTCTTCGTCTCATCCTTCCTTTCGTATTTGCGTTTTCGTTGAACTTCCTACAACAGATCAGCTATCCGTTGTGGGTGTTGGCAGCGTTCAACTTTGCAGGCCAAGGCCTCTTTGTCTTCCTCATCTTCGGCTCCAGCCCCAGCGTCTACCTCGTCTGGTGGCGGCTGTTCAATCACGCGCGTAACGCACGGTGGTGGCCCTTCCGTCGTCTGACCGACAAAACTGGACCCGATCCGCCTGTACCAACAACGGTTGGAACCACGAGTGGACGCTAGCTAACCCCACAGAGGGGTGGGTCTCCAGAGCTGAAACAAAGCCCAACATAGGGAGGAGATGCTCATCCTTTCTCTCTCTCTCTCTCCCGTAGAGTTTTGTTTCCTATGCTGTATAATTTCCGTGTCGACCTGAACATATGCCGTATCGACACGAATAAAACAAAGAAAAAAAAAGAAGAGGAAAAAGAAGAGATGAAGCAGCTGAGCCGGTTTACCCTCCTTTGGACGGGGTTGGTCCTGGTGACGCTCTGCGCGGAGGTGATGGATGGCCATCGCGTCACAGGAGCGAATGGCATAAGGGACAGCCACACGCGACAGAAACGAGGATTCTTCTTCGAGTCCCTGTGCACTTGCAAGTGCTGCAAGAAGCCAGGAGAAGATTGTTATCCCACGGAGAATACCACCTTCGAGGTCACCAGTTGCTCTTCTTGCGTCAAGGAGGCTTGCCGAAGTCGTTTTGACGTTTGTGCAAGCTCTGATATTGACGCCATCACGCCGTCTTGCCTTGGTGAGTGCTTGCACTCTTCTTCTCCTTCTCCTTCTCCTTCTCCTTCTCCTTCTCCTTCTCCTTCTCCTTCTCCTTCTCTCTCTGCCTCTGCCTCTGCCTCTGCCTCTGCCTCTGCCTCTGCCTCTGCCTCTGCCTCTGCCTCTGCCTCTGCCTCTCGCCTCTGCCTCTGCCTCTGCCTCTGCCTCTGCCTCTGCCTCTGCCTCTGCCTCTGCCTCTGCCTCTGCCTCTGCCTCTGCCTCTGCCTCTGCCTCTGCCTCTGCCTCTGCCTGCCTCTGCCTCTGCCTCTGCCTCTCTGCCTCTGCCTCTGCCTCTGCCTCTGCCCTATCTTCTGTTCCATTTCTCTTTCTCTTCGCTTCATCTTAAGATATTTTTTGTTTCAATTTCAGATCTAAAGACGGACTGGACTGAAGCAGTCATCATTGGTACGCTTGTGGCCATTGGCATTCTGCTTGTCCTCTCTATTGCCCAATACAAAGTGCCCTTCATCCGCAAAATTTTCCAAGTGAGTTCTTCTTTCTCCTGGCCTTCTTTGTTTTCTTCTTCTCTCTTATCTCTTCTTCTTGTTCTTCTCTTCTCCTTCTTGTCCTTCTTGTCCTTGTTCTTCTTGTTCTTCTTCTTGTTCTTCTTCTTCTTCTTCTTCTTCTTCTTCTTCTTCTGTCTTGTGCTTCTTCCTCATCTCTGCTTCCATCTCTTCACGCACCAAGGCAACGCCCCATCAATACAGAGTAAAACCGAAGCCAAATCAACTGTTCATTGGGCGAGAGGACTCTTACTTTGACTACACTCGCTACAACTCGGACGGGGAGAGCAGCTACTATCCCACGAGAAAGTATTCCAACTATGACACCATTCGTCGACCCTCTGACGGAGGAGACGGTGACGATACGTCAACAGCTTCCTTCATACAGAGCTTCTCTTCTCTCTCTCGTCCTTCTCTTTCTTCTTCCGTGGAATCTTTGGTAGGTTTTGATGAAGGAGGAGTTCACAGGGACCGAACGGAAGATGAATATTCTCTCAGCGAATGGGAAAAAGAAGGGGAATGGCAACATTGATTAAACTTACAAGACAAACATTTTACTTGGTTTTTTCTATAGCGAATCTGCATCGCTATCTCCCTTGATAGCATCCAGTTTCTTTCCTTGAACTCGAGTTACTTTGCCCGTCTTTTTCGCTCCGCTGTCTGGTCTGTCCATACTGATATCGGAGCTACTTCCCGTTGTACTTGATAGAGGGGAGCGACAGGTGAAAATTCTCCACCATACCAAGTAGATACGACGGCTGGTGCCAAAGATGAAGAAGACGAAGATGCCTTGGCCTGCAAAGTTGAACGCTGCCAACACCCACAACGGATAGTTTATCTGTTTTGTGTGGTGCAGTTTTTGGTAGTGTGAGTGTGCGGAATAGAGAAAGCAAAAAAGAGAACGAGAGAAAGAAAGAGAGAGGGAGAGAGAAAGAGAGCAAAGAGAGCATACCTCAGATGGAGTGGAGCATCGTACTGCTTCGTCATCGGGTACCGGGCGCTGTTCAATGTGTTCCCAGTAATACTCCATTGCTGTCTTTTCGAATAGACATTGAATATGCCTTTCGTAGGCATCATACTGGTCGTTCCTTCTGTTCAAAAAGTCCAACTGAAAGGCGAACAAGAAGATGCAGACCCAAATGTACAAGCCCAAGAAAGCGAAGATCCTCCATTGGCCTTTCACAAATGTCCAAAAGCCTTTTACTCCTGATTCTTGTCGAAGCTGGAAGATGATGACCACCAAGATCAAGGACACGCCGATGAAGACGCACAGCAAGATGGGCAGCCAGAACAAGACAAAGTTCCACACGTTGGTTGTCTCACCTTCCGCCTCAATGCCATCTCCTCTTCCAATGAAGAACTCTAGTGCATTGTCCTCGTCAGTTGAGTGGATGGTGCACCACAAGTCCGATCCGTTGGCCCCAAGCCTCTCCGCTCCCAGGCCGATGATCACCGGAATTAATGGGAGAAGCCAGGCGATGCAATGATAGCACACCATCATAGCCGTTCTTGTGGAACCTTTCTTCCAGTCTATGCTGCGAGCGGCAAAGATCAACATGAGGAAGATGTTCACGCAGATGACCAACCACCACAACACCGCCGCCATGAAGAAGTACACCACCAGGATGCCTTGCACTGTGCATGCCCCAGCGCCAAAGTAGTTGGGGTTCTCTTCATTCTCGCACAACATCTCCTCCGTGCCATCAGAGAGCATGCTGGCCAGGCAGAAGGCGAAGGAGAAGCACATGATGGCGATGAAGAAGAACATGGGCAGATGGTTGGGGAACTTCCTCTTGGTGGGGTCCACGAGGTAGGTGAGGATGAGGAAGGCCATCATGACCAAACTGATCCAAGAGATACCGCTCATCATGTCCGTGATGATGTCGAACTCGTCCTTCTCCAAAAGAGGTTCTGGACAGTTGAAGGCGCAACTGTCAACACCGCTCTGATGCATTCCTTGTGGACAATTAAATGCGCCAAGGTCTGTTTGTTGGCCATAAGAGAAAAAGCATGAGTATCGAGCAAACGAAGAGGAGAAAACGCAAACAGGAAGGGAAAACGAACATGAGATTTCTCTGCTATCTTCATAGCATTGAAAGTCATAGTCCCAAGTGTCGCCATTGGGAGCGGACACCTCCATCGTCACGTCCGGTCCCTCTGGCAAAACGTCGTAGATTGTCAAGTCAAAGTAATAGGGGTTGGGCACATCGCAATTGTAAAACACCTCCCGTAACTCAGCGGGGATGCTGCTGTCGCAGTAGAGGGTGTGATCCCAGCAGAGGTCCCGGCAAGGGTAGGTGCCGACCACCGCCACTTGCTCTTGGGTGTAGTTGTCAGGATCGGCGTAAGGAGAGAGCACCTCGTGGCATTCTCGGAAGTAGATGGGGCACATGAATCTGGCAGAATGGATTCTGCATGCTTGGTTGGCGATCGCAGTCAATGTTAGCCTTTTTGTCGTTGTTGTTTTTGTTGTCGGAAGCGGAGATGAGGATTAGAGAGTAACAAAGAAGCTGAAAAAACAAACACGCGAACGTAAAGCCACACAATGAACAACACAAATACCAAAGAGAAGAGTAACCAACGCAGTAAAAGACTGTCGCCAAAGCTCAAAGCCGTCCCCAGCAGTAAAGTTGGGAACCTGCACGCCCGGCACATGATACACCATGTCGTAGGTGAGGTAATGCTCGCAGCCGGAAGGGCCAAAGTCCAGCTCGCTCTTGTTCACGCAGACCGCATTGGGGTGAGAGGGACTCAAAAGCTCATCGAACCGTCCTGGCTTGGGGCTTTGGCAAACTGTTCCATTGGGTACCGAGAGAACGTAAGAAGAACGTGCAAAACTCCCTGTGGGAGACGTCGTTTGAAAAATAAAGGGCAACTGCAACCTACCGAGATAAGCCGGGAGCGACAAAAACAACAAGAGAAGCACTGCAAGCTGCATGACTCCGGGACGTTCTTTTGCACAAAAAAAATGTTTTCTTCCTCTCTGTCCACGGTACCAAGGACAGAGGCCCAAAAAAGCCAAAGTGGCGGTGACCAGAGAAGCACGTTCTGCCAAACAACCAATACCTCGTTTCCCCTTAGCAATCACCTAATAAGAGCGTTTTGTCGGGCGGGTTGCCGTTTTTACGTTTTTGGACCAAACCAAACTACACCAGCGCGGCACAACGCCATCGCTTGTTGCTCACCGCAATGATTAATGAATGAGGCAAGCCCACCAACGAGCAGACGCCAAAAATCGCCGACGCGAATAAATTAAATGTCCGTTTGGGTTTACTTGCACTACGAATGGTTGAGGACTTTAAAAGATGACGAAGCACAAAAAAACTCTGCGCCACACCAAAATGGGCTAAGTGCCCACTCCCAACAGACGCTGATGTCATCCGATCACTTCCACGAGGTGACATCACCATCAGACGATAAAGGGAAAAGAAAGCGAGGAAGAAAGAGAGGGCAAAGGAGGGAACAGGTCCAATTGCTTTTGTTTGTTTGTTTGTTTGTTTGTTTGTTTTGTTTTTTTAAAGCATTGTGAAATCGACGTTCCAATCATAAGCACGCTTGTTGTTTAGTACCGATTTACTCTCGTCTGGCGGGTGGTTGAATAAGGGGAGATTTGAAGTGAGGTCTGGGTGCTTTTGCCCACGGCAATCTTCCGGGTGCTTTTGCCTGCTCTTTCTTGCCTTCCTAAACAAAGGAACGAGTTCGTAACATCACCGCGGCAACGAGAGGGTGCTAGGTTTGAACGTTGGTTTTGCTTGCTTGCTTTTTTTCCTCCTCCTCTCTGTTCCCTCAGCCTCTACCAAGAATGATGAACGACATGCGAAAGAGAAAGCGCAACATTCAATCTATTTCAATCAGCACCAAAAGCAGCACTTCGATTTTTGACTTGCCATATTTGTCAAAATCCGAGGAGGCCTCTTGTTTACTGTAGGAAATCTTTTAAAAGTGCTTATTTTGAATGGCTCAAGGTAGGTCTCTTTCTTTTTTTTTTTCCTTTCTTCTTTTCTCATTCATGCTCTTGTGCTATTTCTGTTTCGTCTATGGAATGGGTCCATCTTTCTAAAGCTTATTTCTCCCTAAGTATCTTCGCGAACTTTTACAAGAACGAAATGAACAGGCAGAAATATTGGTTTGTAGTCTTCTTTGTTCCTTATCTCTTTCTACTGTTTATTAACATAAATGTCTCTATCTCTCTTCACCAAAAATTCTTGTTTACTACCACTTTCACCATTGCTGTTGCCAACGCCAACGCCAACGCCATCGCCAACGCCATCGCCAACGCCATCGCCATCGCCATCGCCATCGCCATCGCCAACGCCATCGCCATCGGCACCTTTCTTAGGACAAAAATTCTTCGAGGTGAGTTTAGATTCATCATTCTATAGTAACACAGACTGCTAGGCTCTTCTTTCTGTCGTTGGTGACACAATTTTACAGCAATGGGGCTACAAAGAAGACTGGACCACACTCACTGACACAATCACACTGCAGTTGAAGGAATGTATCAACAAATCAGGTATGTTTTTTGCTTCTTCTTGTTGTTCTCTGTTTCACTCTCTCTCTTTCTCTCTCTCTCTCTCTTCTCTCTTCATTCATTTTGTTTCAACAAATAACAGACCACAGCCCGTTATGCCCTCCCTCTTCTGACCTTTCTCATGTTGTCATGGAATTTATCTTTCTACTTTAATGTCCATGTCGTCATGAAATTATTGTTTTTTTTTAAATGTCGTCATGATAATATTTCTTTAGTTACCATGTCGTCATGAATTAAATTATGAAATCTCGTTGAAATTTGTGGTATCTGTTGTGATGTTTGTTAGGTTTGAAGAATATGGAAGCAAGAGAGAAACAGAAAGAAGAACGGTACCGCCGATGCAACAACACACCGCATGACGTACTCCTCAGGAACGGGAGTGTCCTCGATATGGCGGTAATGATATTCGAGTGCTGTCTTCTTGAAGAGACAACTTATGTGGTCCTCGTAAGCGTCGTACTGGTCACGGCGTCTACCCAAGAAGTCCAATTGAAAAGCGAACAAGAAGCTGCAGACCCAGATGTACAATGCCAAGAAAGCGAAGATCCTCCACTGTCCTTTCACGAATGCCCAAAAGCCTTTCACTCCTGATTCCTGTCGAAGTTGGAAGATGATGACCACCAAGATCAAGGACACGCCGATGACCACGCACAACACGATGGGCAGCCAGAACAAGACAAAGTTCCACACATTGGCCGTCTCTCCTTCCGCCTCGATTCCATCTTCTCCTTTGCCAATCACGAACTTCAATGCATTGTCCACATCTGACGAATGGATGGTGCACCACAAGTCCGATCCGTTAGCCCCAAGACGCTCTGCCCCCAAACTGATGACCAATGAAATCAAAGGAAGAAGCCAAGCGACGGAATGATAGCACATCTTCAAAATCCTCTTCGTTTTGGGCTTGTGCCAATCCACGCTTTTGGCAGCGAAGATCATCATCAAGAAGATGTTGAAGCAAATGACCAACCACCACAACACCGCCGCCATGAAGAAGTACACCACCAGGATGCCTTGCACTGTGCATGCCCCAGCGCCAAAGTAGTTCGGCTTCTCTTCATTCTCGCACAACATGTCCTTGGTGCCATCAGGAAGCACGCTGGCCAGGCAGAAGGCGAAGGAGAAGCACATGATGGCGATGAAGAAGAACATGGGCAGATGGTTGGGGAACTTTCGTTTGGTGGGGTCCACGAGGTAGGTGATGATAAGGAAGGCCATCATGACCACGCTGATCCAGGAGATACTGCTCATCATGTCCGTAATGGTGTTTAGCTCGTCCTCCCCCAACAGCGGCTCTGGACAGTTGAAGGCGCAACTGTCAACACCGCTCTGATGCATTCCTTGTGGACAATTGAACGGGCCAATGTCTGTCAGTAAACAGATGAAGGAAAGATAAAGAAATACGTGAGTGCGTTCTCAACAAAATACATGACACAAAAGAAAAGAAAAGAAAAGAAAAAATGAACGAACACGAAACATCTCGGCTAGCATCATAGCACTTAAAGTCGAACTCCCAAGTGTCGCCATTTGGAGATGACACATTTACCGTTGCCTCGGGTCCAACAGGAAATATGTCGTAGATTGTCAAGTCAAAGTAATAGGGATTGGGCACATCGCAATTGTAAAACACCTCCCGAAACTCAGCGGGGATGCTGCTGTCGCAGTAGTGGGTATGATCCCAGCACAAGTATCTACAAGGGTAGGTGCCGACCACCGCCACTTGTTCTCGAGTGTAGTTGTCGGGATCAGCGTAAGGAGAGAGCACCTCGTGGCATTCTCGGAAGTAGATGGGGCACATGTAACGGGAAGAGTGGATTTTGCACGCTTGGTTTGGTATTGACGCCAATGTAAACCTTTTTCATTGTCGATACCTTTGTTAAAACAATAACAAACGAACGAACGAACGAACGAACGAACGAAATGACAGAAAAAAAAAGGAGGAGCAAACAAACCCAGTGAGAACCTCTCTAAAAGCTTCAAAGCCATCCCCAGTTCTATTGGCGATCTGCACTCCGGGCACATGGTATATCATGTCATAGCTCAGATAGTGCTCACAGCCAGAAGAGCCAAAGTCCAGCTGGCTTTTGTTCACACAGGTGGCGTTAGGGTGAGATGGGCTGAGCAGTTCGTCAAACCTTCCTTCCTTTGGGGTGACTTGCCGAGCCGCTTCTGGTAGGAACGAGAAAGTAGGAGAAGAGGAAGCACAAATAACATAAAAAACAGAGTACATAAAAGACAAAAAAAACGAGATGGGGAACCACAGAACGAGACATGAAGAAAAGCACAAGCTGGCCAAGTTAGAAACGACCCATGTAGAGAATAATAATGAAAACGAACCGTGATTCGAAGAGACTGAGGAGACAAAGAAAACAAAAGGGAAGCCAGCAAAAGCGCTCTCCCCTGCCGCATTTCTTGCTTGGTTGCGTCCTCTTTTAAAAAAGTGGCCCAATTAAGCCCTCTAAGACCGACCAGCTGCCCCCATCCTTTTGCGACAACGATCAACGCAACGTTGCCCATAAAAAAACATGAAATGAAATCATTATCACAACCGGACAACGTCAACACTACGAACCCATTTGGAGTTTGCAGCTCCCTCTTCGCTTGCGTTAGAGACCAAGAGTGGTTTGGTGTCCCAAGAGTGGTCTGCCATACTCTGTGTGTGTGTGTGTGTGTGTGTGTGTGTGTGTGTGTGTGTGTGTGTGTGTGTGTGTGTGTGTGTGTGTGTGTGTGTGGTGTGTGTGTGTGTGTGTGTGTGTGTGTTTTTTTGTTAAAAAGCGTAGCAGCCCATCCAACACTACCGGCCCTCGTTTGGCTGGCTTGTGTTTGTTTGTCGAGTTTGATTGAAGTAAAAAAAAAACTTCAACAAAAAAAAAAAACAACAAAGGGAACGAACCAAAAAAATGGACACTTGCAACAACGACACATCGGAAGGGCGGAGCGAGCAACACCAGAGGCAGGGCAACCCGGATTGTCCATCGTTCCTTTTTTTTTTTGGTGGCCATGCAATTGCAACAGAAAATTGGCAGAAAGGCGGGAAATGGAATTTCGTTCAAATTTACAAAAATTAATTTACAAAAAATAAATACAAAAAAAAAACATTTTGATAAATAAATAAATAAAATAAATAGGCCACTCTCTTTGCTCGTGATGCTGCTCAGCTCCTTTTCCTCCGTGCATGGAGGTTAGTTTAATACCTTTTCCAAGCCGTAGTCGGTGGAGGTTGCTGAAATGCTTGTTAGGCGGGAGCGAGAGGTAATGATCTTCCACCAGCCCCAGTAGATGTGCCGGCTGGTGCCAAAGATGAAGAAGACGAAGAGGCCTTGGCCTGCGAAGTTGAACGCTGCCAACACCCACAATGGATAATTTATCTTTTTTGTTGTTGCATGCAAGATGATAAGAACAGGTAAGAACAAACAAAAGATTAAGAAGAAGAAGAAGAAGAAAAAGGAGGAGAAGCAGAAGTCCTTACATTCGATTCGAAGGTGCAGGTGCTCACAGCCTCCGCTGGAACCGGCCGGTTGAGCTTAGCAAAGTAGTTATCAACGGCGGTCTTCTGGAAGAGACACTGAATGTGGTCCTCATAGGCATCGTACTGGTCGTTTCGTCTGCCCAAGAAGTCCAATTGAAAAGCGAACAAGAAGCTGCAGACCCAGATGTACAATGCCAAGAAAGCGAAGATCCTCCACTGTCCTTTCACGAATGCCCAAAAGCCTTTCACTCCTGACTCCTGTCGAAGTTGGAAGATGATGACCATGAGGATCAAGGACACGCCGATGAAGACGCACAACACAATGGGCAGCCAGAACAAGACAAAGTTCCACACATTGGCCGTCTCTCCTTCCGTCTCGATTCCATCTCCTGCTCCAATGATGAACTTGAGTGCATTGTTGTAATTCGAAGAATGAATGGTGCACCACAAGTCCGATCCGTTGCTCCCAAGCCTCTCTGCTGCCAAACCGATGATCACCGGTAGCAAAGGAAGAAACCATGAGAAGCAGTGATAACCTCCCATCAATAGCGGTATTGTGGATCCGTTCTTCCAATCGATGTCCCTGGCAGCGAAGATCATCATCAAGAAGATGTTGAAGCAGATGACCAACCACCACAACACCGCCGCCATGAAGAAGTACACAATGAGAAGGCCTTGCACCGTGCATGCTCCATCTCCAAAGTAGTTCGGTTCGTTTGTACTCTCGCACAACATCTCCTCCGTGCCATCGGAGAGCATGCTGGCCAGGCAGAAGGCGAAGGAGAAGCACATGACAGAAAAGAAGAAGAATATGGGCAGGTGGTTGGGGAACTTTCGTTTGGTGGGATCGATGAGGTAGGAGAGGATGAGGAAGGCCATCATGACCAAGCTGATCCAGGAGATGCCGCTCATCATGTCCGTGATGGTATTAAACTCGTCTTTCTTCAACAGAGGTTCTGGACAATCGAAAGCACACGTGTTGCTCCCTGTACGATGCATTCCTTGTGGACAGTCGAACGAGCCAATGTCTATTTCAAAGCAATAAGCAATGAACAAAACAAAGAAGCTTCAAACAAGAAAAGAAGGAGGAAAAACAAACATGATACTCTTCGGCTGCCATCATAGCATTGAAAGGTATAGTCCCAAGTGTCACCGTTGGGGGCTGACACAGTCACCGTCACGTTCGGTCCCTCTGGAAGAATGTCATACACTGTAAAGCCAAAGTAATACTTGTTGGGCACATCGCAGTTGTAGTATAACTCCCGTAGCTCAGCAGGGATGCTGCTGTCGCAGTGGCCGGTGTATTCCCAACACAGGTCGCGACAAGGGTAGGTGCCGACCACCGCCACTTGCTCTCGAGTGTAGTTTTTGGGGTCGGCATAAGGAGAGAGCACCTCGTGGCATTCTCGGAAGTAGACGGGGCACATGTAACGGGCTGAATGGATTCTACAAGTTTGGTTTGGGATGAAGGGAATAGAATACCTTTGTAGCTTTTTGGTAAGAAAGAGGCAAGAAAGCGAATAAAATGCACGGAAGACCGAAAGGACGAAACAACCAAGCTAGCAACAAAAGAGAAAGAAGAAAGCAAGAGGGTAAGAAGCAAACTAACTCAACGCCGATATCTCTCCAGGCCTCGATACCATCGCCGGAGACGTTGGGCAGCTTCTCGCCCGGCACGTTGTACACCATGTCATAGGCAAGATAATGCTCGCAGCCAGAAGAGCCAAAGTCTAGCTCGCTTTTGTTCACGCAAACAGCGTCGGGGTGGGTGGGGCTGAGGAACGCGTCATAGATGCCTCCCTTCGCGTTGCTTTGGCGAGCGGCTACGAAGAGTGAGAAACAGGAAGTAGAGAGAGAGAGAGAAAGAGAGAGAGAGAGAGAGAGAGAGAGAGAGAGAGAAACCAACCAAATTCAGAAGAGAGTGCAAGCAAGAGCAGAGTAGTGAGCAAAAGGGTTGCCTGCCGCATCGCGCAAGGAAACGCTTTGAAACTCTTGGCGAGCGGGCAGTGCCTTCTTCAAAAAAAAACTTTCCTCTATTGGCGAAAATGACTAATGCTGACCTATTGCCTAACAAGCGGCGGCGGTAACGCAGCACCCAAGATTTGGTTAATGATATAGTGGTAGTATATAGAAGGCTGTTATTTCATGTCGTCCTGAAACGGAGCACGATGTGATTGGTTAAGACAAAGCACCAATCAACAATCGAAAAAAAACCCCTTTGCTGAACAAGGAGGAAGGGCAAGAGGGGACTGTAAAAGCTCGGTGACCACCCACCACAACGAGTTGCCCTCCTTGCCCAGAGATTGGCCAGCTCGCCGCTGTTGCCCAAGTTGCAACCTCTCCTACAGTGAACTGACCTCTCCTACTACTCGCAGAGGAAGAAGGACAACCAAGCCAGTGGTGAGAAGGTATTTGGTGGGAGTTGTTGTGTTGCAGCTGGAGCTGCTTCCAACAGCCTCTTGTTCCCTTGCTTTAGAGCAGATCCATTTAAAAATAATACAGTTACAACACTTGGCAGCTAAAGTAAGTTACATCGCATCGACGTCGCTATAGTTGGATGTGCTCAGCTGCTTCCCTTTCACTCGCGTTACTCTTCCAGAAGTGCTTGGCTTGTCCATGCTGAGGTCGGTGGTGCTTCCTGCCACGCTGGACAAGGGAGTGCCGGAGGTAATGAGCCGCCACCAGGCGCGGTAGATGCGACGGCTGGTACCAAAGATGAAGAAGACGAAAATACCTTGGCCTGCAAAGTTGAATGCTGCCAACACCCACAACGGATAGTTTATCTGTACGTGTTTGTGTTGTTCAGAAAGTTGAATGTGTAAATGAACAAGGAGAAGAAAGAATAGAGGAGAGTAACAAGAAGAAGGAAGAAGAACGAAAAACAAAGAATGAAAATAAACGAGAAGAAGATGAAGTAGAACAACAACAACAACAACAACAACAACAACAACAAGAACAACAACAACAACAACAACAACAACAACAAGCACAACATTTTGAAGATTAAGAAGAAGAAGAACAAAAAGCAAAAGCAGAACATAGAACCTGTAAGCTTACGTACCTCTGAAGATAGTGTACATGTGAATCGCGATTCCTCTGGAACGGGCATGCCGATCTTCTCATGGTATCTCTCCACTGCTGACTTCTGAAAGAGACACTGAATGTGCTCCTCGTAGGCATCGTATTGATCGTTTCTTCTGTTCAAAAAGTCCAGCTGGAAAGCGAACAAGAAGATACAGACCCAAATATACAAGCCCAGGAATGCGAAGATCCTCCATTGGCCTTTGATGAAGGTCCAGAACCTTGATGCCAGTCTCTTGTCGGATTTGGTAGATGATGACCACCATGATCAAGCACATGCCGATGGCGATGCACAGCACGATGGGCATCCAGAACAAGACAAAGTTCCACACGTTGGTTGTCTCTCCTTCCGTCTCGATTCCATCACCTGCTCCAATGATGAAGGTCAGGGCGTTGTCCTCGTCGGTCGAGTGGATGGTGCACCACAAGTCCGATCCGTTGGCTCCCAGTCTCTCCGCCCCCAAGCTGATGATCAAGGGAATCAAGGGGAGAACCCACGCTACCAAGTGATAGCATACGATCAACCCTGATACAGTTGATCCTTTCTCCCACTCAAAACCCTGTGTGGCGAAGATCATCATGATGAAGATGTTGAAGCAGATGACCAACCACCAAAGAACAGCTGCCATGAAGAAGTACACCACGAGCATGCCTTGCACTGTGCATGCTCCAGCGCCAAAGTAGTTTGGCTCCTTTGTACTTTCGCACAACATGTCCTTGGTGCCATCAGGAAGCACGCTGGCCAAGCAGAAAGCGAAGGAGAAGCACATGATGGCGATGAAGAAGAACATGGGCAGATGGTTGGGGAACCTTCCTTTGGTGGGATCCAGAAGGTAGGTGAGGATGAGGAAAGCCATCATGACCAAACTGATCCAGGAGATGCCGCTCATCATGTCCGTGATGGTGTCGAACTCGTCCTCATTCAAGAGAGGCTCTGGACAGTCAAAAGAACACATGTTGATCCCTGTCCCATGCATGCCGTCTGGGCAACCAAAGTCCCCGACATCTAGTAGTAGTAATAAAAAGTTTATTTGCTCTGAGAGCAACACCAATCTATACATAAAAAGTAAGCCTTGTACATACATAGTGTACTCTTACTTTTCTTACTCCCTCATCCTCAATGCCTTCCCAATTGTTACTCAATTCACAAGTGAAAGGTGTTTAATGAGATTTCAGACCAACTTTGTATCATCTAGCTATCCTTTTCTTTCCCTTTCCTTTTTCCTCTTTTCCTTGCTTACATTACTTCCAAAGACTGATAAAATGCAGAAGAACTTCCATGCTTCCAACTTGCTCTTGCTGCCCATAATCTCCAGACTCGTTTACAACTTTGCTTACATTGTTCCATCTCTTGAGCTCTGTTACATTTCTTTCCACTTGACAGGAGCTTTGTTGTACAGTCTTCAATAATCAGCTTTCTGACTTGTTCTTCACTTCCATTGTCCACACTCCAGATTCTAAAGCGATCTTCCCAAAGGTTAGGACACCTTAACAGGAAGTGTTCTGCTGTTTCTTCCTCAGCATCACATGCAGGGCACTTGCTATCCACCTCAGACTTCTGAATGGATCCCCACTTTTTTCCAATAGGCAGTCCACCACAGCGAATAGCATTCATCAAACGTTCTTTCCTTGGGTTGGTAATCACTAAGCTCCGTTGTTGTCCAACCAAACATCTTCCATTTGTCAAGAAGTTATGCCATAGCCATGCTCTTGTTCCTCTTTCTCCTTCAGCTGCATACTCCATCTTGGCTACTCGAGTTAAGGCCCTCATCCTCTTGGCTTTCTTTTCAACAACTGTCGTTCCGTCACCTCCCTCACCTTCATTCTTCTCCCCTTCCTCTTCACTTGCTTGGCTTACCTCTTCAAGTAGCTCAAAGTGGCCATCTTGCCTCTCAGCATGATGAATTACTGCTTGGCTTTCCAACTCACAGTAGGCCTTGATGGTCAACCAGCCCAATTCTGCTCTACAAACCCCCGCCACAGTCCTTCGATGAACTTGCAATACACTTCTTGCTGTCTCATTCCACACTGCTTCGATCTTCTTCCACCATGATTTGGAAAGCTCTGTCATACATAATCCATATGACAAGGAAGACTTGACAATAGCCTCTGCAGCAATCTGGGCAGTGCGTGTACCAAGGCCTTGGGCAATGGCTCCCCGCTGCCTAAGGCTGTAGAGGGCTTGCTTGGCCTTGGTGATCCTCTCCTTGGCATGAGTTGTCCATTCCCCACTTTCTTCAAACCACAGTCCCAGGTACTTGGCCTCCTTCACCCGTTTCACCGCCTCCCCCTTCAGTCTCCACTCTTGAAAATGAGCCTTCTTTCCTTGTACTAGCACCACTGATTTCTTTGCATTGAACTGAAGTCCCAGAGCATTCACTGCCTCCACTGCTACATTCAATCTTCTCTGAAGCTCAAATGGGTCGCTGGCCACCACTGCCAAGTCATCTGCAAACAACAAGCAAACATTCCATGCTTTATCTCCTCTTTCCTTCTCCTCTGCAGCTTGTAGCTTTCTTGCCACCACATCAATGTATACATTGAACAAGAATGGAGACAAAACTCCTCCTTGCTTAACTCCTCTTTCCACCAGAAATTCCTCTGAAAGCTGCCCATTCATGCGAATAACACTCGTCATACCATGGTACCCCTCTGTAATGATACCCACTGCTGCCTCTTCTGCTCCTCTTTTGCGTAATGTCCTTGCCAGTATGTCATGGTCAAGCATGTCATATGCCTTGCTGATATCCAACAGAGCAATATAGGTACGTTCTTTGCTTCTCTTCATCAGGCATTTCTTCAACCGCCACACCTGATCCATGACTCCCCTTCCTTTTCTAAATCCACCCTGGCAAATACTTATCCACCCTTGCTCTCTTGCTTGTATGTTCAATTGTACCAAGATAGCTCCTTCAAACACCTTGGCTGCATTGCATAGGAGAGTAATACCTCTATAGTTTGCTGGATTCTGGGGATCTCCTGCCTTATGCAAGGGAATAACCACCCCCTGTTTCCCCTCCTTGGGGAATATGCCTTGGTTCTCAATGACCTTGATCAGCGTCCAAGTTGCATCTTGCACATGTTTGCCTCCATACTTCATCATTTCCCCATCAATATTGTCCACCCCAGCTGCTTTGCCCACCCTCAATCTTTTCCTCCATGCAAGATTAAAACTCTCCTTCTTAAGCCAGTTACTACCAGACCAAGGCAGTCCTTCTGGACCTGCTTCCTCTCGATGCAAGCTCCCAATGGAAGAATCCTTCCTTCCCAGCTTTGCCCAATGTTCCTTGAAGGCTGCCGTGCTACCGTGGTGCGCCCTAACTGCTTTGGGCTCTGCTCTACGCTTTGCCACTATCCTCCACATGTTGCCGATCCATTTCTGCATTTCCTTGATGTTCTCTTGTCTTTTCCACTTCATCCAGTCCCATTTGTTGGCTCTCCACAACTTCACAAACCTTTTCCTGAGTTCCACAAATTCCTCTCTGGCCTTTCCATCATTCTTTCCTTCTCTTAGCCACTGAGCATGGGCTATCACTACCTGCTTGTTCAAGGATGTTAACTCTGCTGTCCACCATGGCTTCCTTGCCCTGCTCGTTGTTGCTCCTATCAGGCTCCTTTCTCTACCAAACCATCTCATTGCACAATCCCACAATCCTTTTTTCCACTTGCTCCAAAGATCTTCAACAGTAGCTGTTCCCTCCCGTGTTTTCTTGACCATGGCCTTCCATTCCTCTCCTTTGAAGAAACGCTTGCACCCGCGTTTGTACTCCCTCCACCTCCTCTTGCGATCTTCCTCCGAGTAGGACTTCCACTTCCATCGTTCCATCCAAACCCCGCCACAATTATCTGCTGGGTCCTTCAACTCGACTACCAGTGGTCGATGATCGGTCCAAGCTTGCCATCTGTCACCAACTACCTTGCCCGTCCATCTCCATGCTACCACATAGTCCACAATGCTCTTTCGTTTTCCAGCTCTCCATGTAAATACTGGCGCTTCCTCTTCGAGCTGAGGCAACGAGAGGGCCAGCCTTTTGAAAGCCTCCACCAACACCTTTCCTCTCGCGTTGTAAGTAGATTCACCTCTACCATTCCATCCCTTTCCAACCCTGGCGTTCCAATCACCTCCAATAATCAGGGGTCTTCCTTCCTTGACCACGTCCAGGATTCTTTTCTCAATCGCAGCCAAGGTGACCTTAAAGTTGTCCACGGTACCTCCTGGAGGGAGATACACTATACCGATTATAAAGATGCAACCCTGTCCCGCCAGTTCCACCCAAGTGGAGTTGGGTGTTCGCCACTCTTTCCTTTCTCTGATGTTCCCCTTGAAGCCCTCTCGAACAAAGAAACCTGCGCCACCCCTTCCATAGCCACTCCTCCCTGGAGCAGCCCCTCCACCCATCCACCGATACCCCTCCAAGCGAGGGGCAACCATCCTCCTATGTTCGCACACTCCAATAATGTCAAATTGCTTACTGTCAGCCCAACAGCTGACCAATTCCTCTTGTCCCCAGCCCCTAGAGTTGACAAACGCTACTGAAGTCATTGGGTCTCCTCTCCTTCCTCCTCCACAATGTCAGACCAGTTGGCAGCACCATGATACTCCTCCTCAGCCAGCGCGATGCTTGAGAGTTCCAAAGAGCTGTCCAAGGCCACTGTTCCAACATTCTCCTCCTTTTCCTTCTTCTTCTCCATCTTTCTTTGCTCTTTAGGCTTCCACAGCGGTTTACCTTCATTCTTGGCTTCTTCAATTCGGGCTTTGCCCACCCACCAGCGGGTAAAAGCATACAGCCTGGCTCTTTCCGCAATAATGTCTTCGGCAGCCTGGGCCGGCTCCAAAGTAACTCCCCAATGCTGCGTGCCATTCTTCTCTCCTACTTTCCACACTCCGACGTGCTTGAGCCCCAGCTCGAAGATCCTCTCACTTACCTTTTCCTTCTTAAGGTCCTTACCGCTCACCACAATCGATCTGCCCTCCACCGCCCCTACCTTGGAGTAGGGACTGGCAAAGCCATACTTTGGTTTTACTGTAGACCAATAGTTCGGGTCGGTTACTGTATCTTTGGTCCACGGCCTCCTGTATATGTTGGAGTTATCCTGCCAACATATCCCTTGTTCCTTTGCCATTTCTTCCTTCCAGTATTCCAAGCTTGGCGCGCTGACCGTAGTTGCCGTTGGAGGGAAATTCCTTTCCGCAGTAATCATATCACACCGCGGAGCTGATCCGACCACCTCCACGTAAGACCGTTGGGAACCCAGAGTAAGGCCGCCTTTGGTACTATTTGCACTTCCTTTTTCCACCATAAGATTATTGATCTCCTTGTCGAGGGATTCAATCAGGTCCCTGAATCGTACAATCACTGCGAGTGAGAGTACGCCTGCCTCGGAGAGCTTACCACACTCGTGAGAAACACGGCTAATACAATCAAACAGCAGCGCCACTTGACTATTGGTTCGCTCCTTAACGCCGGCTGCACTGACTGAGTCCGAATCAATCTTCCCCTTGGGCACAACACTTGTCCCTTCCTCTCGGCGGGGCGAATCCGCTACCGAGTTACACTGATCCTCTGCCCCTCTGTCGTCCTCCTCCTTTTGGTTCACCCTGGGAGAAGGAATCTTTGATTTCTGTGGTAGTGTTCAAAGCCCATACTTTTTCCAACGCTTAACGAATGCCTTCCAGAAATCTGATTAGGTTTGTTCCCTTTGACACTGTGGGATCCTTATTTTTTTGCAGCTGTGTGCTGGTCACTGAACATTGGCTGCTGAGGGTCTCTGTGTCAAGAGATTCTTCAGGGCTAGATCACCCCATCATTGTAGACCTGTCTCTCTCCTGACTTCTATGTCAGTCCATCCATATTTCATGAGTCTCTTCTTTTCCGCATTTTTTCGTCCCCGACATCTATATATTAAATGTTTTATCTATGTTGTCAGTTTAGAGAAGAAGAACAAGAACAAGAAGAAAAAGAAGAAAAACAACAACACTAACAACTTAAGCAACAACAAGAAGGGAAACAAACACGAAACGTCTCGATTCCTATCGAAGCACTGATACTCATAATCCCAAGTGTCACCGTTAGGAGCAACCGCCTGCACCGTCACGTTGCCGTCCGGGGGAAAGATGTCATAGATGGTCGCTCCGAAGAAAACGGGATTAGGTGTCTCACAGTTGAGGAATGCCTCTTGGAACTCTGCCGGCACACTCGTTTCGCAGAATGGAATGTACTCCAGGCAGAGGTCTCGGCAAACGTAGGGGCCAACCCTGGCCACTTGGTCAGGGGTGTAGTTGTCGGGATCGGCGTTAGGGGAGAGCACCTCGATGCACTCCCGATAGTACGTCGGGCACAGGTGCCTCGCCGAGTGGATTCGACAAGCAGAGTTCGAGACAAATGGAAGGGTGAACCTTATTATTATTTTTTTTGAAAACAAAACGTAAACAACGAACGAAAGCATGAGAGAAAAAGAAACTCAAAAGGCTGAAAAGAATGAACAACAAAAACAAAAAAAAAAGACCATGAAAGAGCAGAGCACTTACCCAATGACAATTTCTTTCCAGACGTCAAAGCCGTCGCCTGTGGTGTTGGGAATCTGTACGCCGGGCACCATGTAGACCATGTCGTAGTCCAAGTATTGCTCGCAGCCAGAGGAGCCAAAGTCTATCTCGCTTTTGTTCACGCAGATGGCGTTTGGGTGGGATGGTGCCAAAAGCTCGTCATAGATACCTCTTGGTGAGTCGCTTTGGCGAGCGACTTTTGTTTTCTCAGGGTTGTTAGCAGAGAGAAAGCGAACACAGAGGGAGAGAGAGAGAGAGAGAGTGAGAGAGTGAGAGAGAGGGAGACGGAGAGAGAGACAGAGAGACAGAGAGAGAGAGAGAGAGAGAGAGACTGAGAGAGCGAGGGCAAGTGAAACTGAAATAGAGAAAGAGTTACAAGTGGGCAATACAAAGAAATAGAAACAAAAATAGAAACAAACCAAGAAAGGAGGGAAGAGACAAAAACAACAAGCAGGCAAGGAAAGTAGTAAGCGGCTGCATGTGGCGTGGATAAAAGTGAAGGGACTGTTTTACTTGGTTTGCTGTAAGACTGTTGGCGTATTCGCTTGTTTTTGTTGTATTTTTCTCTTTTAATAAGAAGCTGAGCTCTTGCGTGCCAACGGTTCCACAGCCTCCGCGTGCAATACGGACAAAAAGAAAATGTCAACGAGCGATGCTATCGGTGAGTTATGGTAAAACAGACCGTTTGATTCCTATATTAATTAATAAACGATGGGGCCACCAATCACGTTAGGCCTATATTACCCCAGTGGATAGTGAAAAAACCAGGTGTAAGGTAGGTAATGGAAAGTCCAAATCTCACGTTTCTTTAAACACAACAGCCTCCCTTTTTTCCTATATACTCAAAAGGAAGTGATCAGCTTCAGTAGATGGACCTGTAAGAAAAGAAAATAACAGGTTGAAGCATCCGTCAAGTTTCGTTGCCCTGTGGGCAGTGTTGTCGTATCCACGATAAGAAAAATGAGATGCAACAAAGACAGAATTGAAAAGTGTTGAATTTATAACGATTTTCTTTTACAAAAAACATTTGAAAAACAAAAAAAAAACTTGCTCTTTTCCTGTGCATAACTAGTCAAAAAAAAGGCGGGAACAAAAACGTGCTCGTGTTACAAAAACGGGGTTGACTGGCTGTAAAGATGTTTGTTACAGCCCATCATCGTCGCTCTTGGTAGAGCTCAATTGCTTTCCTTTCACTCGGTTGACTCTGCCGGTGCCTTTTTCAACGCTGGGGTCGGCGCTGCTGGCTGATGAGCTTGACAAGAGGGAACCGGTGGAGATAAGCTTCCACCAGGCGCGGTAGATGCGACGGCTAGTGCCGAAGATGAAGAAGACGAAGATACCTTGGCCTGCAAAGTTGAATGCTGCCAACACCCACAACGGATAGTTTATCTGGTTGATGCGTAGGTTTCGATTATGGTTAGGAGGACAAAGAGAACGAGTAGGAGAGGAAGAGAGAGAGCAACGATAAGAAAAGAAATGTACCTCTGAGGCAACAGTGCAATCCACGATTTGTTCCTCTGGAATGGGAGTGCCGACCTTCTCATGATAGTTCTCGAGTGCTGACTTCCTGAAGAGACAATTGATGTGCTCCTCATAGGCATCGTACTGATCGTTTCTTCTGTTCAAAAAGTCCAGCTGGAAAGCGAACAAGAAGATACAGACCCAGATGTACAAGCCCAGGAAGGCAAAGATCCTCCATTGGCCTTTCACAAAAGTCCAGCAACCTCGCAAACCAGACTCCTGTCGGATTTGGTAGATGATGACCACCATGATCAAGCACATGCCGATGGCGATGCACAGCACGATGGGCATCCAGAACAAGACAAAGTTCCACACGTTGGTTGTCTCTCCTTCCGTCTCGATTCCATCTCCTGCTCCAATGATGAAGGTCAGGGCGTTGTCCTCGTCGGTCGAGTGGATGGTGCACCACAAGTCCGATCCGTTGGCTCCCAGTCTCTCCGCCCCCAAGCTGATGATCAAGGGAATCAAGGGGAGAACCCACGCTACCAAGTGATAGCACACCATCATGATCGTTGCCGTCGATCCTTTCTTCCAGTCGATGCCTTGGGCAGCGAAGATCATCATGATGAAGATGTTGAAGCAGATGACCAACCACCAAAGAACAGCTGCCATGAAGAAGTACACCACGAGCATGCCTTGCACTGTGCATGCTCCAGCGCCAAAGTAGTTCGGCTTCTCTTCATCCTCGCACAACATGTCCTTGGTGCCATCAGGAAGCACGCTGGCCAAGCAGAAGGCGAAGGAGAAGCACATGATGGCGATGAAGAAGAACATGGGCAGATGGTTGGGGAACTTCCTTCGAGAGCGATCCACGAGGTAGGTGATGATGAGGAAGGCCATCAAGACAAAGCTGATCCAAGAAATGCCGCTCATCATGTCCGTGATGGTGTCGAACTCGTCATCGTTCAGCAGTGGTTCTGGGCAGTTGAATGCACACGTGTTGGGGCCTGTTTTATGCATTCCGTTCGGACACCCGAACGAAACAATGTCTGTTGAATTATTTTTTTTTGTTTCAGTTAGCCAAAGCCAGTGCACAAAAAACACGAGAAAGAAGGAGAAGCATAAGGAAGAGAACGAACATGAAATGTCGCGACTGCCATCGTAGCACTGATACTCATAATCCCAGGTGTCACCGTTGGGAGCAATCGCTTGCACCGTCACGTTGCCGTAGGGAAAGATCTTATAGATGGTCTCGCCAAAGAAGTAAGTGTTGGGCTTATCGCAGTTGAGGTACTCGTCGTGGAACTCCTCGGGGATGCTGGGGGCGCACGGGGCATTGTGCTCCTCACAGAGGAAATTGCAAGCGTAGGGGCTGACCCTGGCCACTTGGTCCGGGGTGTAGTTGTCGGGATCGGGGGTGTAGTTGTCGGGGTCGGCGTTGGGGGAGAGCACCTCGATGCACTCCCGATAGTACGTCGGGCACAGGTACCTCGCCGAAGTTACTCGGCAGGCCGAGTTGGCAATGAAAGGGAGGGAAGAACTGTTTTTTTATTGGGTCTGTGAGCAGCACATTCAACGAGAGAGAGAGAGAGAAGAAAAAACAGATGGAGAAAAAAAAAGAAAGCACAAAAGCGGAGTTCACCAACCCTATCGCGGCCTCTTTCCAGATGTCAAAGCCATCGCCGGTAACATTGGGAAGCTTCACGCCCGGCACATAGTAGACCATGTCGTAGGTCAGGTACTCCCCGCAGCCGGACTCCCCAAAGTCAATCTCGCTTTTGTTCACGCAGATGGCATCCGGGTGGGACGGCGCCAGAAGCTCGTCGTAGATGCCCTGTCCCTCGGCTTGGCGGCCACCTTTGTTTATCGGGGATATAAGAAAGAAAAAGAAAAGGGGAGAGAAGGAGAAACAATGAGCAGAGAGCATCGTGAGAAGATTTTAAAAAAAACAAACTCATCGAGGAAGAGGAGAAAAAACAAAAGAAAAGAAAACAAACCGAGAAGGGACAAAAACAACAGGCACACCAAGGACAGGGTCACGGACTTCATGGTGTGTTCGGTGGTATAGGTGTGTAGTTTTAAAAATAAATAAAGCAAAACGAACAGATAAAACAAAAGTGGGGTTTGAAAGCGAGAGAGCACTGTGATGAGAAATGAACTATTTTTTTTCTTTGTTTTTCTCCTGTGTGACACACAACCGGACCCATCACCCCAACCACGCCTGCCCCACAACCAGCCTCCAAGAATGCAGAAAGCGGTGCGCTAGATGGGCATTCATCATTGACGGTGCTTTCCGTATTGGGGCCAATTCATTAGCCATCCACCAATGGCTCAGGGCCAGGCGCGATCTTGGACCCCCTAACCAAGGATGATGAACTCTTTGGTACTGGCCCCATGGCGTTCATCCCCGAGAAAGGAAGGCAATAACCACGATTGCCTGCCGATGCTTTGCGCCTTTGCTCATATAAACGTGCCAATTAGCCTTTTTGATGGGATGGGAACAACTGCTCAACGCAGTTTCCAGGCGAAGAGATAGAGGGTACGCCCGAAAGACCCCTTCCCCCCCCAACCGACATGGACAACCCGCTCGCGGAGTTGAGGTAGGGAGGGCAGCGGGGTCAAACGGAGGCATCTGTCCACTTTGGTGGTTGTGCTATTTATTTTTTTTTGAATAGACCACAAGGAGAGAGAGAGAGAGAGAGAGAGAGAGAGAGAGAGGAATAGGAGGGAAAATAACAGAAAGCAAAGACCGCCTTCCATTATTTTTGTACAACAGAGAAGAACAAAAACGACAACAGCATGCAACTCATCACCCCAAAACAAAACAAAAACCACAACGCAACCTACAACGGGTCATCCTCGCTCTTGCTGCTCAGCTGCTTGCCTTTGACGATCGTTATCTTGCCGGCCTTTTTAGCGCCGCCGGCCGAGCCCTCCATCTTCTCCAAGCTGTTGTGGTTGTTGCTGCTGGAGTTGGAGCTCGTGAGGGTGGCGCGGCCGGTGAAGAGCCGCCACCAGGCGCGGTAGATGCTGCGACTGGTGCCGAAGATGAAGAAGACGAAGATGCCTTGGCCTGCAAAGTTGAACGCTGCCAACACCCACAACGGATAGTTTATCTGTTTGGAGGGCGCGAACGCCGCCAAGCGACAACGTAAGCAAAAGGAAGAGGACATGCAGCTCGGAAAGAAAAACACAAAAGGAAGAACCGTACCTTGGACTCGTTCTCGCAGCCAAAGTCGGCGTGAGGAGGAAGGGGCTGGTTTATCTTGTCGTAGTATTCTGCGACGGCGGTCTGTTGGAAGAGGCACTCTATGTAGCTCTCGTACTCGTCGTACTGGTCGTTACGCCTGTTCAAGAAGTCCAGCTGGAAGGCGAACAAGAAGATGCAGACCCAAATGTACAGCGCCAAGAAAGCAAAGATCCTCCATTGGCCTTTCAGGAACGTCCAAAAGCCCACTATGCCGGACTCTTGCCGAAGCTGGAAGATGATGACCACCAGGATCAACAGCACTCCGAGGAAGATACAGAGCACGATGGGCATCCAGAACAAAACAAAATTCCACACGTTGGCCGTCTCACCCTCCGTCTCGATTCCATCACCCTCTCCGATGATGAACGTCAACGCGTTATCTGCATCAGAGGAATGAATGGTGCACCACAAGTCCGATCCGTTGGCTCCAAGCCTCTCTGCTGCCAAACCGATGATCACCGGAAGCAAAGGAAGAAGCCATGCAAAGGAGTGATAGCCCACCATCAATACCTTCCTTGTTAGGCCTGTCTTCCAGTCGAAGCCTTTGATGCCGAAGATCATCATCAAGAAGATGTTGAAGCAGATGACCAACCACCACAACACCGCCGCCATGAAGAAGTACACAATGAGAATGCCTTGCACTGTGCATGCTCCATCTCCAAAGTAGTTCGGTTCGTTTGTACTCTCGCACAACATCTCCTCCGTGCCGTCGGAGAGCATGCTGGCCAGGCAGAAGGCGAAGGAGAAGCACATGATGGCGATGAAGAAGAACATGGGCAGATGGTTGGGGAACTTTCGTTTGGTGGGATCCACGAGGTAGGTGATGACGAGGAAGGCCATCATGACCAAGCTGATCCAAGAGATGCCGCTCATCATGTCCGTGATGGTGTCGAACTCGCTCTCCTTCAAAAGAGGTTCTGGACAGTCGAACGAGCACGTGTTGGGGCCTGTTCTATGCATTCCTCTTGGGCAGTTCCAGGGTCCAATGTCTGTGGGTGATTGTTCAGAAACAAACAACAAAGAAAACTAAGGTAAGCCCTTTGCTTTTCAGTTTTGCACAAACAAACTAACACCGAAAAACGAACATGATACGTTTCGGCTTGCGTCATAACACTGAAAGTCATAGTCCCAAGTGTCGCCGTTCGGAGCGGTTATTTCCACCGTCACGTTGGGTCCCTCTGGGAAAATGTCCCAAGTCGTGAAGTCAAAGTAATTGGGGTTGGGCACATCGCAGTTGTAGTACACCTCCCGATACTCGGCAGGGATGCTACTGTTGCAATGGTCGGTATATTCCCAACATAACTCGCGGCAAGGGTAGGTGCCGACCACCGCCACTTGGTCCTGGGTGTAGTTGTCGGGATCAGCGTTGGGAGAGAGCACCTCGTGGCATTCTCGGAAGTAGATGGGGCACATGTAACGGGAGGAGTGGATTCGGCAATCATGGTTAGCTATGAACGGAAGGCTGTACCTGTTGTTCAGAAGGAAACGCATCAGAAGAAACCACAAGAAAAGAAAAGCGACAACGCGAGCAAGAAAGAGATAACAAGAAAGAACAAACAATAACATAAAACGCACAAACCCCACAACGATCTCTCTCCAGGCTTCAAAGCCGTCACCGGGAACGTCCGGGACTGTCACTCCGGGCACGTAGTAGATCATGTCATAGTCCAGGTAATACTCGCAACCAGAAGCGCCAAAGTTTAGCTCGCTTTTATGGACGCAAGTGGCGTTTGGGTGAGAGGGGCTGAGAACCTCGTCCCACTTTCCTAGCTCTTGGCCAGTGGCTACGGTCCAGGAGACAAGTTAGGAGAGCGGGTAGAGTGGAGGAGGAGCAGAGAGAGAGAGAACGGTGAGGGACTGTAAGCTGAAACCGAAAAAATAAAAGTGAAGAGACAATAGTAGTACGAACCCACAAAAAAAAGGAGAGCCAAAAACAACACAGAAGCGAGCGCAAGCTTCATGTGGGCTGAGTCAAACCGGTCAGTCTTGTTTGTCTTCTGTAAACAAAGAAAAGAAAGGCCTGTGCAACAGATTTGCTTCTATGCCTCTCTGACACCATTTTATTCTAAAACCAAAACGGGTCATATCACCTGTCGGCAGGAGCGTACTGCTTCAACCCTTGTTTTTGGAGAAGATCCGCATCATAATGCTTCTATGATTAAGTGGAGACCGCCTCGAGGGGAGCACTACCCAACAACCCCTCGAAAAAAAGCAACACGGCGTGATTCAGCTCGCGAAAACAGCCATAATGCACTGCGTCGTCCCTATAGATCGTAGAAATTAATTAGCAGCGTTACCAATCGCAAAATTGGCATTATGAACAGCTATAACGCTTTCCCAGGTAGTTCACATCTAAAGCAAAACAGCTCCAATTTTGGACTTTGAATTGAAGAGCATTTGCCTCTTATCGTCGTGATTACGCTGGTCCTCTCCCTGCCTCCAAGTAGACCGTTACGTTTGACCGAAAAACAGTTTTTTTTGACCCGCAACAACCAGAATGGAAGAAGTTCTCGTGTTGGTCCATTTGAGTTCGTTACCTTGGAACCAAAGCTGCCTTGCTGGTGTTCTTTTGAAATCTCAAACAAAATTAAATGTGCTTTATGCTTTGAACAGACCCCTTCGCGTTTTTTTACAGTGAGTCATCATTCTTCCTTAGCCACCAACTTTCTTTCCTTGGATCCCGCGTCACAGGATGTTGTTGTCTAGCTCTTGCTCTCTCGCTGTTTCCTCATTTTTTTTTACACCGAATCATCATTCTTGATAGCTGCTAACTTCTTTCCTTTCACCCGCGTCACCTTGCTCCCTGTCTTCGAGGCGTGTTTGGCGCCGCCCTCCACTTTCTCCATGCTAGCTGAACTGCTTCCTGTGACGCTGAAGGCAATGGGACGGCAGGTAATGAGCCGCCACCATACACGGTAGATGCGACGGCTGGTGCCGAAGATGAAGAAGACGAAGATGCCTTGGCCTGCAAAGTTGAATGCTGCCAACACCCACAACGGATAGTTTATCTGTTTGTTTGTTATTAAGAGGGAGACAAGAGAGAGAGAGAGAGAGAGAGAGAGAGAGAGAGAGAGACGAAGATAGAATGCAAGGAAGAGAACAGCATGATAGAAAACCTGCGTACCATTGAATCAACTACGCAGTTCACAGCCTGATCCTCAGGAACGGGCTGTCCTTCTATTTCCCTCCAATAAGCCTCTACTGCAGTCTTTTGGAAAAGGCATTGTATCTGCACCTCATACTCGTCATACTGGTCGTTTCGTTTGCCCATGAAGTCCAACTGAAAGGCGAACAAGAAGATACAGACCCAAATGTACAATGCCAAGAAAGCGAAGATCCTCCACTGGCCTCTCACGAATGTCCAACAGCCTTTCACTCCAGATTCCTGCCGAAGTTGGAAGATGACGACCACCAGGATAAACGCCACGCCAAGAGCTACGCAAGCGATTATGGGCATCCAGAACAAGACAAAGTTCCACACGTTGGTTGTCTCTCCTTCCGTCTCGATTCCATCTCCTTTGCCAATGATGAACTTGAGTGCGTTGGAGTCATCCGAGGAATGAACAGTGCACCACAAGTCCGACCCGTTGCTCCCAATACGTTCTGCACCTAAGCCGATAATTACCGGGATGAAGGGCAATCCCCAAGCAAACAAGTGATAACTGGTTATCAGGATGGCCTTCGTGTTGGCTTGCTTGTGATCGATGTCGTTGGCAGAAAACACCAACATTAGGACGATGTTGAAGCAGATGACCAACCACCAAAGAACAGCTGCTATGAAGAAGTACACCACGAGAATGCCTTGCACCGTGCATGCTCCAGCGCCAAAGTAGTTCGGCTTCTCTTCATCCTCGCACAACATCTCCTCCGTGCCATCAGAGAGCATGCTGGCCAGGCAGAAGGCGAAGGAGAAGCACATGACCGCGATGAAGAAGAACATGGGCAGGTGGTTGGGGAACTTCCTTCGAGAGCGATCCACGAGGTAGGTGATGATGAGGAAGGCCATCAAAACAAAACTGATCCAAGAGATGCCGCTCATCATGTCCGTGATGGTGTCGAACTCGTCCTCGTCCAACAGTGGCTCTGGACATTGGAAAGAACATGTATCAACTCCGCTGCGGTGCATACCTTGCGGGCAGTCGAATTCACCAAAGTCTGTTTTGTCGTGTGGTGAAACAGAAGTACGTTATAAAAGGAAGCAACAGCGGCAGAAGTGAGATAGAAGAGTAAGAGGAAGAAAAGAGCTGAACTAATCACGAGAAGGAAAACAGATCTAAAAAACAAAAGTGAAGGGACAGGAAAGCGTACATGAAACCTCGCGGCTCGCATCGTAACATTGAAACTGGTAAAGCCAAGTGTCATTATTTGGCGCGGTCACCACTGTCGTCACATTCGGTCCCTCTGGAAGAATGTTATATATTGTGTTTCCAAAATAGTCCGGATTAGGAACATTGCAGTTAAAGTATTGCTCGTGTTTATCTTCAGGCACGCTGCTCTGGCAGTACGGCGCATGCTCCCAGCAGAGGTCTCGACAAGGGTAGGTGCCGACCACTGCCACTTGGTCTCGAGTGTAGTTGTCGGGATCAGCGGTGGGAGAGAGCACCGTATGACATTCTCGAAAGTAGATGGGGCACATGAAACGGGCAGAGTGGATTCTGCACGCTTGGTTTGCTATCGAGGCCAGGGTATAACTT
Source organism: Balamuthia mandrillaris (assembly GCA_031835245.1). Taxonomy (NCBI): domain Eukaryota; phylum Discosea; order Longamoebia; family Balamuthiidae; genus Balamuthia; species Balamuthia mandrillaris. The sequence goes on along the minus strand of JAVKOQ010000106.1, from coordinate 54,185 downwards.
TACACAAAAGAAAATATAATATATGAGTCGGAGATTACACGCACAATAGAGAAGAGAAGAGGGGAGGAGAGAAATGAGGAACGCACCCAGTGAGGGAGGCTCTCCAAAGTTCAAAGCCGTCACCGGATAGGCCGGTGACCTGTACTCCAGGCACGGTGTAGATCAGGTCGTAGTCCAAATAACGGTCGCAGCCGGAATTACCAAAGTCCAGTGTGCTCTTGTTGACGCATTCGGCGTTTGGGTGGGTAGGGCTGAGCAGCTCGTCATACCGTCCTGTTGCACGCTCCAAAGAGAACTTTTCGTCACTGTTGTTGGCAGAGGCTTTTACAAAACCACCAAAGAAATAAGAGGGGTACCACGCAAAGAAGCAGAGCAGCAAAGAAAGCAAGAAGAAAAACGAACCAAAGTGAGAGCGAAGAGAGCAAAAGAACAGACAAAAGACTATCAGGATAGAAAGCGTTTTCATCACGGCGGTCCGTCAGTGTGCTCGTTCTCTCTGTTGTTCTGCTTTTCTTCGGGAAAGTGTTAAAACAGACGACAACAAAAAAGCAAGGAAAAGATTCACCTTTTTAACATATATCATCTCAACCACCAATGACGATGAAGAATGGTGGTGGATACCCGAGTGAACCGGTGCACTACACTAGCGAGGATATGCCCGTTCGTTTCGAATGCAGAAAGGAAAGCAGTGCGACGTCGGAGAAACGGATAATAAATATACGTATATTAAAAAATAGCTAACTAATTAAACAAAAGAAGTTAACTGCCATTACCAAGAAGACTGCGACGTTAATGGACCGATGAATGGAGGATTTACAGTTTTAACGCGAAAGAGTACTGCTAAGCGTTCTGTGTCGCAAAAACAAAAAACTGGAAAAAGATACTTTAATGCAAAAAGGCCTGCAACAATCGAAAAAAAAAAAAAACAGCATACCATAACAATGGTAAAAAACTGTTGCGTGTGTTCTGAGTGAGTGCATGTGTGGAATGGCAGCTGAGACGGCTATCCGTTCTTGCTGTTCTGCAAAATAATTTTTTTTCGTATTTACAAAAAGAATCCTACAAGTTGAAGAAAAAAAAGTGAAACCGCCTATGAAGAAAGGAAGGCGCTTATTAGCAAACATTACAGGAGAGAAGCAAAGCAAGACTCATAAAGAGGAGAGATCACGAGAGAAGGTAGAAGAAAGAGTCAATAATAAGATAGTAGAGCAAGCCAAACCTATTCCACGGATTGCGATTCAGAGAACTTAGTCGTTAGTGCCGAGGTGGAATTCGTTGCCAGAGTCCGTATTTTAGTAACGCTGTCTTGGGCAGTCGCCGTGAAGGGTCGCGCTGTGCAGGTGAAAAACCTCAACCAGACGACGTATATACGGCGACTGGTACCAAAAATGAGAAAGACAAAGATGCCTTGGCCCGCAAAGTTGAACGCTGCTAGCACCCACAACGGGTAATTAATCTACATTTGTTGTTTCTTGGGTCAGTATATCCTCTACAGATAGAGGAGGAGGAGGAGGAGGAGGAGGAGGAGGAGGAGGAAGGAGAAGGGAGGCAGAAAGGAGGATAGGAAGAACAAGGAAAGAGCATACCTTAGAGTCCACCTCACATCTATACACTTTATCTTCTGGCACGGGCACCTGTTCTATTTCTTTATAGTAATACTCAGAAGCCGTTTTATGGAAGAGGCACTGAATGTGCTCCTCGTACTCATCATGCTGATCGTGTCGTTTGCCCATGAAGTCCAACTGGAAGGAGAACAAGAAGATGCAGACCCAAATGTACAGCGCCAAGAAAGCAAAGATCCTCCACTGTCCTTTCACATATTTCCAAAAGCCTTTCACGCCAGACTCTTGTCGAAGTTGGAAGATGATGACCACAATAATCAAGGACACTCCAATCACAATGCAGAGCACGATGGGCATCCAGAACAAGACAAAGTTCCACACGTTGGCCGTCTCTCCTTCCGTCTCTATCCCGTCACCCTCTCCGATGACGAACTTCAACTCGTTGTCTGCGTCCGTTGAATGAATGGTGCACCACAAGTCCGATCCGTTCGCTCCTAGTCGCTGTGCTGCCAAACCGATTATCACTGGAAGCAAAGGAAGTATCCACGCGAAGCAGTGATAGCCGAGCTGCAAAAACAGTTCCCGGTGGCCTTTCTTGTCATCTATGCCCTTGGCAGCGAAGATCATCATCAAGAAGATGTTAAAGCCTATGACCAACCACCACAATATAGCTGCCATGAAGAAGTACACAACGAGGATGCCTTGCACTGTGCATGCTCCATCTCCAAAGTAGTTTGGTTTGTTCGTACTCTCGCACAACATCTCCTCCGTGCCATCAGAGAGCATGCTGGCCAGGCAGAAGGCGAAGGAGAAGCACATAACCGCGATGAAGAAGAACATGGGCAGATGGTTGGGGAACTTTCGTTTGGTGGGATCGATGAGGTAGGTGAGGATGAGGAAGGCCATCATGACCAAGCTGATCCATGAAACAACACTCATCATGGTGGTGATGGTATTGAACTCGTTGTTGGAGAGGAGAGGTTCTGGGCAGTTAAAAGAGCAGCTGTCGTCTTCATTACGGTGCATCCCTTGAGGACAGTTGAACGGAGTTATATCTGTTATGTACCGATTAATAGAGAGGGAGAGGGAGAGGGAGACACAAGCGAGGGTTGGAGAGTGAAAGAGGAGAGAAGAAGAGAAACGAAAGAACCAGAAAAGAGATGATGAAGAGAAGAAATGCGAAGAAGATAAACAGAACGACGAAGAGACAGACGAGAAACAAAAACCAACGCGAGAAGAGCAAAGAGCAGAAATAAAAGGAACCGTACAAGAAATATCATGACTAGCATCGTAGCACTGAAACTCATAAGCCCAAGTGTCATTATTTGGGGCTGTAAGTTGAACCGTCATGTCCGGCCCCTCAGGAAAGATGTTATAAATAGTCTCATCAAAGTAGTAGGGATTGGGGACATCGCAATTGAAGAAAACGTCTTTGTACTGGTCCGGCACGCTGCTTTGGCAAGGTTCCTTGTGCTCACGACAAAGATAGCGGCAGGCGTAGTTGCCGACCACAGCCACTTGGTCCTTGGAGTAATGGGTGGGATCGGCGTAGGGGGAGACGACCTCTCGGCATTCCCGAAAGTAGGTCGGGCACATGTAGCGCGCTGCGTGGATCCTGCATGCTTGGTTGGCTATCGCCGTCAGGGTGGAGCTGTTTGTTATTTTTTAATATAAGTCTACGGAGATGGACAAGAGCAAGGACAGGAGAGAGGATATGAGAGAGGATATGAGATAGGATAGAAGAGAGGATAGGAGCGAGGATAGGAGTAGGTTTTGAGAGAGGATAGGAGAGAGGATAGGATAAGTGCCAGGAGAGAAGATAGGAGAGATAGCCTAGAGCCGGGAAAAAAGAGAGAGATGAAGGAAAAAACAAAAGGAGAAAAGATGACAAAGAAAAACAAAGGAGGGGAGGATTCACTGGCTGGATACCTTCTCAGCACCTCGCGCCAGAATTCCATGCCGTCCTCCGTTTGGTTGGGGAGCTTCACCCCAGGCACAGTGTAGATCATGTCGTAGGTGAGGAAATATTCGCAGCCTGTGTCTCCAAAGTTGACCTCGCTCTTGTTCACACATTTTGCGTCGGGGTGAGATGGGCTGAGAAAAGCATCAAAGCGGCCTTCTTTCTTTTCCTCTCGTTTAGCATGCGCCGAGGACCCTTCTGGATGCGCGGCGAGACATCTCAATACCGAGCGAGCAGGGAAGAAGAAGAGGAAGCAGATGGAGAAGGGAGTGAAAAGGAAAGGAGCGAACCGCGATCCGAGGCAAGGAGGAGGAGACATAGCAAAAGCAGAGCGCACCACTTCATGTTTGACTTCCGCCCATTCGAATTTTTTTTTTCAAAACACAAAAAAAAAATCAAAAAAAAACAACCAACGAGTTGGGTTGGTCCGAGAATTTCGTGATAGTGCTGACGCCAGCAGAATCTGAGTTTTATCCCCTGCTACAACCGCCCCGAAAAGGCAAATCATTGCTGATGAAAAATAACCATTTATGATTAATTTGATGCCTCAAATGAATTACAACCGTCGACAAATTTATAATGATCATGTCGACAAGTTGTGGAGGTTAATTTGATTAGTTGGGATAATAATCACGTCGTCATGTTTGTCGACAAAAATACATTTCAGCTTTTTGCAGACCAAGCACCGAAGGGAGAAACCCTTCACAGAATTATAATGCCTATAATACTTGCGTCTCCCTCCGCTTGCCATTCGTCGTTCGCTTTCGTCCAACAAAAAACTCAACACAACAAACACAAACACAATGCAGAGCTCTGGTAGCAGTACTACCACGACAGAGATTGAATTCTCTGTCGCTAAAAAACAAGACAATTGCCCTATCTATCAAGTTTGTATTCTTCGTTTCTCTTCCTCCTCTTCTTCTTCTTTTTTGTGCTTGTGCTTCTTCTTGTTCTTTTTCTGCTACTTCTTCTTCGTGTTCTTGTTCGTGTTTTGCTAACCTTCTTGTCTTGTCAACCAGACAAATGGCAACCCCATTACCTATCGGCGCTCCGGCAAGCAGATCAGGAAAGAGGAGGTGGAGGGCGTTCCCGGCGCCTTCCTTCTGCACAACGTTCTCTCAGCAGATGAATGCCAGCAGTTCATCGACCTAACGGAACGCATGGGCTATGGCGACGCACCTGTTAGCACGTTTGGTGGTATGAGAATGATGCCTGGTTCGTTACTCTCTTTCTCTCTCACTCTCCCTCTCTCTCTCTCTCTCTCTCTCTCTCTCTCTCTCGCTCTCTCTCTGCTTTTTTCTGTTCGCTCGTTCCTTTTCTCCACCTTACACTCTTCTCTTCTTCCGATGTTAACCGTTGTTTTGTTGTTTACATTTAGATGTGCGAAACAACCAGAGGGTGATGTGGGAGGCCGGTGAGGAAACGCTCAACCCCATTTGGGAGCGGATTAAGGAGTTCATACCCGCTGAAGAAGAAGCGATGGGTGCCACGTGGAATCCTTATGGCCTCAACAATCGCTTTCGTTTTTATCGATGTGCGTCCTTTATCTCTTTACTCTATCCTCTTTGCTTCTTCTTTCTCGCTCTCTCTCTCTCTCTCTCTCTCTCTCTCTCGTTTTGCTTCTTGCATTCCTTTCGCTTATAATGTCGTGTCTCATCTATCAACAGATGACTCTAAACAATTATTCAACAGACACTTTGACGGTTGCTATCCACGAAGCAGGAACGACTTGTCCCTGTTGACCCTCATCATCTACCTCAATGATGGCGTCAAAGGTGGTGCCACTACCTTCTTCCCATCTCGCAACAAAGAAGTTGAGGTCACACCCAAACAAGGCACTGCCCTCTTGTTTTGGCAGTACGTTACCTCTCTTTGTCTCTCTGTCTCTCATTTTTCTACTCTCTGTGTCTCTCTCTGTCTCGCTCTCTCTCTCTCTCTCTCTCTCTCTCTCTCTCTCGCATTTTTCTACTCTCCTTTGTATTTCTAACTAATAAACAAAACAATAAGTGGCCCACACAAGCTAAGCCCAGAGCATGAAGGCAGCCTGGTTTACAAAGGCCGAAAGTATGCCATGCGCTCCGACGTGATGTTTCGCACCGACTTCCGCCCACCTAGAAAGTAAAACAAAAAATACTGAACTCTAAATAAGCTCTTAAGTATGTACATATTTATTTTTTTTAAACAACAAAGAGAGAAGAGAAACTCTTTAATCTTCAGAGTCTTGATGTGATAGGTCGAATGCTTGTTGCGCGTGACCATCGCGGCAGATGAGGTGCTGCTTGCAATGTCTATTGTTCGAACGGCGGTAACGCTCTCCTGTCCTGTTGCGCTGAACAGGGGAAGAGCTTCCACCAGGCGCGGTAGATGCGGCGGCTGGTGCCGAAGATGAGAGAGACAAAGAGGCCTTGACCCGCAAAGTTGAACACCCACAACGATAGTTTATCTGTTCGTCAACAATGGTTTAAACAGCTGGTGATAGACGAGAAGAAAGTCGAAGGCAGCACAGAGAGACCTTGCCCTTTGGAAAGAGAGAGAGGAAGAGGAAGAGGAAGAGGAAGAGGAAGAGGAAGAGGAAGAGGAAGAGGAAGAGGAAAGGAAGAGGAAGAGGAAGAGGAAGAGGAAGAGGAAGAGGAAGAGGAAGAGGAAGGAAGAGGAAGAGGGAAGAGGAAGAGGAAGAGGAAGAGGAAGAGGAAGAGGAAGAGGAAGAGGAAGAGGAGAGAGGAAGAGAGGAAGAGGAAGAGGAAGAGGAAGAGGAAGAGCAAGAGGAAGAGGAAGAGAGAGGAAGAGGAAGAGGAAGAGGAAGAGGAAGAGGAAGAGGAAGAGGAAGAGGAAGAGGAAGAGGAAGAGGAAGAGGAAGAGGAAGGGAAGAGGAAGAGGAAGAGAAGAGGAAGAGGAAGAGGAAGAGGAAGAGGAAGAGGAAGAGGAAGAGGAAGAGGAAGAGGAAGAGGAAGAGGAAGAGGAAGAGGAAGAGGAAGAGGAAGAGGAAGAGGATGAGAGATCATCTCCCATGGTGTCATGAAGACTAAAGTGTACGGCAGAACGAAGGAGTTACCGAAACCATCACGCTCGCCCTTAAACTTGCTCTCTTGAAGCAGTTTGCGCACGTGAGCTGCTCCGTGCCTCCTGCAACCAGTTCTTCATCAGCCAACTACAAATGTATTTTGCAGTGAGGTGAGGCTTTGTGAAAGAGAAAGGCGAATGAAAAAGCAATAGGGAAAGAGAGAACAGAAAGTAGAAACAACGAACGTGAAGGAGATGAACGAAAAAGAAATAAAAGAAGGTGATGTTAAAACATGAACTCAAAGGTAAACCGCTTTCACTTTCTCTTGTGGAAGAACGTGGAGAGAAACAACAGAAAGAAAAAACTAGAAGAGTGACTGCCACCAAGTATAATGAAAAGATTCGGCACGTCAGTGAAGCCTTTATCCACTCGTTTGGGCGTGAAACAGTCTTTCGCACCACAGCCCCGCTGGCAGGCTCTGGAATACAAACAAAGGGTCGTTTCTCATTAAGTCAGCTATGTCCACACCACAGTGGATTGTACGCCAACCAAGTTACCGGTGCGAGGAGAGACCCCGAATAGATAGACAGGATAAGGATTGGCATACGGAATGTTGTCATTGTACAACACCATCCACGTCAACCGTTTTAAACCGGCTTTTCGCATGAGAGCCACCATCATCCTTACACCTCGATGAAGAGGACTCCATTCTTTCTTTTTCTCCTCCTCCTTCTCTTTCTCTTCTGTTTCTTCTGCTTCTTTATCTGTTGTATCTTCTTGACGGTTCTCCTTTTTCGTGGTTGGTTTAACTCCTGCTTCTCCTTGTTCTTCTTCTTCTTCCTCCTCCTCCTCTTCTGTTTCTTGTTCTTCTCTTTCCAGTTGTTCCAATTCGGCTTCAGCGGATGTGAGGTCCTCAAACAGGTCCGGCCTCCTATCGTACTTGCTCCATCGCTCCTCCAGCCACGCCACGTCTGCTCCTTTCTGGCCTGTCTTCGACAGCAACGTTGGGTGCAACGTATGCTTCATGGCTGCATCCAACTCTTGCACGGAAACGGGTTCATTTTTGTCCGGGTCCACCATATAAAAGTTCTCTTGTCCGGCTTCTCCTTTCAATGCCCGCCCTCCATCCACATGGGACAAGTGGAAAGCTTGAAAGTCATCCTCACTCTCGCTCGGCATTTGAACCTCGGAGAGAAGGGACTGCAGCCGTTGCGCCAAACATCGTTCCTCCAAAAGAGAGTGCCAGTCGTAGTGAGCATGCACCACCCCTTTCTGGAGGAGGTACTCGGTCAGGTCCGTGGGAAGTCGTTCCTGCCATCGTGTAAACTGTTGTTTTTCCTCTTCTTCATCCTCTTCTTTGTCCTGAAAGACGGTCATGAGTTGAATGGCGCAGAGCTCCTTCAGGGAGCGTAGCGGGAACTCGCTTTGGAGCTCGGAGAAGAGCTTTGTTTTGTCCAAGCGCATGGCCACGCCGCAGCCGCACTGCATAAAGTGCTCCACCACCGTCTCCGAGTCGGAGCTCCAGCCAAAGTCCTCTTCGCAGAGGTCGTGGTCCGGCTTGTCGCGCAGGATCTCGTAGCAGGAGGAAAAACAGCTGGCGAACAAGCGGCGATGGGCTTCGCTGTCCCACTGCCGTCGCTTTCTCTCGTCTTTCACGGTGTCATGGCGCGCGTCCGTGCGCCTGCACTTGGTGGGTTCGTCCCCGTCCTTCGGCTTGGCTTCCTCTCTTTCTCTTTTTCTTTCTTCCATTTTTTTTTCATTCTCTCATCTGTTGGTATCTCCTGAATGCAAAGCGTCTCAAGCATGCACATTCCATTGCATTCCAAGACGAAGGAACGAAATTTCGCTTGAATCAGGACGACATTGAGATAAGATTGGTGCACAAAAACTACACAAGTTGACGAGAAGTGAACGAGGGTTCAATTGGTTTATTGAGATAGGAGAGAGGATACGAGCTTGGATAGAGGAGAGGACAGGAGATAGCATAATTAATTAGGGAGCCGGGAGAGGAGCGTGGACAAGAGATAGATCAGAGAAAGCGGAGAGAAGATAAGAATACGTAAGATGCAACCACAACCCCAAACAGGTTGGCTTCTTCTCGCTCCTTATTCATTCCTCACCTTTTTGTTTTTTCTCTTTCTTTTCTGGACCGAGTGTGGTATTCAATTGATCTCCCGTTCCAGCTGCAGAAGTTCACGAGCCAACCACCATCACCGATTGGGCGGAAAAGATCTTGAGGACGGCCAGCACCGACCAAAAGGCTCAGCTCACCCTTCGCGCTGCCTCTTTGTGGCAAAGCCAAAGGTTTGCTCATTATTTGTTTTTGTTTTGTTTTTTTTTTTTTTTTGTGTTTTGTTGATTGTTTGATCGATTGCAGCGTGAAAGAAATCGGAAGCAGCGCGACGGCTCCTGAGCGACCGGCTCGACCGGACCACGTGGAAATCTTGCCTCCGCACAAGATGCCTGCCAGAGGAAAAGCGGGGACCTTGGCGTCCCGACAGGCCATGCTGCACAGTTTGGTTCACATAGAGTCCATGGTTCCTTTTCTCCGCCTCCTCTCTTCTCCATGTTCCCTTCGTTCTGCTCTGCTCTGCTCTGCTCTCTCCGCTCTCCCCGCTATGCTCTCTGCTCTCTGCTCTCTGCTCTCTGCAAAGTTGCTTGGTTAAACGATTCAACCCAGGCAATAGATTTATCATGGGACATAATCGCCAGGTTCCACAAAGAGAACCTGCCCAAAGAATTCTATGATGACTTTGTGAAGGTGGCTGCCGATGAAGCCAAGGTTCGTTTCTTCCCTCCTTCTTTCGCCTTTGCCTTGTTATTATTGTTAGTTCTTGTTCTTGTTATTCTTGTTCCTCTTGTACTTGTTCTTGTTCTTCTTCGTCAATCAGGGCCTTAACCACTTTACCCATTGAACCCAAGCATTATAGCCTGTTGCAACAAAGATTAAAGGAGCTGGACTCGTTCTATGGGGCTTTGCCAGCCCATGTACGTTAGTATTGTGAGTTAGTTTTTGAAATATTAATTTCATTCTTTGTTTTCGTTTTCAGGATGGACTCTGGGAAAGCGCTTCGCAGACGGCCAACAATATCATGGCAAGGCTTTGCATTGAACACATGGTTCATGGTACATCCCGTTCTCTTACTTTCTCTCTCTCTCTCTCTTTCTCGCTTCTCCCTCTCTGCCTTTCACTCATTGTAATATTCCTGAAATTTAAATAAAGAGGCAAGAGGATTGGACGTCACACCGAAAACGATTGCACGATTCCGTTCTTCCGGAGATGCTGTCAGTGCTGATCTCTTAGAATCCATTCTTCAGGTTTTCTCTCTCTCTCTCTCTCTCTCTCTCTCTCTCTCTCTCTCCACGTTCTTTCTCATTTGAAAAACATTAGGACGAAATCACACATGTAACAGCCGGAATGAGGTGGTTTACTTTTCTATGTGAACGTTCAGATCCTCCGATGGTTCATCTCCTTTTCTCCCTTATTTCTGTTTATTTTTCTGCTCTTTGTCCTCTCTTTCTCTCTCTCTCTCTCTCTTCGCCACACTAACAAACAGCAAAAAAAAAAAAAAAAAAAAAAGGACAAAATCCAAACTTTTCATTCCATCGTACGCGAAAACTTTCGCGGCACTCTGAAACCTCCCTTCAACCAAAGCGCACGTGGAACAGCAGGGATGACAGAAGAATGGTACATGCCTCTCGTAACCAAATAAACTGACTATCAAGCCGCATAGTCCTTTGCATAAAACCGTACCTTTCCGTTTCCCTTTTCTTTTTTCTTATTTAGACTAAACCCCCGATGGAGCGTTTAGAACGCAATATTCCTGTTGGCTGTTTTGTCCCTGATTTACTTAAGAAGGTAATATTAAAGCCCCCGTCTTTTCGTAGAACAACGCCAAAGGTAAAAAGAAACTCGGCGGTGGTGTCAGGCCAAAAAAAAAAAAGCAACAACTTGAAAGAAAAGAAAGGCGTGCAAAACGAACGAAGGACGCAAACGTCGTGTCCTTGCAAAGGTACTCTTTCTTCTCTCACGCAAGTTTATACGTTATGTTTTATCAATTTGACTGCTCTTAGTCCAGCAGAAGTGACGTAGAGTGACACTCAGAAGGAAACAACAATAAAAAATCCTTTTGTGGTGGAGATTTTCTGAATGAGTAACTCCATTTAAAGGCTTCTGAAAGAGGAGAACGAGGCGTGCGGTACGTACTTATTAATTACTCTCCGGCTCTCGATCGCTCAACTCCTCCGTTTCCTTCACGTCACAGTGAATATTGTATATTGTAAAGATAAAGCGCAAGAGAAAAAAGTCAGTAGAACCATGATACAAGCTGCTGCTGATGGAAACTTGGCTGCCATGAAGGCTGCCGCTAGCTGCCATCATCACAACAAAGGAGCTGGAGGTGGAGCGGGAGGAAGCAAAGGCCTCCACGTCAAAGACAAACGAGGCTTGACACCACTACACGCCGCTTGTGCTACAGGACAGACTAAAGCCTTTCATTGGATTCTGTCAAATGGTGGGGAGTATCAATTGAAGGAGAAAGACAACGAAGGAGTTTCACCTCTTCACTTGGCCAGCGCTGCGGTACTTTTCTCCTCCTCTTTCTTGTCTTCTTGGCTCCTCCTTCTTGCTCTTTCTGCTTTGCTCTCTCTTTCTCTCTCTTTGTTACTTTCTCTTGTTCTCATCAACATCTGCTGCAAAACCAAAACACACAAACAATCAGGGTCACCTTGACTTAGTCAAGTGGTTAGTAGACAATGAACGTGCAGATGTAGAAGACAGGGATGGCGAAGGATGGACGAGTCTTCACTGGGCAGCCTCGATGGGACATGCAGACACTTTTCGGTGGCTTGTAGAACAAGCTTATGGTGATGTCTCTATTCAAGACAAACATGGTTGGACTTGTCTCCATTATGCAGCGTACAAGCGAGTGGAGGATGCTCCTGTATGGGTGGCTCGATACTTTAGGCGAAAAACTTACCGAAAGCTTATGGAAGAAGTGGAAGGCAACCCTCCAAAGAAGAGCAGAGAGTACGTTGCTTAGGTTTTTGTTGTTGTTGGTGCTAACTCGTCCTTCCTTTCCCCTTTTCTATGTTCACGCCTCCTTTTTCCTTTTCTCTTCTTTCCTCTCCTTCTTTTTTTCTCTTTTTATTTTCGGTTCTCTTTGCTTTTTGCATCTCTTTGTTCAGGGTACCAACATTTGAAGGCGTTATGGATGACTTAAGTATTCATCGCAACAAACGCAAAGCTAATCGTACTTCAAACTTTAAGCAAAAGAAAGGAGCGTCGACGGGAAATCTTCCAGAGTTAAGCCAACTCTCACTAACCCCTGGGATTGAAGGAGAGATATTGACTCCGGAAATCGTTCGACAAATCCTCAAAAAGAACAAAGAACTGGAAGAGAAGAATCGAAGTTTACGAAAGAGGAAGAAGGAGTGGGATAGGAGGAGGCAATCTCTCGAACGGAAATTGGAGCAACGCTCACAACGAGAGGAAGAGGAAAGAGACAGACGAAGAAGAGAAGGGAAAGAGCTAAGGAAACGTTTGGAACAGCTCGAGCGCTCCAAGAAAAGATTGGAAGAACAACTGCTAAGAAGTGTTTTGGGAAGCAACGCAAACGAAGATGAAGAAGGACAACGAGGTGAGGAAGAAGACGAACTTCACTCCGACCTGTCTCCTCCCTCTGCTGAGTTTAGCGAAACTGAAGCAGTAATTGCCACATCGCCTCCTTTCGGAATTGAAACAGAACAACATCGTCATCCGTCAAGTCCATCAAAACCTATTCCTTCTCCTTCTTCTTCGTTTTCTTCCGCAAGACAAGTTGCTACTAATCAACAACAGCAATATCAAATAGCCTCTGCACGTCGACAAAGAACAATGGGAGGTTTGATAGGAGAAAACGATCCTGTGCCCGCAAGCTATCCTCCACAAGCAACTGCCACCATTTCCTCCTCCGAGCACGCAGTTCGCACGAAACCTCGATCCGTTTCCTTCGCTGCTGCAGGCTGTACTTCTTCGCCGTCTCAAACTTCAACATCGCTTTCTTATCCGCTTCTTCCTTCTCCTGTTTCTATTCCAGGCTTACACCTATCTGATGGAGCACAACCTCTTGGTGATGCTTCAACTCTAAACATAAAGAGACATTCCACAAGCATGACCGATATCACCAATGCAGCTCGTGCTTCTTCTTCTCCCTCTCCTTCTTCTTCTTCTTCTTCATCAAGACCTCCGTTGAGGGACTTGCCTCCTGTGTTGGGATCACAACGGCTGCGAGACTCTCCAAAGATTATGAAGCGGCTCGCTCAAGTTGCGGTTCGAGTTCCTGGCTCTTCACATGCTCCTTCTCTTGGTTGGTTCATAGCTCCCGTCGTCGTTTGTGTTTTTTGTTATATTCTTGTTCTCAGTTTTTCGTTTTCAATGCAGATCAAAATATAAACGACAGAGACAACAGTTATTCGTTGTCAAGCCCGAACCAAACGCAAAAAAACAACTCCGCAACAGAACTCACGATCGTTGGAAACAAAACTTCATCTCGTCCCCTATCTCCGCCATTCATGATGGAAGAAGACCAAGTTAAGGACTTGTTAAAGCTGGAAATAGAACAGTTGCAGGAAAGTTTGGAAAAGTACAAAGCGCAAACGACCAAGCTAAAAGCGGTCAATCGGTCTCTTAGGGATAGACTGGACCAGTTGGCGGAAAGCGCAAGAAGCAGCTTTTGGGAGGTCAAATCAGCAGAGTTAGAGTTGCTTGAAGTTATTGGTAAGAGGGCTCCGTTCCTACAGGCTTTATCCGTTCTCTCTTCTCTCGTTCTCTGCTTGTAAGCAACAAATGGTTTGTAATTAACAAAACCACAAAGGTACCGGTAACTTTGGCAAAGTGTACAAAGGAATGTGGAGAGGATGTGAGGTGGCCGTCAAGCGAGTGGGAGATGCCAGCCGTCCGTTGGATGAACGACAAATCTCGCAATTCCGACAAGAAGCTGCCATCATGAAGTACTTTACCTTTTCTTTGTCATTCTGCTTCTGTTGCTTTGCTTTCAACTTCTTTTAACATCTAGATTACAAAAAACAGAGAGCTACGACCTCACAGTTTCATTCTTCAGTTTTTAGGCTTTTGTGCTGAAGCAGACAACGCATGTCTGGTAATGGAGTTTCTTCCGTTGGGAAATCTTCTCTCCTATCTCAGAAGGTTGAAGCAGGAGGAGAACATCTTATCTCTGGACGACTTGTTCGTAGCAAGGCTTGCAATGGAGATAAGCGCCGGCATGAGTCATCTGCACTCGGAAGGGTTCTTGCATCGTGATCTCGCATGTCGAAATATTTTGGTAATTTTTCTTTCCTCTCTCTCTCTCTCTCTCGTCTCTTTGTAGTTTTTTCCGACCTTTCTCTTTCTTTCTTTACTCTTCCTCTTTATGTATTCTCTATACGTTCTTCTATGATTTTGCGCTTGGCGAATGTATTGCTCTGTTGCCTCTCATTGACTCCCATACAGTTAAAAAAAGATAGCTTCGGGGTGCTTCATCCAGTGATAAGCGACTTTGGGCTTTCGCGTCACATGGAGGTGTACGTGCCAACGGTGGCCTACGGGCCATACAAGTGGATGCCCCCTGAATTCATCGATAGCGAACGAAACGTGTTCGAGCAAGGTAGCGATGTATGGAGGTATGAAATGTTTTGTTTTTTTTAATTCTTGTTCTTGCTTGTCATTTCTTGCTTTCTCTCTTGTCTTTTCTTTCATGCCCTGCCGTTTCTTTCTTTCTTGCTTTCTTGTCGTTTCTTTCTTTCTTCACACGAATTTCAACATTATAAACAAAACAGCTTTGGGGTGATGCTATGGGAGATTCTGATGATGGGAGAGGATCCCTTCCCAGGATTAGCCCCGCAAACCGCCGCCATCGCCGTTCTCCGCGGCAAGAGACTCCCGCTCCCAGAGAATTGTGCTCCATGGTTGGCCCTCGTGCTGCAAAGCTGTTGGCTGGAACTTCCGGAGAAACGTCCCACCTTTGCTGCCTTGCGGCTCCTCTTCAAGGATGTGGTCTACGCCTTGGAGAGAGGACAAGCCCCCATGGAACTCATGCTTACAGAGTCACGTTTGGAACGTTACCTCACACAAGCAGCCAGCTGAAAAAACATGATGCACTGTAAGTAGACCTTGTTCTCGTCATAACGAAGAAGGAGAAGGATAAGAGAAGAGAGAAAGAAAAAGTCAACGTCGTCTTTTGTCTTTCATCGATTTGCTGTTGTGTTGTATTTTTGTTGAACTTGTAGCCTAACAAAAATAAAAAAAAACCGTTGTAGGTATTGACGTCAGCTTATCTTCTTTCCTCCCGCCCGAAACTCAGAGCAACAGATGCTCTAGGGAGGGAGATAAGCAGAGCAGCTCACGCGCCTTTTCTCCCAAGTTACAATCCGATCTTTGGCGAATCGTCGTTTCACCAAATTTGGTAAGTTATTTTCCATTTTTTGGGAATAATTTAACGGTAATTTCCATTTTTGGGTTAAGTGGCTCTGCAACGACTTTAAAAATCTATTTCTATTTTTTTTTTATTCGACTTCAGACACACTTATTTCCCCGACGGTTGGCTGGGCTTGCTGCTTGTTGAAGGGGGGTGGTTCTGTCTGGTTCCCTTCGCCCCCCTCAGAGAGAAGCACGAGCAAGAGGGAGAGCTGCTACCACCAGCTTTGGTTCTTCTTCTTTTCTGTATTTCGGCTGTATTATTTTTTCCTTCGTGAAGAGATGAAGAGGTTTTCTTGGTCTCTCGTTTTGTTGATCGCCGTGCTCTTTGTTGGTTCGTATTTTTTCATCCGATTCTTACTCTCTCTCTCTCTCTCTCTCTCTCTCTCTCTCTCTCTCACATTTTAAATTGTCTATCCTGTCGTCCCAATGTCTCTGGGTCTCTCGTTATACACTCTCACTCTCTTTACGAAAGCGGGGGCGAATGGCGAAACTCGAGAATTGTACGATGCTTTCATCACCGCCAGTCATCCCAATGCTACTTGTGTACATAAAAACGATACCGACTTTGGAGATACCGCGTGTGGCGAGTTTTTGACCTACGACTGGATCTATACAGTTCCTGGTAGATATAAAGGCAAGACACAGGAGGAATGGCGATTCTTCGTGAAAGCGTACTGCTCTCTGTCTCTGTCTCTGTCTCTGTCTCTGTCTCTGTCTCTCTCTCTCTCTCTCTCTCTCTCTCTCTCTCTCTCTCTCTCTCTCTTAAAGAGTTTCGTCACGTTTCCCTTCTTTCTTTTAACATCCTTGAAAAAAAATGGATAACAAAACGCCGAACATAACACAAACGAAAACAAACTTTTAACAGCACGCTGGTAAGCATTGCCAACCAAAACTGCCGCGTGTTCTCGGCCAGGTTTACCTGCCCCATCTTCTACCGCCGCTGCCAAGAGGTGGTCTCCCCCAATGCCGCCGACCCGGAGAACCCAACCCCTGACGAGATAGCCGTTGTGGGAAGCTACCCCTGCTCCGACATGTGCTATGCTCACTTTGAACCCTGCGAAAGCTCAGTACCTCCCCCTGATAGGGATGATTTTTTTGCCTGCAACCCTCCCAATCCCTTCTTCTTCAACTCAACGGATGTGGTGGTCTTCCCAGATGGCCCAGAGGTGTTGCTGAACGTGGAGTCTCCGAACGGAGACACTTGGGTCTTTGAGGACACATGTTACGGCGACTCTAGAGATATATCTTGTACGTACTGTTCCTGTTCTTCTTCTTCTTCTTCTTCTTCTTCTTCTTCTTCTTCTTCTTCTTCTTCTTGTTCTTTAGCTAATTCCTTTCATGAGCCAGACATTCCTCCATACAACTGTCCTGACAACATGCACCGAACGGGAGGAGGCACGTGCGCCTTCAACTGCCCGGAACCTCTTCTGGACAACGATGAGTTCGACACCATCACGGACATGATGAGTGGCATCTCTTGGATCAGTTTGGTGCTGATGGCCTTCCTCGTCATCACCTATATGCTGGACCCGTCCAAGCGGAAGTTCCCCAACCACCTGCCCATGTTCTTCTTCATCTCCGTTATGTGCTTCTCCTTTGCTTTCTGTTTGGCCAGCGTGCTGCCCGATGGAACCCACGACATGTTGTGCGAGAACGAGGAAGACCCGAACTACTTTGGAGATGGCGCGTGCACGGTGCAAGGCATCCTTGTTGTGTACTTCTTCATCGCAGCTGTTTTCTGGTGGTTGGTCATCTGCGTGAACATCTTCCTTATGCTGATCTTTGCCGCTCGCAGCATCGACTACAAGAGGACCACCAACAGGAACATCTTGATGGCCAGCTACCACATCTTTGCTTGGGTTATCCCATTGATCCCCCTTATCATCAGCTTAGCAGCACACAGACTGGGAGCCAACGGATCGGACTTGTGGTGCACCATTCACTCCTCGGATGAGGACAACGCCCTGAAATTCGTCATCGGCAAAGGGGACGGCGTAGAGACGGAAGGTGAGACGGCCAATGTGTGGAACTTTGTCTTGTTCTGGATGCCAGTCATTGCTTGCGTGGCCATTGGAGTGATTCTCATCCTGGTGGTCATCATCTTCCAGCTTCGGCAAGAGACTGGCATCAAGGGCTTCTGGACCTTCATCAAGGGCCAGTGGAGGATCTTCGCCTTCTTGGCCTTGTATATTTGGGTCTGCGTCTTCTTGTTTGCGTTCCAACTGGACTTCTTGAACAGACGTAACGACCAATACGAGGATTACGAGGAGTACATTCAGTGCCTCTTCCGAAAGACCGCCACGGAGAACTTTTGGGTGCGTTTGATGGGGTTCCCTGCTGTGCCTGCCGCCAACGCTGTCTATTGTGATCTGAGCAGCGAAGTAAGTCTTCTTTTGCTCTCTCTCTCTCTCTCTCTCTTGTCTTTCTCTGTGCTTTCAGTGAACGTAACAAAACAAAACAGATCAACTATCCGCTGTGGGTGTTGGCAGCGTTCAACTTTGCAGGCCAAGGCATCTTCGTCTTCCTCATCTTCGGCACCAGCCGTCGCATCTACCTCGTCTGGTGGAAGCTCTTCACCTGCAGCAGCTCTCCCTTCAGCACCACTGGAAGCAGTTCCAGCAGTGCCAGGAGCATGGACAACATGGAGAGCACCGCCAGCGGAAAGTCTCAGCCCAAGTCCGGCAAGGTTACGAGAGTACAGGGAAAGAAGCTCTCCACCCTCAAGTATGAGGATTCAGACTCGTAAAAAGCAGATAAACAATACGGTGGCATGAAGCCAAGCAGTGGCCTATAGTTGCCCTCTCACATGTGTATGGTTTTGGTTTTGGTTTTTCTTTCTTTGTTTGTTTGTTTCTGTGGCTTTTTTAGAATGGAGAATGTAGATTGTCCCTTTACAGTCCAAGGGCTTGCAGTGAAAACATGTTTCACTCTTTTGTTGCCCCGCGTTTCACTTATCTCTCCTCTCTTCTCCCTGTCCTCTCTCTCTGCCTTTTAAGATCGTTTCAGTTAAAAAGAAACGAGAACCCATAAGTGGGGGGGAGAGGATTCCCCTACTATAAGAGTCGGAAGGCCTCCAAACCTGAAAATCACTTTACAACCACGATTACGCAAAGTTTGACTGGTTCACAGTCTACATCCTTGAAAAGGGTGGCCTGAGTCTCTCCATATTCCTGGAGTTGACTCGGTTCCTTTAAAACAAAAACAAAACAGAGCAAATGTATGCAGTTCACTGTCTGCACCCTTGAAAAGGGTGGCCTGAGTCTCTCCATATTCCTGGAGTTGACTCGGTTCTTTCTCAAACAAAAAAAAAAAAATCAAACACACACAAAAGCCAACCGCTTGGCACAAGGTTACGTTTGCTGCTTGGCGAGTAACCGAACGCTGCGTCTTCTAGTGCGCGACGAACTTTTCCGCTCATCTTCCACCTGTTCTTCCACTTTCAATTCCACCTTTATCTTCTTCTCCTGTTTCTTTTCTCTCTGCTCTTTCATCGCCTTTTGTTTCTCCTCTCTTTCCCTCTTCCTCCGCAACGTCTCCTCGATGCGCAGCTGGCACTGGCTTCTCTCCGCTCGGATTCTCTGCAAGGCCTCCGCGTCCAGCCACTCCGGCGGGTCGCTGTACTTGTAGCTCAGGAGGTGCTGCTTGGCCCCGCGATAGTACCGCCGGTAGCTCTCCACCGCGTCGCCCTCCACCTTGAACTCGAGGGGCATGGCCAGCGCTGGCGGGGTCATCGGCATGAGCTCCGTGTCCTGAGGAAAAGGCGGAGGATTGGCGCTCAACCACCGCAGATGTTCTTCAGCAGAGTGCTTGCGCTGCAGCGATGGAGCGCAAGAAGTCGTTGTCGACGATGAGGCTTTTGTTGTCGACAGTGAAGACGAAGCGGAGGAAGAAGAGAAGGAAGAGGCAGCAAAGGCTTGCCAGGAGGCGGAGGAGGAGGAGACGGCGGAGAGCGAGCGGGAGAAGCGGCGGGTGTATTCCTGGCAGAGGGCGAGGCCCAGGTCGACAGCAAACATGTAGTTGGCGCGGCACTGCCGTATCCAAATGGAGCAAGGGTGGTTGACGTGGGAGGCGCGGTAGGCCTTGAGGTGGGCGGGCACCAGAGCGGCGGCCCAGTCGGGGCGAACGGGGGTGTGCAGCACGTGGTGCGCGGAGTAGAGGAGCTGCGTGGCCTCCACGATCATTTTCACCACGTGCTTGTCGCAGTGGAAGCGCGCGGCCTCGTGGACCAACCAGCTTAAGATGAACAGGTTCATTTATTTTTTAATCGTTTTTTCTGGGAGCGTCTATCGAGTGCACGCTTGGTCTGTTCTGCGTGTTTGTGCTTTCTTCTTCCTCCCTTCCTTCCTTCCCGGCGCTGGGTCAGATTTTTTTTCATTTGACGTCTTCCATTCGTCACGCACAACAAAAATTCCTTTACAATTCTATCCAATAGGGTGTCGCTTTCTGGTAGTTTTCGTCCTATCCTGCGCAAAATTTCGTTTGTACCCTTTCCAAGAAAAATTTGGTCATCCGTCGACAAATAATTTTCGGCACTCCGCCGGTTCGAAACCCGTAAACGGCAACCCTAATTTTTAGAATCTATTTTTGCCGACATCAATTCATTACGGCGTTACCCAATTGTTTTTCAAACCACCGCTTTGTGCTTTTTGATTTAAAAACTAAATATCCAGGATAATAATTTAAGAGGGATTTCCTCGTTTCCCATTTTTTCTCTTTCGTTGCTTTATTTTCCGCGCTCTCTCTCAGAGATAGAGAGAAGAAAGAGGGAGAGAAATGTCTGCCATCACCACCACCACAACGTCCTCGACGCCCAGCGCGAGCCCGCAACGACAAAACATGTCCGCACCAGGCCCAAGTGGAGGGGGTGGAGGAGGAAGTAATGTGGGCAAGCTGGCAGCAAACCTTCGCATCGTGCCGCAAACGCCCGGCATGCCTCCTCCCTCCGTCAAACAGCTCCTCCGTCCTTCCTCTCCTTCTCCCTCCCCTGAGCCGCAACCACAACAACCACAAGCAAGTAGTAGCACTGCTACCAATACTTCGCCTGAACGGCCGCCCGCGCGTGATCCCTCTCCACAAAAACGTAGCGCCACCCCTCCGCCGCAGGGAAGACCGCTCCAAAATGCCTCCCCTTCCTCTCCTGCCTCTCCTCTTGGTGGCAGTGGTGGCAGCCATCCCACCACTGCAGCTGCTGCTGGCAGAGCTCCACCCCCATCCCAACAACAGCAACAGCTTCATCTTCAACAGCAGCAACAGCACATGGTGACACAACAGCCGAATTACTACGTACCAACGCCGCGAGGAGGACCTACCACTCCGCCCTCCCCTTCCGCTGCCTCGGTGGCAGCAGCTGCGGGAGCGGCGCAAGCGCCTCTTCCTCGTTTGCATCGCCCTGGCTTGGTCTCCAGTGCTCCACAAAAACAAGCTGCTCCTCCCCCTTCGGCTGTCGCTTCTTCCGCTTCACCTACAAAGTTGCATTCCTCTTCGGCAGGGGAGAAGAGCGGTTCGTCTTCTTCTCGTTCTTCTCCTTCTTCTTCCTCTTCTCCTTCTCGTTCTTCTCGTAGCAAGGCAGACGGAAAAGGGCAGAGAAGAATAAAAGACGACATCGAGAGCTCCTCTTCAGCGGAGAAGAAACAGGAAGCAGCAAAACAAAGCGAAGAAGAAGAGGTGGAAGCAGAACAAGAACAAGAAAATGCAGCAGCAGCAACAACAGAAAACAAGAACAATGAGGAGGACGCAAAAGAAAAAGCAATCCAGTCAAAGCAAGAGAGGTTGGAGAAGGAGAAGCGAAAGTTGAAACAACCCGAGAAGAAAGCCAATCAGATGAACCTGCGGCCGCTTGGCCCGCAAGTCTTGGCTGAGACCGGGGCGGAGAGCGTCGTTGGGGCTTCCAACAACAATACATCGAGTGGTGGAAAGAAGGCACAACAAAAGAAGGAAGAAGAAGGCGCGTTTAAAGTAAAAGCAATAGAAGCGTACAAAGCAAGCAGCAAAGGAGAACTCTCCTTCAAGAAAGGAGCTGTCATCCGGGTCACAGAAGTCAAAGACGAGGACGGCTTGTACTTTGGTCACATCGGCAAGAAGTCCGGATGGTTCCCTTCTTACTACACCCAGCTTGAATCCTCTTGAGCTCTCTCCTTCTGTCTTTCTATATAAACCACTTAATTTCCATTACCTCCCATTGTTCCACGTACTCTCTGCACGCACTTCCAAAGCCTTAGGGCGCACGAAAGAGCACCGCTGCTTCCTTATTCTTCTTCCTTCTTCTGCTTCATCCCCCTCCTATGCTTGTTCTTGTTCTCCTCTTCATTGCATCGTTCATTGAAACTTGAGAAAAAGGCAACATGCTAGTCGTGGTTGCTTCTCTGCCATTCAGCCGTGATATAAACACCTGCTCGGTAGAGGCAGCTTAACATTAAGAAGAAGGAGGAGAAGAAGTGGACAAGCAACAGAAGGCACAGAAAAAGAAGAAAATAATAACAAGCAAAAGGAAGAAACGAAACCTTTGGTTTCTTCATAGTATGACTAAAGTAGCCGATCGCCATCGAAGGGGTGCTGTGGCTCCAACAAAACTCGCCGCCTTCGCTCTTTTGTTCTTGCTTCTCTTCCTCTTCCTCTTCCTCTGTTAAGGAAGAAGGGTAGGATGTTGGAAAGACGGAAAGAGCGATAACTCCAACGTGAGGCCGATCGTTGTTGTTAACAGGGCTTGAGTTTTGGTGCTGAAGCTGTTGTGGCCGTTGTCGTTTCTTTCGTCGTTCTCTTCCTTCACTTTGTTCTTTCAAAAAGCTGTCGACCGAGGATTGAATCACTGTCGCAAGTGCAATTTCCTCCTCTGCTTGTTGTTGTTCCTTATGCGAAGAAGAAGAAGAAGAAGAAGAAGAAGAAGAAGAAGAAGAAGAAGAAGAAGAAGAAGAAGAAGAAGAAGAAGAAGAAGAAGAAGAAGAAGAAGAAGCAAAGAATGCTTGTGAGCAACGCAAAGCGAACATATGGCGCATGATGTCTTCTCCTGTCCCGCTTACACTGCATGCGAAGCCATGGTTTGAAGACGATGCATCTTTGGCCCAACAGCCACTCCCATATACTGCTGCCTGTTTTGATGCATCAAATAAAAAGAATCACGAGAAAGGTGTTCAGAAATAACAACAGAAACACAAGAACAAAAATCACACTAAATGGTTGGGAGAGCGAGAAGAAGACAACAACAGAACAAGACTACACACCTCACCAACGCGACCACTATGTTTGAGAGAAATGCCACCACTTGAAACAGCGGCGGCTGTAAATGCACCTCCCACCACACAAATGGCGCCAACCGTATCTTGCAGCCATCCTGTTTCTTCTTCTTCTCCTCTTCTTTCTGGGTTCTCTTCTTTCGTGGGAGCCTCTTCATTTTGTTTGTCTTTGTTGGTTCGTCTCCGCTTCGTGTGTTTGTTGTCGTTTTCGTTTTCGTTCTCTGCTTCTTTTTCTACATCTCTGTTCTTTCGTTCGTTCGTTGTTCTTTCTTGGCGAGAGGAATACGTAGAAAACGAAGCATATAAGGAAGATGATGAAGAACAAGAAGCGCTCTCTCGCAGAGCGGCCTGTTCCACCCAAGACATTCTTCGTTGCCAGGTGGCTTTGGCCTCTGCGCTGACCAAAGCGGTGCGGTTTTCGTTGAGAGGAGCAAGCACCCCTTCCACACCGTGCTTCAGACCCCATTCATGTGCTCCTTCTCCCACCAGAAAACTGCATTTGAGGTGAAAACTTATAAGAAGAAGAAATGAAAAGAGAAGCAGAGAAGCAGATAAGACAGAAGGGAGAAGAGACGCAGAGAAGAGAGAAGAAGCAACGGGAAAAAAGTACATAGGAGAGATCCTTCCAAGAGAGAGGGAGGCGCAGCGGTCCCGCTGAAGCAACGCAGCCGCAAGCTTGATGGGATTCCGCACCATCTCCACCGCCCCCACGGCAGCAAAGGACTGGTCCTGTCCCAACATCACGCTCGCATCACACTGCACCTTTCCACAGAGAGTCAAGTTGGAGCCTGATCTTTTTGTTTTTGGTTTGGTTTTTTTAAATGAGGAGAAGGAGGAAAAAAGAACAAAAAGAAAGTAAGGGAGAAACGAACCAAAACCAGCGTTAGAGCATGGGTCGTCCTCAAGAGAAGAGACAGCAGAGACCACCATGGCAAGCGCGACCTCCTCTCCTTCTTCGACGGAACCAGAAGCGCAGGCAGAGGCTGCCATAAGAAGAGCTCGTTTCATCGCACCAAGGCAGCGCCGCTCGTTCTTGGGAGCGTGGTACCCCGCCCCAGCATGTACCGCCACAAAGAAGGTCGGCCGTCGGCATCGCCTGCGCGCTACCTCTTCGTCTTCCATCCTTTTTGTGTTTTGAGGAAGTCTTGTGTCGACACGAAACTCTTTCTCACGTCGACCCTATATATTATCAATATTCATGTCGTCCCAGAAGCACATTTCGGTGGTTCAAATCCCATCAACAACACATTTTTTTTTATGATGAGAAGAAAGAAAAAAAGGGAAGAAACGAACAGAGGCACGCCATGCTATCAAGCCACCGTCCGCTCCTTCACGGTGGAGGCATCCAGAGCGCCTTCCTCTTGCGCCTCCTCCTCCCCTTCTTCCATGCCCAATCCCAGTGCCTCCTCCGTTCCAATCGGTTGTTGCTTACGCTGTTGCTGCTGAAGCTTTCGGAGGTAAAGCCTCTCCTGGCTTCTCGTCAACAGGATCTCCGCCTCTTCTTTGATCCTCCTGTCCTCCTTTATCTTGTGCCAAATGCGCGCAATCTTCTCCTCCGTCAAAATGGGAACGAGGGAGAGCTCGTCAAAGGTCTTCTCCAGTACGTCCTCCGGGGCGGTGTCCTTGGGTCCTTGCGCGCCCTCTTTGGAGGTAAACTTCTTCTCGGCCAGCTTGGGGGACTTGGGGATGATGGTGCCGGTCGCTTTGGAGACGCGAAGCTTCGTGCCGTCCTCTGCGAACTGAGTTTTTATTCTTGTTGGCTTACTGTTTTTGGTGTTTTGTTAGAGAGGAGTTTGGACTGGATGAAAAACATTTGTTTCGAAGAAAGAGAGAAAGTGAAAGGAGAAGAGAGCGGGAGTGAATTGTTCAGGAAAGAGAAAAGCGAGAAGAAGAAGAAGAAGAAGAAGAAGAAGAAGAAGAAGAAGAAGAAGAAGAAGAAGAGTAGCAAGAAGAAGGAGAAGGAGAAGGAGAAGGAGAAGGAGAAGGAGAAGGAGAAGGAGAAGGAGAAGGAGAAGGAGAAGGAGAAGGAGAAGGAGAAGGAGAAGGAGAAGGAGAAGGAGAAGGAGAAGGAGAAGGAGAAGGAGAAGGAGAAGGAGAAGGAGAAGAAGGAGAAGGAGAAGGAGAAGGAGAAGGAGAAGGAGAAGGAGAAGGAGAAGGAGAAGGAGAAGGAGAAGGAGAAGGAGAAGGAGAAGGAGAAGGAGAACAGAAAGGACAAGTTATGCAACAGAAGAGAGAAAGAGAAAGGACGAACAAGAAGAGCGACAAAGACGAGAACGACGAAGAACAGAGAACAAGCAGAAGCGACCAGGCAGGTACAAACAAAAACAAACAGCGTTTTACAAAAAAAGCAACAAAAAACACAAACGAACCCAGTGGAAGGATCAATGAGCAGGACATTGGAGTAGTGAATGGGGGCCTCCTTGAAGAAATAACTGGCCTCGTTGTTCTCCGTCTCCTTGATGCGTCGCTTGACGAGGTTGATGCCCTGGAGGTAAAGGCGGTTGTGCTTTCTGTCCACTCGGATCACTTTGCCTTGCTTCCCTTTCTCTTTGCCGCCGATCACTTGGACCTTATGTCGGGTGAGAAGAAAAAAAAAAATCAAAAATTTGAGTGTAGTGAAACATTAGAAAAAATGAACTCTTTAAAAAAAAGATAGATGTAAAGATCCACTACGAACCAAATCTTCACGAACGATGTGCCACTTTTTAATCTTCTCTTTGGGAGCCCTAACGGAGGGCAAGCTCCGACTTCCGCGAACAAAGTTGCGATGAGCCATCTCTCTCTTCTCTCCGCTTTTTTCTCTTTTATTTTTTGGATTGGGAGCAGTTTTTGTAGACATATCACGTCGTCACGGTTCGAACACTGCTACTTTCGTGTACAACTGCTTGCCAAATCGTGCACAGAATTTTATGCGCCTTTGATTAACTTTTACCTAAAATGGAAAGCATTACAGGGAATAATTAATATAGTGGCTTGTTAAAAAAAGAACAAAGAAAAACACGAAAACGAAATGGGAAACCTTGAGTCCTTGTCGAGCAAAACAACCGAAGAGTTCAACCGGGCCTTGACGGCAGCCAACAGCAGAAACACATCTTCAGGAGAACATCGTGATTATTTGGTACCCAAAACACTTCTCTTTCGCTTCTATAACGAACATCTTTATCTCTATCTATTAACATAACAGAAAGGTGTTGCAAGAAGTTTTACAGCTGCATACCTCCAATATAACGCCTAAAGAATACGACGTAGAACTCACTCACTTGGGTGCTCTCTTCGTGTTGGACGTTCGGAAGGATGGACGCTTTTGTTTGGATAACTTTCTCGAGTTTGTGAAGTTGGGCTTCGAACGAGACGCTGCCTCCAACAACCAAAGCCAACCAGTTCGATCCGACTTTCAGGTTTTGCTTTTTCTTCCCTCTCTTGCTCTATACTCTCCTTCTCTTTTGTCCTTGTCTTTTACCATTTCTCCAGTGTCGTTTCATTGTTACTCGTTTTCCTTTTTCTTTCGTCGATCTCTATCTTGTTTTCTCGTTCTCTTCTCTCTCTCGGGCTCTTGCGTATTCTCTTCTCTCTACTCTTGTTCGCTCTGTCTCCTGTCTCTCCTCTCTCCTCTCTCCTCTCTCCTCTCTCCTCTCTCCTCTCTCCCTCTCCCTCTCCCTCTCTCTCTCCTCTCTCCTCTCTCCTCTCTCTCCTCTCTCCTCTCTCTCTCTCTCTCTCTCCTTCTCTCTCTCTCTCTCTCTCTCTCTCTCTCTCTCCTCTCTCCTCTCTCCTCTCTCCTCTCTCCTCTCTCCTCTATTCTCATACTGTTTTGTGGCATTGCAACCAATAGACACAATTCAAAGGTCATTGCACGTGGCTAATGTGGAACACCATCGAGGAGAAAGGCAAAGCCGCTTTCGAGGAGTGGTTCTCCGCCCTTCTCTCAGAAAACGAAGAGATATTGGGCGACAGAAAGAAGCTGAGAGGAGTCCATCCTTTCCCTGGAAACTACTTGAGCAGGGGCACCATTGTTCTTATGCACAAGATACTCAACATCAAGAAGGCATATGGCGTTAACACTCAAAAGCTGTTTGACATGATGCAACGAGCAGCGGAAGAACAAGTTTGTTGTTTTTTTTCTGAGCTAAGAGCAAGTCATCTAACTATTCTTTATGAACAAAAAAAGGACGTGATGGCACTGGATCAAGAAGAGTTGGACGACTTTGTGCCGCTGATCATTCTTCGGCAGTTCGCCACCGACTTTATCCAAGGCTTCACTGCTCTCATGTCCGACCTTGGCTTTGAGCCAGAGTACAAGAAGAAACCGGATTATAAGAAAGGAGGAGTTGACATTAGCGAGTTGATACACATGGAAGTTAAGATATAAATGCTGTAATCTATTTTTTCTCTTGTATTATTTTTCTTTCTTTATTTGTTCCTGTTGTGTGTTTTGGCTTGCCTTCTTAACAATTGTTTAAAAAGCAACTCTATAACTGTCCTTTGCTTTCCACTTTTGCAATTTCTTTTTCCTGTATAGTTTACAACCAATGAATAAGAAAAACCAACAGAAAGAGAGACAGAGAGAGAGAGAGAGAGAATGCAGAACAGGAAGAGAGCATAATAAAGAAAGAGATCAGAGAGAGAGAGAGAGAGAGAGAAATAGAGAGAGAGAGAGAGAGAGAAGAGTTAACTTACGGAGGCACTTGGGCGGCGAGGAGACTTTTTACGTTTACCGACGGTATTAGCGCCGCTGCTATTGCGAGTAAACTTTGGAAGAACGGCTTGAGAAAGACTAGAGGCGCGAGATCCTCGCGTTGATGACCCTGCTTCATCTTTCGAGTGGTGTTTCTTTTTGATCTGTTGCATCTTCTCTTTTTCTTGTTGTTGGGCCAAAATGATTTCTTCCAATTGCTCTTGTAACGCTGGCTCTTTGAACTGTTATAGAAACAAAAGTTAAGCAAGAGAAACAATAGGAAGGAAGCTAACAACTCATACCTTCATAGCAATATTCATGATAACAGCAGTAAGATCGCGTTGGTTCAACCCCTCAATAAGAGAGCGTATCTTGTACTCGCGATGGATGTCTTGATCGCTGTTCGGATTGTTGATGGTCTTTTGTAACTTCAGCGACCCTTGCGACAAGTACTTATAAAAGTCAACCGAGCCTCTTTTCTGGTCTGCATATTGTTGATATTGGAGTTGTTGTTGCAAAGCAGTAGTAGCAGAAGATGAGGAGGATGAGGAGAGAAGAGCACGTGGAGAAGTCGTTGCATAAGAAGGAACCGACCCAGTAAGCTGGATAACGAGCTGTCTTTGCTCCCAAGGAGCAAAGCCGATGGAGGTCAAGTACTGAGGCACTCCACCCCATTCATCCTCCACGAACTGCAATACTCCCTTCATTACTTCTGGAGGCGTTCCGTCAAACCCCTCCAATCCTTTCTTCTGGTTCTCAGCAGCTATCAAGTGGTGTACTGGCTGCAACAGCCATTCAGAGCGATGATAGTTGAGCAGGATGAGTTCCTCTGGCACTCCGCAGAGGGCGAGGAGCAAAGCGGTGATGAGCCCTGTTCTGTCTTTGCCGCTGGAACAGTGATAGAGAATCGGATAGGAGTTGTGCGTAAGTGAGTGACGACAGATGCGAAGGATGAGGACGATCTCCTCCTGGGCGTAGATGAGCATCATTTTGGAGAGGCCGAGGAGGCCAAGGCGGTTCATGCGGCGACGAGAAAAGGTCTTTGTGGCAGAGCCGCCGCTCGCAACAGCTTTTAATACCGTTCTGTAAGGAAACAAATGGACGTAAGCACAGGAGAAGTATCAAAGAAACAAGGAGATAATGGAGAAAAGCGAACGGAGCAAAGAAGCATAGAAGCAACGAGTAGAGAGAAGTGAAAAGAAAAACGAACGCTTGTGTTTTGGCATTGGCTTCCGTGAACAACTTGATTCGCAAGGTCTTGCTCACGAGGCTTACATTGTAACGTTTGTATTCCACTTCATCATGCGACATAAACGCATAAGCATCCTTTGTTTTCATAGATTATTATTAGAGTTAAAAGAAACAAGAAGAAGAAACAGAAGAAGAAGAAGAACTAGAAGAAGCAAAAGAAGCAGAAGAACCACAATAACAAGCAGAAAGCAACAAGCAGCAAGCAACATTGAGAAACAAACCAAAGTTGGATATTCAGCTTCCACAGCCAAGTCCTGAGCGTCCATGCTCTTCTCCTCCGCGTCCCTCAGGTCGATGATCGTCCTCACCCCTACATTGGTCTTCAGCCAGGCCAGCACCAAGGGGACCTGCTCCGCATGCATGAGCGAGCGCGAAACGGCGGCGCTGCGATAGATCTTTCCCGGCGTTATCTTGTCATACGTTATAGAGGACAGGTTTGACGTGGACCATCCTTTGAAGAAGAAAATGGGACATACATCATTGCTTTCCGTTTTGTCTTTGGGTTCGTTGGTTTCTTGGTGCTCTTCTGTTGCTGCTGCTGCTTCCTCTTCCTCCTTTTGCTTTTCTTTGGGAGAAGCAGCAGGGTTGAAGTGAAGCAGAATGTCTTGGTAGACGGCGGGGTCGTTCACCTCGGCCAGGTCCCGAAAGTTGAAGAGAAGCTTTTGGAGGACCTCCGCGTCGTTCACTTTCCTTCCTTTCCTCTCCCACTTTCGCTCCACAGCAGAAGAAGACTTGCTAAACATTTTTTGTTGTTTCTTTTATTTATTTTTATTTATTTTTTCTTTTAAGGAAGCGAAATTTCAGGTAGTGGAACGAAAAAACAGATGAAAAAAGTGTCCACCCATTTTAGGCAGAAAATTCACGTAAATGCAATGGACAGTTTCTCTATTTGACCGAACCGGGGAAATATCGCGTATTAAACTTCGTGTCGTCCTGAATATACACCGTGTCGACCCGAGACTCAGGATTCTTCCTCTTTTTCGTTCCCCTTTTCTTTCTCTTTCTCGTTTTCTTTCTCCGTGGTTTGGGTTGTGGTTGCATCCATGCCGCCAGCGTCATCATCCTCGCAAGGAACGGAAGAGACCTTCCTTCCTCGTTCCCATACCTCTGCAAACGTTTGGTGGCCCTTGTCTGCATCCCGCAGCCTTCCAGGCCCATGCTTCTCTCCTTCCACCCAATTGCCTTCAAAAGTACTTCCGTTCAAAAATATTTCTTTTCCCTTTTTGTGTTATTTCGTTCTATCAGTAAAAGTAGAAACCAAGAAAAGAGAGCGTGCACGTACAGGACCATGCGGATTGTTGCGAACATAAGAGCCTTCAAAGATGGTGCCATCCTCATAGACGCGTCGCCCTCGGCCATGTCGCAAGTCGTTGTGCCAGTCGCCGTCATAGGTGCCCTTTCCGTTGGCCCACGTCATGACACCGTGCCCGTGTCGTTTGCCTGCTTTATAGTGACCCTCATACCGACTGCCATCCGGCCAGGTCATCACCCCAGTGCCGTGTTGGATCTCGTCTTTGTACTCGCCTTTGAAGAAGAAAGAAACGATAAGAAAGGAAGAAAGAGGGAACAAGAAAGAAAAGACGCGAAAGAAAACAGAAAAGAGAGAAGAGAGAAGGCACGAAGAGAACGGAAAGGAATAAACATCAACAAGGAAAAAGAGATTATAAACCTTCATAGACGCGACCATCGGTGTAACGTCGCTTGCCAAAGCCATGACGCTTGCCCGCCTTGAACATGCCGGCATAGCTGCTCCCATCCGCAAAGGTGTGGACGCCTTGGCCCTGGCGAAGATTTTGTTTGAACTCTCCTGTTCGTATAAATAGCGAAAATAAATAAAATAAACACATATAAATAAAAATAAAAATAAATAAAACAAAATAAATAACAAAAAAAATATATAAAAATAAATAAAAATAAATAAAGAATATAAAAAATAATATAAAAATAGAAATTATTAAAAAAAAAACAAACCTTGATAACGAGAGCCATCCATCCAGAGCATGGTGCCAGCGCCATGCATGCAATGGTTGCGCCACCCTCCCACGTACTTTCGGCCGTCCTGCCACGTGAGGCTGCCCATGCCATGGAACTGGTTGTCCTGGTTGAGTTGCCCAATGTAGCAGCAGACGTCAGGCAGGTTCTTGATCGCTTCCTCATCCACGAAGACCAAATTCGAGGCAGCAGATGACGATGCCGACGAAGAGGTCTTCTTTTTCTTGTTGGTGCTGTTGTTGCTTTTGGAGTTGGGAGAGTCGGTAGGAAGACGAGGAGTGGAGGCACGAGGGGGAGTGGGAGGAAGGGGCTCCTCCGTTCGGCTGTTCTTCCTCATCATTTTTTCGTTTCTTTCTTTCTTCGTCCAACCAAAAGTAATTCCACGTCGACACGGATGGATCACTAGGAAATATGAAATATGATTGGAGTTTTGAAAAAATGCAAGATCAATTCCATGACGTCATGGATATTGATCAAATCTCCTCCAAGGACGGGGAGCAAAAGGAGTTGGGGGTGGCTAAGCACTGGCCTGTTGGCATTCAAACTTTAGCAACTTGTTGTTCATTGGGATGACCAGGAAGCAAAGGAGGACCAACGTAGCACAAAAAAGAAACTGCAACGATACTAAGTTTCGGAATGTCACGAAAACAACTATTGCTATTTCGCATAGTAGGAGATTGTTCAATTTCCCGAAATGAATATAACCTGTTGGCTTGTTTAAAACCAACAGAAAAAGAAGGAACGAGGAGGAGGACTGCATGGTGGGTGGGCTTGCTTGTTCCTTTTGCTTATAAGAGGTGGTTGAAATAAAAAGAAGCATCATGAGTCCTTCCGGTTGGACTCTCGTTAAGGGCGTGCTCTTCATGCTCTTCATTATTGGGGGTTTGTACCGCTCTTGCTTTTCTCTTCTTTGGCTGTTGCTTCTCTAGTTTCTTCGTTCTGTCGTTTTTGCCTTCTCATTTTTTCTCTTCTTTCTTCTCTCCACTTTTGTTCTTTTCTCCTCACTTCTCTATTCTATTACTTTCTCTTCTCTCTCTCTCCTCTCTCTTCTCTCTCTTGTCTATTACTTTCTCTTCTCTCTCTTTTCTCTCTCTCCCTCTCTTCTCTCTCTTGTCTTTCTGGACGGACCAAGTAATGTAACTCTGACCTCCGCGCTATAGTGATCATCATTACCGTCATAGCCCTGGTGGTACAAGACCACTTCCTCACCTCCGAGTACGAATGCGAGTCCAAGCACCACCTCTACGTCTACACCCTCTCCACCTTCATCGCCACCATCCCCATCGGCGCCTCCTGCATTGTCCTCTGCTTCGCCTGTATCTCCCTGCCGGATCCGTCTGTGGACCCCTTCTATCGTGGGCAACCGCTGTTCCCTTTGCGCAGGGTACCCACAGGGCGTAAGCTCAAGTCCATCACCGCTCTGCTGAGCCTCTCCTGGCTGTTCTTCATACTGCCTGCCTTTGGCATTTGGGGCAGCATCATCCTCTCCGGGCTTTCCGGGTGGTGCGACGCGCAGTACCGCAAGCAGCTGTGCGACGATATTTTCTGCAAGCCCACGGCCCTGTGGAGCATCGCCCTCTTCTACGTCATCCTGGACCTGCTGTTTGGCCTGCTCGGCGCGGCCATACTCTGCATTCAGGGGCTGCGGTGGAGGGAGGGCAAGAAGGAGGAGGACTACAATTACTACGACTACTATGGGAGCAGAACGGCCACCACCAGCAGCCATTCGTTCGAGGGGATGCCGTTGATGGAAGAGGACTATGCTTCCAGCTAGCATCGTGGAAACCGACCCATTTGTTCTTTTTTTTGTTCCAGTTCTCTCTCGTCTCCCTTGTTCCTTCCTGCCGCTAAAGTACCAAGTTGCATCGCGTCGTCATGAAGTTTAAGCTTATTTGTGCAGCAGCTCTAAACAAAAAGTGGTCATTTGTCCGCAAAAAACAACAAGCAAGAAGAAAAGAAAGATGTCCCGTAGCAGCAGGAGCTCCCCCCTGTCGTGCATGCTCGACACGCTGCAGACGTACAAGCTCGTTGCTGGCGACACGGGGACGAAGGACGTGGTGGCTTCCACTTCCACTTCCACTTCCACCGGGATTGACATGCCCTCTAAGCAAAACGGTATTTAATGTGTTTTTTCATTATCTTCTTCTTTGCTCTCCTCTTCTGTTGATGTTTGTTGTTTGTTGCTATGGTGGCGGTTGGTGTGTCATTCATTATCGTTGCTCTTCTTCTCTTTTGTGTGTGTAGTTGTGAACTAAGATTTGAGGATAGGAGCGAACCAGAAACGAAGACGCGCCAGCCTACCAAAACGATTCAATCCCTACACCGGAACCTATGGGGCGCCCGTTCGACCTCAACGGCCACTCGTCACCCTGCTAGAACCACAAGCAGCAGCTGCCACCCGCAACAACGAAGAAGAAAGAGGAGCAGAAGAAGAAGAAGACGAGCTGGAAGGGGACCTGTTTGGCATCGAACAAGCGAACGAGGAAAAAGAAGAAGAGCTGCTGAGAGAGGAAGGACGGCACTCCTTGCCTTCTTTTGCCTCTTCTTTGGCTTCATCGAAGAAGCGAAGAAGAATAAGCACAGCAAAGGAAGAGGAGGAGGAAGAGCAAGAAGACAGAGGCGGGGGAGGTGCGTTGGGGCTCGCAGCAATGGTGGCGTCGGCGTTTTCGCAAGAAGAAGAGGAGGAAGTGGCTGAAGAGGAAAAAGATAAAGGGAGCAAGGAGGAAGACTATCAACAAAGAGAACAAGCAACAGGCGGGTCTAAGATGATGCCTTCGTTCGTGCAACTTGAAGAACTTGTAACAAAGCAACAATGTACGCTTCCTCCGCATCGTTTGTTCTTCTTTATGCTTTTCCTTATTCTTCTTCTTGCTCCTTTCTTGCTTTCCTTCTTCTCTTTGTTTCTTCGTTATCGAACTAACATGTAGCCAAAACGAATGCCGACAATAGCAAATCCAGAGGGTCCGCTAGCTTCCTACACAGCACTTGTGCCTAATCTAAACAAATGCCATGATAGAAAAAGGAAGGATAGAGGGGCAGGTAGACATCCCTCTCCCAATGGACGACAAGCTCTTCTGCCACCTGAAATGGCTCCTGATGTATTTAGTCGTGATTCTTCAAAAGTTCAGCCACGAATGAGCAGTTTATCAACCTACAAATGGTACATTAAAATCTTCATTCTCCTTCTTTCTCTTCTTTTCTTTTTTCTTTATCTTCTTTCTTTTTCTACTTTCTATGCTTGTGTTTTGTTTTACTTCTTGTTACCTTTCTTCTCCTTTATGCATGTTTGGCTTTTTCTAAACCCTTATTTGATGATCCAAAATAGTTGGAAATGTACACGAACAGGCCACTTACCCAAGGACTGCACTGCCTTTATTGGCATTCCTGTTGTTGGTCACACAGAACCAGCAGGACAAGACGAAGATGAAGTGGCCGACTACAACGACAGTAAAGTTATTTACAGCAAAAGACAAAGAGACATGTATAAAAGGTTTGTTCTCTTTTGTTCTTGTTTTCCATTCCTTTTTCTTTATCACCCCTTTCTTCATTCTTCATTTTTTCGTTCTTTATTCTCTGTATATTCTTCTTTCTCCTTTCTTCATTGTTCAGTCTCACTCACAACAAATAGATGTCAACAACTCGGAAAGAACAAAGAAGCAAGATGCACTCAATGCAGAAACGAAGCCAATCTGGTGCACTGCCTCACCTGTGATACCGCTTTCTGTGACAGCAACGGTCATCTTGCCGATCATTTGCTTCGCTTTCCTTCGCACAATGAACTTTATTCCTACAAACTAAGACGACAGGTTAGCTTTGTTTGTCCTTAATTCCCCCCCTCCCCCTCTCTCTCTCTCTCTCTCTCTCTCTCTCTCTCTCTCTTCTGAATTTGACCAACGTATTTTGTTTTAAACAGGTCAAATGTTGCAAGTCCACATGCAGAGAAACAAACGTTTACAAGTTGCTCACTTGCTCCGACTGTTTGGATAAGCTCTTTGATCGCCACTATTCTATGGTTACCGCTTCATGGTATGCCTTCTTTTTCTTCCTTCTCTTCCTTTCTTCTTGTTTGTCCCTGTTTATCTTACAACACCGAAAAGGTCAAGAACAGGACTTCAATACGTACCAAACGCTTTGGCTTGCGACAACCATTTTGAATGGCATCGCATGAACTGCAACCATCACCATCGTGAAGGCTCCACATTTTTGGTACAGCGAGACAAACTCCAAGCAGGCGACTATCACGATGGCACCATCAGTGAACACTTTTTCTAGTACCACTTTCTCTCTTCTCTCTCTCACCTCAGAAATACAAAGGAAAAAGAAAAGCAACATCAAAGCTTCATTCACGTTTCCTTCATGGAAAGATGGACTGGCTGCTCTTCCTTCGCTTCTTCTTCTGCTTCTTCTTCTGCTTTCTTCTTCCAATCAAAGTTCTTCATGGGAGGAGGAGGCTGATGCCGCTCGAGGCCATCCAAAAGGTCCTTGGCGTTGTCGGCCACGACGAGCATGTCCTTGTATTCCTCTCCGATGAAGCCTTGCTCGTAGCCGCGTTGCACCAACGCTAACAGCGGCTCGTAGTAGCCCTCGATGTTCAACAATCCTAGAAAGGCGGGGACAACAGAGAACGCTGTTAGTACCAGAGAAGCAAAGAAGGGAATGGGAGAGAGGAAGAGTACCAATGGGTTTGTTGTGAATGCCCAATTGAAGCCAGGTGATGATCTCGAACAGTTCTTCAAACGTTCTGTGTGAACATGCATCAAACCGCTCTCAGCGTCTTCTTTCTTTCATTCCTTCACTTCAAAAAAAAAAAAGAAAAAAAAAGCAATTGATCTTCTTGCTTACCCAAAGCCGCCCGGCAGCGCCACAAAGCAGTCGCTCTTCTCCGCCATCATGGCCTTCCTCTCGTGCATGCTGGAGACAAAGATGGTGTTGCCCGTCATTTCCCCGCTGATCTCCCTGGGAGCCAGGGCGCGGGGGATGATGCCCGTGACCTCCCCTCCGCCGGCCACCACCGCCCGGGAGACCGCTCCCATCAACCCCACGGTCCCTCCGCCGTAGACCAAGGAGAGCCCGCGAGCGGCCAGCTCCTCCCCCATGGCCCTAGCGCCGGACATGAAGTCGGGGTTTTTGCCTTCCTTGGAGCCACAGAAAACGCAGACGGACTTCATTTTTTTTTTTGGAAGATTTTTTCGATTCGTTTCCCAAGTTACAACGTTGGACAAAGTTTGCCTCTTCTCTTCTTCGTTTGTCTTTCTTTTCTTTTCTTATGTTTTTGTCGACACAGTTTTTGTCGACATAATGTTGTCGACCTTTAGATCAACTTGAGATCTATCACGAACCCTCGTGGATAATTAGTTAATTAATTTGCAGCAGAGAGCACGTGGGGGCTGGTCCTTGGACCACTCACACACGAGGGAACGAACCCCATTTTTCTGGCTTTTTCTTCTCTTCCAAATCCTCATTCCATAACTTTCGTGCCCAAGTAGCGTGGGTGAGAGATTATAAAAACTGGGGAACAAAGGAGAAGCGCACAACGGAGAAGAAGAGGGAAGAAGAATAATGGAGGAGTTACCGGAAGAGCTGGTGAGTTACGCCCTGGAGATGCTTCCTGAGGGCACCCAAGCCATCGCCGCAAGGACATGCAAGCGCTGGTTCGCTTGCGTTTCCCCGCATCAAAGGAACCGTTTCGACGTGACGGCACTCTGCCAGCGCCTGGAGTTGTTGCAGTGGGCGGTGACGGAGCAAGGTTGCCCTTTGCAGAGAGAAACCTTCCGAGCAGCGGCTGGGCAGGGGAACGTGGCAGTGCTGAAGTGGTTGCGAGAGGAACATGCCATGCCCCTGAACAAGGCTCTTTGCGATGAAGCGGCAGAAGAAGGACATTTGGAGGCACTCAAGTGGCTGCGAAAGGAGGGTTGCCCCTGGTGGGAGGATATCTGTGGCAAAGCCGCAAGAAGTGGACGGTTAGAAATGGTTCAGTGGTTGCGGGAGAAAGGCTGTGCGTGGCCGACTTTTAGGTCCTCTTATCACCTCGGCTGGCAATGGTATATTGACAACGGGTTCCCTCCCCCGCGAGGGCTGGTGTTCAGTGAAGCAGCTTTGAAGGGACACCTGGAGATGCTGAAGTGGCTTCGTGAACAAGGCTGTCCATGGGACATATTCACTTGCAGCCAGGCAGCAGAGGGAGGACACTTGGAGGTGCTGAAATGGGCTCGAGAACATGGCTGCGAGTGGAGTGCGTCCACCTGTGTCAGCGCCGCCCGTAAAGGCCACTTGGATGTGCTGAAATGGGCCAGACAAAATGGTTGCGATTGGAGCCCATATGTTTGTGCTCAGGCAGCGGGTAACGGCCGTTGGGAGGTGTTGCGATGGGCGAGGGAGCAAGGATGTCCCTGGGATGAAGAGGCCTGTAGCTGTGCAGCTGAGAATGGACGTATGGAGGTGCTGAAGTGGCTTCGTGAACAAGGCTGTCCATGGGACGAGAAAACATGTGCAGGTGCTGCTCGCGGAGGACATCTGGACATTTTGCAGTGGGCAAGAGAACAAGGTTGCCCATGGAATGAAGAAACATGCATTGCAGCAGCAAAAGGAGGACACCTGAAAGTGCTGAAATGGGTAAGCAAGAATGGATGCCCTTGGAATGACAAAGTTGGCTATTGGGCAGCATTTAGACAGTGGAAAGTGCTGAAGTGGGCCATAGAGAATGGATGCCCTTGGGACAAGACACAAGTGTGCTGTGATGTAGCAGGTGAGGGATCCTTGGAGATGCTGAAGTGGCTCAGAGAGAAGGGGTGGGAACAGAATGAGAAGGGAATCATCTGGAGGGCAGCAAGAAGTGGACATTTGGATATTTTGGTGTGGATGGAAGAGAACACCAGTTTATTGACAGATGCTTACCAAGAAAACTTTCGGAAGAGTGTATGTAAAGCAGCGGCAGCAGGAGGAAATGTGAATGTGTTGAAGTGGATGAAAGAGATTGGCTGCTTTCCCCTGAAGGAAATCTGTCTTAAAGCAGCCAAGTACGGTCATTTGGACGTGATGAAGTGGGCCAGACAACAAAGCGAGGATGGTCTGTTGGACGTGGATCAACTGAGGAACATCGCAGAAGAGAGAGGGCAAGAGCACGTGGCAGAGTGGCTCTTACTTTTGGGCGGCAGTGCCTAATAAAACAAGGTGTTTGTGTTGCAGTCGAGGTATTCTTCAAAGAAAGAAGAAGAGGACGACGAGGAGGGAAACCAAAGCAAAATCAAGCACAAGCACAAGTAACACGAATTCTCACTCCACGCACCTGCCCACCCTTGCTCCCTTTTCTCTTTGTTAAAAACTTGGTTGAAGATTGCAAAAGTAAAGAAATAAATAAAAAATACAGCGTTGAAAGGACAGTAAGAGGCTATGACGAGTTAGAAAGGGAGCTCACTTGGGACCCAGCTGTGTCCAATGGCCAGCCATGAGAGTTACTAAAATGGGCGAGGAAGAATGGGTCCTTGAGAGAAAAGTTGTCTAGGATTGCTTCATTATCTGAGCTTGAACGTCGTTGGTGTAGGTGATAGTTTCTCGAGGGATGCGTGTTGAAGAAGAGGTGAACTGTCTGCATCGCTCCCTCATAAAATAAAAACATCGTTGAAACTGAAGCTTATCGAGGAATGCAGAGGGTTGAAGAGGTAACGGTGAAGGGAAGAGCAGAGAAGAGCAGAGAAGAGAGAACGAAGAAGAGAAGAGAAGAGAAGAGAAGAGAAGAGAAGAGAAGAGAAGAGAAGAGAAGAGAAGAGAAGAGAAGAGAAGAGAAGAGAAGAGAAGAGAAGAGAAGAGAAGAGAAGAGAAGAGAAGAGAAGAGAAGAGAAAAGAGAAGAGAAGAGAAGAGAAGAGAAGAGAAGAGAAGAGAAGAAAAGAGAAGAGAAGAGAAGTGAAGAGAACGATGAAGAGAAGAGAAGAGAAGAGAAGAGAAGAGAAGAGAAGAGAAGAGAACGATGAAGAGAAGAGAAGAGAACGATGAAGAGAAGAGAACGATGAAGAGAAGAGAACGATGAAGAGAAGAGAACGATGAAGAGAAGAGAACGATGAAGAGAAGAGAACGATGAAGAGAACGATGAAGAGAAGAGAACGATGAAGAGAAGGATGAAGAGAAGAGAACGATGAAGAGAAGAGAAGAGAAGAGAACGATGAAGCGAAGAGAAGAGAACGATGAAGAGAAGAGAACGATGAAGAGAAGGATGAAGAAACGACAAGCGAGAGGAGACAGAGAGGAGAGTGAGCGGACAGGGAGGAGAACTCTAGGGGAACCTCGAAGACGTGTGTCCATGACCTAATTTCTCAAAACAAAGAAATCTCTGATGGAAGAAGGAAACGAGATTAGCTCTTCTGTGGAATTGCCTCGTGGAGGCGGGCGTTGTTGGAATACTCCATTTTTTTTTTGACCAACTACAAATGCTCCTCTGCAAACAATACTTTGTTATTAACATCCATCCATTCCACAACAACCTAACGTTCACAAAAACACTTTCTCTTCTTCGTTAACAAGAATGTTCCTCTTCAAGGCGAACAACCCCACAACAAACAAGGCGAAGACCGAAGCGCAACAACCGTCCTGTAATGTCCTTCCTCCAACTGCCCCCAAAGACCTTTCCTTGGTCATTGAAAGCAAAGCCTTAAACTTCTACCAAAGGAAAGAGGTCTTCCTGGAAGAGAACGGAACGGTCGGACAAATCTTCAGCTTGAAGGCCAAAAACCTCTTCGGCCTGCCCACCTTTGAGCTGCTGGACCTTCAGGGCAGGCAGGTCATGGCCGCAGCTTGCTGTAGCAGCATCACGGGCTCGTCTTGGACGTGGACGGTGCTTCAGGAAGCCCAACCGATGGCCGCCATCACTGTAAGACGCTCTCCTCTTCTTTCTCCTCCTCCTTTCTCTTACGGGTTCTTCTTTCAGGCAACCCGAGTGACGCTTGGAACGTGCAGCTGGCAAGTAGACTTTCCTCAGCACTCACAGCCGATGAAAAGCATCCAACAAGGCGATGATGATGAAGCCGCTGAATCTCCACAAGCACAGCCAACGAGTTTGACAGTGGAAGGGACTTCGGTGTTGACGATCAACAACTCCATCATGAGAGGCAGCCGAGAGGTGGGCAGGTTGAAACGCCTCCGTTTGGACAACTTGGGGACAGCTCAGTTTGGGTTGGAGGTAAAAGCAGGAGAGAACGTGTGGTTCATGCTTCTTCTCTCCGCTCTCATTGCCTCCATGGCCGACATGCAAAAGCGCGAACTGAGTAAAAGGAGATAATGAGGGGTGAAGAAGAAGAAGAAGGAGAAGAAGGGAACACCAATGTAAATAAAAGTTTCTTGCTTGTAAAGCTTGGTGACCGTCTTGGCGTACCCGTGGCCGGAAGGACACTTGGCGAACCTGCAAACGAAAGGCGGCATGGCCAGCGGCTCGCAAAGCGCTCTTGCTTCGTTCTTTCTTTCTCGTGGTTCGACAAACAAAAAAAAAAAGCAAACGCTTGGAGTCGAACCGATGGAATTCAAAAGTTAACTGATTTATCATTGGCCCATGATCATAGATTGATCTAATCTCTTATAAAAAGAAGATGAGAAGCAAAAAGGAGCGAACGGAGGAGGAGAAACAAAAGTTTCGCGAAGAGGAAGCGGAGGTAAATGTTTTTTTTACGCGTTCGCAGCGTGTGGTGGTTTTTTGTTCTTCACTTTTTTTTTTTTGAAACTATTTCTTATCTTCATCTTTAACAAAATTATCGGTAACGCTCTTCACACACAAAAAAAAAAAAGCGAGTGAAGGAGGTGTTGGCTTTGTTGGCCGCCGATGAGGACACACCAGAGTTCGACAGGGACATCCACGATGACTACACCGTTCGCCGTTTTCTTCGGGCTCGCCACCAAAACGTGCAAAAAGCCAAAGACATGCTCTCCGCTTCGTTGGTTTGTTTTCTTCTCTTTTTCTTTTTTCTTTTTCATTTTCTTTTTCTTTTTCTTTTTCTTTTTCTTTTTCTTTTTCTTTTTCTTTTTCTTTTTCTTTTTCTTTTTTCTTTTTTCTTTTAAAAATACAAAACCACGAAAAGAAATGGAGAAAACAAGTCGGAGCAGACAACATCTTGGAGGAAGCTCCCAAGAGCGACTACTTCCTCCTGCTTCATCGCTACTGGCCCTCCCGCTTCCACAAGACCGACCGAGAGGGCAGCCTCGTTCTCTTCGAGCGGATAGGGGTGGCCGATGCCAAGGCCTTGGTCTCCGCCGTTCCCAAAGAGGAGTGCATCCGGTATCACGTCTGGCAGCAGGAATACGCTCGTCTTTTGTGCGTCTGTTCTTCTTTATTTGTGCTGTTCTTTTACTTGTTGTTGGTATCTCTTGTTCATCAAGCACACAAACACAAAAACATGAACAGAAAGAAAGAAATGTCCAGCAAGGAAGGCACGAACAAGTTTCCACAAGTGATAGTGGCGGACCTGGCGGGTTTGGGATGGTCGCACATGCACGGCCCTGCCATCGATGTCTTCAAACAGATTGTTGCCATCGATGAAGCCAACTATCCTGGTTTGTTATAATTATTATTATTTATTTTTTAAACTTGGCTTTAGTTTTAGTTTTGTTTGTTCTTTCTTACTTTCTTAGCATTACTTTAACAAACACGAAAACGAAAACAGAATGCTTGAAAGCGTTTTATGTTATCAATGCACCAAAACTGTTTACAATGGCGTTTCGTATGATCCGACCTTTATTAGACCCAAAGACTCTTAGCAAGGTGGTTATTTGTCTCTTTTTTCGACATTCCTTGTCGTTCTTTATTGCTTATCGTTCCTTCTAGTTTCTTGTCATTTCTTTCCTTATCTTTTCCTCTCTCCCTCTCTCTCCCTCTCTCTTCCCCTCCCTCTCTCTCTTCCCCTCCCCCTCCCCCTCTCCTCTCTCTTCTCTCTCTCTCTCTCTCCCTCTTCTCCTCCCTCCCTCCCTCTCCTCTCCTCCTCCTCCTCCTCCTCCTCCTCCTCCTCCTCTCCCTCTCTCCCTCTCTCCCTCTCTCTCGCTTCTCCCTCTCTCCCACTCTCTCGCTCTCGCTCTCGCTCTTGCTCTCGGTGCATCACAGAAAAACCTAACGTTAAAACAAAACCAGGTACATGTGTTAGGAGCCGATTACAAAGAGGCTTTAGTGGAAGCCATCCATGAGGATAACCTTCCTAAAGCGTACGGAGGCAACTGCGACTGTGGAGGAACCTCCTGTCAGGGATACTTTCATGACGAAACAGAAGTGGTTGTTCCTTTTTGGGACTCAGAGCGACAGGAAGTGCTCTATCGTTCTTTTCTCCCAAAAGAAAATGAAGGAAACGAAGGAGAAGAGATGGAAAAGAGTAAAAACAAAGAAAAAGATGAGAAGGCGACTGAAGCATCGGAGAGACATTGTATTCCTGGCGGAGGCGCTTTTGATGGAGTTGAACGAGAAGAAAATGGAACGAACCGTTTGCCTATTCAGGTAATGGTTGGAAGAAAAGGTGCATTATATTCTTGGTCTTCTCCTCATCCTTTGTAGTTGTTTTAGTTCTGCTTGTTTCTCCTGTTCTCCTTCTTCTTGTTCTTCTTCTTCTTCTAACTTGTTTCTTTAAAGCTGTGCATGAAGTGGTTGTAAATGTGGAAGCCTCGAATTTGAATCTGGCATGGGAGTTCAGCACAGTAGACAATGACATATCTTTCGGCGTCTTCAGTCAAGAGGAAGGAGTATGCAATTTCCTTCTCTCCCACCCTCTCTTTCTTTCTCTCCCTC
Source organism: Balamuthia mandrillaris (assembly GCA_031835245.1). Lineage (NCBI taxonomy): Eukaryota > Discosea > Longamoebia > Balamuthiidae > Balamuthia > Balamuthia mandrillaris. The sequence continues at coordinate 12,316 of JAVKOQ010000106.1, read as the reverse complement.
TCCCTCCCCCTCCCTCCCTCCCTCCCTCCCTCCCTCCCTCCCTCCCCCTCCCTCCCTCCCTCCCTCCCTCCTCCCTCCCTCCCTCCCTCCCTCCCTCCCTCCCTCCCTCTCTCTCTCTCTCTCTCTCTCTCTCTCTCTCTCTCTCTCTCCTTCTCCCTCTCCCTCTCCCTCTCTCTCTCTCTTTCCTCATTTCTCATACGCAAACAACCACAAGCAGCAAAAGAACAGAACCGAAATCGTGCCTCTGAAGAGACACGCCTCGCACGTGGAACCCGTTCAGGGTTCGATTAGTATAGATCGACCAGGGCGTTATGTTCTCGTTTGGGACAACTCTTTCTCTCTTTGGAAGAAGAAGCAATTAACTTATCAGATTCAACTTGTAGACTCGTTATTACAAGAATAGCTCCTTGCTTTTTCCCTGCTCAGTTGCAGGTACTCTGAGAACTTCCCAAGACACCCGGTTGCTCTGGCATGTTGCAACGCCTATTCCGAGCAGATCTCCACCACTGTGTCTTGGTATGAGATTCTTTCAAATACATGGAAACGAGTTTTGTTTCATTGTTTTTTGCTCATTGTAATAAACAACAATATGCCTCTGCTTTTTGTTGGTTGTTTACCAAGCTTCGAAAGGAAGCCACTTGCCCTCCATCACGACCTCCACCCAAGGGTGTTCATCGTCTCCGACCTCCTCCGACTGTTTCACTTGGATGGAAAAGTCAACAGCGCTCATGATTCCGCCAACTCCTATATTAGTTTAGTTGGCATCAGGAATGAGAAAAAGAGAAGAGACCAAGAAAAGCTACAAAAACGAACCTTTGTCATCGAAACGTTCGAACATTATGTCGCGGAGGGGCATTGCGTAGGACTGCATGACCTCCCAGAAGCGATAGAGCAGAGGATCGGAGGGCACTTGAAGGCGATGGGCCAAGCCTCCCTTGTAGGGATAACGGACGAGCTGCTTGTGGACGTATTTGTGGTCTTTATCATTGAGACCCAAAGCTTCCATCAACTTGTCGGCAATGTCTTTATTAGCCTTAAGTTCAAAAGAAGTTAAAATGTTAAAAGAAATAAACACCTAAGAAGAGAAGAGACAGGAGAAAGAGAGAAGAGAGAGAGTAGGAAAGAAACTTACAGAAGCACTGTTGTAAACAAGCGAAGCCACCCACATAGGGTCCTGTCCTACCGACTTTCCCAAATCATCCCAGGTCAACTTCTTCTCGCTCTTGGCTTCCAGCATCGTAATGGTCGCAAGAGAAAGCTCCTGGTGCACGGGAAGTCCTGAGCCGAAAGCAGGATCCTTGTGGTGTCGATAGCTGTGTTGTTGGTCGAGCTGGTCCGTTGTTGCAAACTGTTGGTCCCCCATGAAGCCAGAGAGGAAGTCATGTGGATCGACTGCCGAGACCGCCAAGGCCACGGAAAAGAAGAGTAATGCGAATGCAGCAAATTTGTGTAATGCCATTTTTTTTTTCCTCCGTCGGTTTGTCCTGGTTCAGTTGGTATGGATGAGAAGAAAAAATGTAAAGACGCAACAGAGAGAGGAGCAAGTATTTATGCATTACCCCGAAGAGAAAACAGAGAGAAATTCAAAGAGAATAGTGACCCCAAAAAGGAAATCAGTATGAAGCGTCAACCAATCAAAATCGATTCATTAATTCGAATGGACCAATCGGAATTCTTATGTCCTCTTTTTAACGAATTTTCGTCCACATTTCTACCTTTTATGGGTCTCTTCCTTCCGCCACTCGAAGCTTTTTATATCTTTTTCGTTTCTCTTTCGTTCCTTTTCATTTTTCAGCCATCAACTTTGGATACCACCACACACACAGAAAGAACATAGAGAATGAAGAGGAGCAACTACGTGAAGGCCCTGTGGAGCATCGCGGCTGTCTTGGCGATAGGCTGCGCTTTTTTCGTCTCCACCTCCTCCGCGTCGAAGATATTCTCCCTGGATGACTTGCCCACGGGAACGTTGCGCATGTTGAGCATGAAGCAACAGCTTGGGTTGACGTGGGAGAGGCTCGGAAAGATGCTCGACAAGTCGGACACTTGGGTGGCTGCGCTTGTCTACAACCAGCTTTCGGTACCTCATCTCTCTTCAGCCTATTTTGTCGCTATTTTTGTGTTGCTGACATCAAATGATACAAAGGCAAATGCAACGACCACCATGGACTTGGCCAAAGCGCTTCACCTCCAGGAGGACGATGAGGTGCTGTACCAGCTCAACAACTTCCCCCTCACCCGCGGCCTTCTCTCCCCTGAGATTCCCACCGATCCCACCATGTACCGCTTCTTCGAGATCCTCCACGTCTACGGTCTTCCTTTGAAGGACGTCATCCAGGAGAAGTTCGGCAAGGACGGGATCATGAGCGCGGTATCGTTTCAGATGAAGGTGGAGAGGATTGAGGATAAGGAGGCCAGCGGAGAAGTGGAACTAGAGGGAGAAGGAGAACAAGAAGGGGAAGGAAAGAAGAAGAAAGAGTCCAGAGTGAGGATCACCTACCGAGGGAAGTACTTGCCGTATCGTCGGTGGTAGATGGAAGAGGATGAAGAGGGAGAGACGGAAACTAAGATGTTGAGATAAAAAAAGCAACATTTCGAATTATTATTACCTCTATCGAAATATTCAAAAATACAATATTTGTGGATAATAATTGAAAATTTTGGATTTTAATTTTTATTTTTTTATTTTATATTTGTTATATTTTAAAATATTTTATATTTTTCTATAACAACAGTAGCCTAGACACACAGCTTTCAGCGTTACGTCGAAGAACTTAAAAACCCGTTTCTCCCCAATAGAATAAGGATGAAAGTGGCCATTCATAACTTTTGTTGCGCCAGCAAACATTTGGAAACAAGCAAACCTTTGTAGGACCATCACACGGAAGAGAGAAGAGGAACAAGAATAACCTTAACCAAGAGAAGGAAGAAAAGAAAACAAAGAGGTGACAATGGCAGAAAGAAGAGGAACAGAAGGAGAACAAGAAGAGATGGAACAAGAAAGAAAAAAATACAGGTATTATTTTTTTGGGGTAAACAAACAAAAAAACAAAAGAGAGAAAACAAGCAAAGGAAGGCTTCATTTGGCGGCATGCGTTTGAATGATGTCCTGCAAAATGGTCTTGCGTGTCGTCTGAAGCTTTTGGGCAAACACCGGAGCCGTTCGCAAAGCTGATCTTTCTCCGTTTATAACTATATTTTGTTTAAAAGTTACTTTAAAATAAGAAAGCATAGACAGAGAAAAAAAAAATAAAATAAGGAGGAGAAGGAGAGAGTAGAGAGAGAGAGAGAGAGAGAGAGAAACGTTACGTTTGGTAAGCAAAAACTCTCTAAAGGTCTCATCCAACACAAACTTGGTCGAGTTGAATCGTTGCGGTCCAAAGGGCTTCACCCCCTCCCTCGCCGCAAATTCCACCCTCACGGCAATCTTTCCATCCCCTTGCTTCTCCTCCTTCTTGGCTTCTCCTTCCTCTTGCTTCTTCTCCTCCTCTCTTTTCTCCGCTGCCAACGGGGAGATCACCGCGATGATGTGGTTGAACTTTGTTTTGAGGATGCAAGGGTCAAACGTGCCTCCTCCCTCCAACCAAACGATGACGACGATGTCGTTGCCCAAATGCCGTTTTCGCTCCACTTGTTGTTCGTCTTCGGGGAAGAAAGGGAGCATAGTGCTCACGTGGAACATTACGTCCTGTTCTTGGAACGTTGTGAAGACACTTTCTGTTCCTGTTGTGTTATCTGGTTTTTTTTTTCACTTGTTAAACAAAACGAGAAGAAGAAGAAGGAGAAGGAGGAGGAGGGAAAAAAAAGGAGGATAAAAAGTACTTCGGACGTCAAGACCGCCTGTGTAGCCATTCCAGCCTTTGAGAGTAATTCTTTGGCCCATCAGCTCAAGGAACTTGTTGAATGTTTCGCTTGTAACACCTTTTAACCAAAAAGAATCGTTGGAGGAAAGGACAGAGTGTTAAGCTAGAGTGAATAAAAACGAAGAACGAAAGAGAGGACGTACGATTGTTGAACATTTGGTTTTCAGTTTGGCCCTTGCAAGCATAAAGCACTCCAAACTTGTATCGGTTGGCAATGAAGTTCTTCTCCAACTTGCTTATCTCGGCTCTCAATTGTTCTGACTCTGGAAACAAAAAGAAGAGAGCGTTATACGACAAAGACAAAGACAAAGACAAAGACAAAGACAAAGACAAAGACAAAGACAAAGACAAAGACAAAGACAAAGACAAAGACAAAGACAAAGACAAAGACAAAGAAGAACAAACCTTTCAAAGGAGAAAACTTGAGGTCAGGAGGGATCTCCTTGTGGAAGATGCCATGCGCGAGGCACGCCATTTTGATCGCTTTGATCTTCTCTTTCTTGTGATAGCCGCTGCGAATGAACAATTGTTTCTCTCCCTGTTTTGTTAAAAAGAACAAGAAGAAGAAGACGTTTAGAACACACTATTAAAAGAACATAAAGAACATTCAGCAAATATAACCTTTTTCGTTTGAATGAGAACTCGAAAGGCTGTTTCTCTGTTTTCGGTGGTCCAACTCATGAGCTTCGCGGCTTGAGAGAACGGGTTGACGACAACGTTGTTGTTGATAGTGCTGGCGGTGCTTTGCAACGAACTGAGGGACATGATGGAGGAGCCTTTCTTCTTCTCTTTCGTCCTGTTAATGAACTTCTCTCTTCTTTCTTGTTCTGGAGCGAGTTTCGGTGCAGTTGACACAGCTCCGTCAGAAACGCGAGGAGAAGGCGTTGCTTCGACTGGTATTTCTGAGGTTGTGGTCAAAGAGTCGGAAGGAGCAGGAGCAGAAGCTGAAGCATTGGAAGAGACAGGAGAAGGAGTAGAGCCAGGAGAAGACTCAGAAGGAGCGTTTGTTGTTGTTATTGTTGCAGGATCAGAGGGTGTTGAAGGGGCCGAAGAAGATGATACAGGCGTTGAGGAAGCGGGAGTTTCTGCGGTGGAAGTCAAAGAAGAAGGAGCAGAGGTATCAAGGTTTTGAGCTGGAGTAGAAGAAGAGGCAGAAGAGGTATCATCATCACCCGGCACCTCAGGAGGAGACGAAGAGACCGCCAAATCGGCAAACGAGACCGAATGCCCGCCAGAGCTTGAAAGAATGGGCACCGAAGATGAGGAGGAAGAGGCAGAAGATGAAGAGGAGGATGAACCGAGAGAAGAGGAAGAGGGAGTTAGATGATCACGAAGGTTATATAGACTTCCTTTGCTGGCATCTTCTTTCTTTCGTAAACCTAAAGTTCGTTTAAAGCCTTTGCCAAACTTGGCGGCAGCTGAATAGGCAGAATAAGAGGCGCCTTCATCATCGCTGCTGTCCTCCTCGTTCTCGTCGTTCGTTGTGGGTAGTCCCTCTTTGGAGGAGTGTTTCTCCCGTTTCCTCCTCATGTCGAAAGACAGATTCCATGGTTGAAGCGAAGCCGTAGTGATGTCTTTGAACTTCCCAAACGCACTTCCTTTCTCTTTTTCTTTGCCGGAAGCTTCCATTGCAGCGGAGCCTTCTGTTCCAGAAGACTCCAGCTCAGCGCTGTTGTGCCGTTTAAGAGGAGGAGGGGTAAGGCTACCGCCTTGGAATGGTTGTTGTTGCGAGGGGATGCTTCCTTTTTCTGGCACTCGTCGTTGAAAGATAGAGCCAGTGGCTCGTTTCTTCTCTTCGATGGAAACTATTATAGGTCCAACCCGCGGATCATCCGCAAAGTAGCTTGTGTGATCTGTATATTGAAAGGTTGTTACGGAACAGAGCGATATCGAACGAGAAGCAGAGAAGGGAAAAGAGAAAGGAAAGGAGAGAGAATGGCAGAGAGAGGAGCGGGAAGAGCAGGGAGAGGCAGCGAAGATGCAAACCTTTGTCTTGGAAGAAGTTGCGATAGTAAGGCACAAACTCATCAACGCTTTCAAGCGGATGTTTGGTGCCAGGAGCGAAATGACGGATAGTTCCTCTTTCGACATGCCACTTCACGTCTGTCGGCTTTTCCCAATCGGGCACAACTGGTGTCGGAGAAGGGGCATCGGGGTTGTTGTCTGTTGTTTCGTTGGTTTCTGTCTTTTCCGTTTGTTGTTCTGGTTCTGGTTCTTGTTTCTCTTCGACGATGACGACGGTCTTCTTCCTTGCTGATTCCTCCCCTTCTCCTTCTCCTTTTCCTTCTTCTTTCTTTTCTTTGTTGCTCTGCTGTTCTTCTTTCTCGGTTGGAGCCGTTTCTTGTTTCTTTGGTTTCAACGAGGAAGAAGGAACAATCAACGCAGGAGGTCGCTCATAGTACTCCCAAAAGAGTTGCTCCAATTCTTCCACATCTTCACCTCCACTTTCAGCAGCTTCGCTCCTCGAAGCCACCGCTTCACCCGAATCAGAAACAGTGAAGGAAGAGGAGTGGAAGAGCTTATCGAGGCCAGTAGCTCGACCGGCGGTGGAGCTCTTCCTTCTCGGATTCTTTCCTTGCTTGTAGCGTTCGTAGAACTCGGAGTTTTTGCTCTTCTTCTTCAACTCTTGAAAGTACTTCTCAAACTCTTGCTCCTGCTCCTGAGCGAGCTCCTCCCAGTCCTTGATCCGTGTGACTTCCCCTCCCTCCAACTCTTTCAGCAAAGCATCCACGTTGGTCTTACCGGAAGAGGTCATCGAGGAAAGCGCGGCGGCAGCGGCGGCGGCGGAACTCGAGCCAGGAACGAACAACGAAGAGGAAGGAGAGGAGGTCTTGGAGGAGGCGGTACTTGAGTTCGTGTCCGACAATGCCTCTTCGCTCTCCTCTCCAACTTCTCCCATCGTAAACAACCCGCCAACGTTGCCATGTAGTCTCACCGTTTTGCTTTTGCCCAACTTTTTCTTCCAGGTGGCTGACGAAGGCGAAGCCGGCCCTCCTCCGATGCTTCCGGAACGGCTTCTTCCCTCCTGCGGCGACTCGTTTCCGGTCCCTTCATCGACCGTCAACAACAGTTGCGGAGGAGAGGCCAAACAAATGGACTGAGAGCTCTGTCTCGTGTGTCCTTTCTTGCCTCTGCCTCCTTCCTCGCCAGCGACGATGAGGGAGCCGGTGGCGTTGATTTGCAGCTCTGACAGAGAGGCCAAGTCCAGGTTGCTGTCCAAGCTGCCGCCTTCTCTCATGCGACGAAGCTTTTCCTCGGGGTTGAGAAGACGACGGCTTCCAGCACTGCCGATCGGAAGTCGGCGAGCTGACTTGGGAGAAGCAGAGGAAGCAGAAGGATCCAAAGTGGATTTGAGTTCTTCGGTGAGGTTGAGAAGAACGCTTTGCTTGCTGCTGCCTCGTTTCAAAGAGGATCCTCTGTCCTTTTTCCTTTTGCTGAGCGGAGGAGAGGAACTGTTGGCCAGTCTGCGAGAGTTGGAGGTGGACGTGGAAGGTAACGTCAACAAAGCAGAGCCGCTCTTCTTTTTCTTCTTGTCGCTCTCTGCCTCGTCGCCATCTTTTCTGCGAGTCAGCTCCATTTCGCTGCTGCTGGTACTTAGCTTGGATTGAGCCGACGAGATGCCTCTTCTGCCTTCAATGTCTATGAACGATCCCTCTCCTCTTATTCTCGCTCCTCCCACTTTTCGTTTCCTTTTGCTTCCTCCTTCTTCGCCGTCTCCTCCTTCTTGTTCTTCCCCTTCTGACTCGCCCGCCTCCTCTTCTTTCAGTTGTTCTTGTAGGTTTCGTTGAGAGAGGCTAAGGACTTTGGCACCCGAACTGGCTCCCCAACTCCTAACCACTCTTCCAACTTTACCGCCCTCTATCAAAGTGATGTCCAAAGCGCTCGGAGGCAAGCCGCGTGATCCTTTGCGGCCCTTTTGTTGTTCTCGCTGTAGTTGTTGTTCTCGTTGTCTCCTCTCTTCCATCCGTTGTTTGATGGAACGAACCAGCTCTCCACGGGCCACAACGTCGGTTCTAGCCGCTGCGATGAGCTTCCAATCTTCCGGAGTCAACGCGCTATCCAGCTCTTTGTTCTTGTTGCCGCTGTTGGAGAAGAGGGAGCCGCTCTCAAAGGCTTGAATGAGGTCAAACACGGAATGCTTGATCAGTTTATCCACCAAGGTGGCCATTTCTTGCTCCTTCTTGCTCGCCTCTTCATCGTCATCCTCTTCGCTTCCTGTCTTTTTTCGCCGCTCTCCTCCTGCCTCCCTTTCTCCTCCTTCGGTGGAAGGAGCGTCCTCATCCAATTCCAGGTCAGAGTCATCCGAGAACTCGACGAGGCTCAAGTCCGGATCGAAGTCGTCCTCCTCTCCGTCCCACTCCGTCTTGGCGTTCCGCTCCTCCAGGTCCCAGTCGTTCAGGTTCCATCCGATCTCCGCCAACCCTTTCCTCCTTCCGGGGCTCAAGCCGCCCTTCCCTTGGTGTTGCTGTTGATGTTGCTCCAGCGACTGCTCTGAGGAAATGGACTGCAAGGCAATGGAGGAGGAAGAGGCAGGTGAGGAGGATTTCGAGGAGGAAGACTTGGAGGTTTTGGCCAGGGACAAGACGGAAGGCACGCGGCGACGACGTTGAGAGCGGTGGTGGCCGCCACTTCGACTGATCAAAGAGGCGTCATCGGCCTCGGCTTCGCTCGCATAGTCCTTTTCTTTGCTGCTCTTTTTCTTGCCGGAAGAGGAAGCAGAGGAAGAAGAGGAGGGGGAAGAAGAGAAGGTGATTTTTTTCTTTGGTGAGGAAGAAGAAGAGATGGGAGAAGAGCTCATCCCTTGGCTCTTCCTTCTTCCCTTCGGTCGGAAGCTTCTTCGTTTCTTCTTCGAGGAGCCCGTTGCCTCTTCATCGGAGTTCGCCTCCTGCTCCTCCTCGTTCTCGTTCTCGACGTTCTCGCTCCCCTCCTCCTCGCCCTCCCCCTCCTCGTCGTCGCTCTTTGACTTGTGCTTCTCATGCTCCACCGACGAGGACCGTCCCAACCGCGGGGAGAAAAAGATGCCCGACCCTCCTATCGTCGTGGTTTTCTTGCCTCCTCCTTTCTTGGAAGACGAAGAGGAAGACGAAGAAGAAGAGGAAGAAGAAGAGGAAGACGGGAAAGGAGTGCTGCTATCGTCGCTGGACTTCTTTGGCAGCTGCGTGGAGGCTCGTCGGCGTCCTTTGCTGTTGGGCGAGGTGTTATTTGTGGACAACGAGTCCTCCTCCTCCGGCGAGGAGGAGGAATGGTCGTCGGCAAGGGAGTCCTCCTGCTGCAGCAGCGATATCTTGTCCCGGCGGGCCTTGGTCGGGCTGAGGCTTTGCAGGGAGCCCCTTCTTCGCCCGGCGGCGGCGGAGATGGTCTTGGTGCCGCTTTTCTTGTGGCTGCTGCTGCTCCGGCCTATGAGCTCGGAGGAGCGGTCCAGGTCGAGGAGGAAAGGCTCGCCGTGGTCCTTCTTGCTTTTGTTCTTGTTGCGTTTGAGGAGGTCGAAGGACTGAGTAAATTTTTGGAAGCCTTTCTTGCTCTTGGTTTCCTCGTCCATCTCCGTTGCTCCTCCTCCGCCACCTCCTCCTGCTCCGCTCTCTGAAGACTCTTTCTTGGACTCCCGTTTGAATACAACGCTCATCTTTGGTTGTGGTGTTTTTTTTAAAAAAAGTTCCTTGGAGTCTCTCCCTTCTTTCCTTTAAAATGAAAAATACATGAAAAAAAACGTTACAATAAAACGTTCTCTTTTTTAAAAAAAAACGAAAAACAAAACAAAAGAAAAACTAAAACCCAAAAACAACAATACAACAGAATAAACAAGCGGAACTTGACTCTGCCGCAACGGACTTCTTCTCTCTCCTTTCTTTCTTTCTTTCGTGGTGTGTCCTCGTTTTTTATTGCAAGTTTAAAAAAAATTAAATGAGGGCTATAATGAATGAACCGACACACGTCACGCCGCTTCCGGATTGGTCGGTTATTATCTAGTTCATAATTGTGATCTAAGATCATATTATATATAATGTTATCCGTGATAATTATTGATATTTTTGAAAGATGTCCTCATCACTCGGCGTGATAAACGGAAATAAATTGTTGGGCAATGATAAAAAATTGGAAATGTTCGAATAAATCCAAGATTATTATGAAAATCTGAAACGAAGAGAGAAGAAAGCGCAGCATGAGAAAGAAGGGCGAATGCTGCCGCCCAGGACCAACCATGCTATTGTGCTTTCGTAGTTTCGTACCTGTAGCAGCGAGCGTGAAATAAAGAGGTATGAAAAGGCTTTTTTTTCCCCTTTTTCACCAAACAAAAAAATATTACGCTAACACACTCGCCACACGGAACGTACATGGAACCAACCATAGCCACCGCCGAGGACATTCCCGTCGAACTCCTCTGCTTGGTCTTCTCCTTCCTGCCTCTAGAGTTCATCGCCATAGCCGCCCGAACCTGCCGCAGATGGTGGTGCTGCGCCTGTCCCTCTCTCCGCCTGCTCCTCAGCCCCAAAGCCTTCGTTCACTCCCCCGCTCTCCTTCTTTGGGCGGAGGAGGAGCAGCAGCGTCAACATCGTCAGCGACGCCAAGGCTCCACCTCTTTCGCCCTTCGGACCGTGGATACGGTCCGTTTGGCTGCCTCGGGTGGACACCTCTCCACCTTGCGATGGCTGCTACAGAGCGACCACCATCCACAAACCCGTCCGGCTTGGGACCAAAGCGTGGTGGATGCTGCGGCGAAGAACGGGCATGTGGAGGTGTTGCGGTGGTTTATGGAGGAGAAAAGGTGCCGACGGTTTACGGTGTCCACGTGGATCGCGGCCGCTGCAGGAGGACACCTTCACGTTCTTCGATGGTTGCTACAGGGATGGGTGGAAAACGATGGTAGCAACAACTTCCTGAGGATCGTGAGACAGGATAGAAAAGCATGTAAAGAGGCAGCCAGAGGAGGACACTTGGAAACGTTGCAATGGTTGCGAGGCGAGGATGTTGGATGTCGTTCATGGAATGAGGCAAAGATGTGCCGACTGGCGGCGAGGAGTGGAAACTTGAAGCTGCTGCAATGGCTAAGAGAAGAGGAGGGATGCAGCTGGGACGAACTGACTTGTGCAGCCGCAGCTGAAGGAGGACATTTGCATGTTCTTCGTTGGTTGCGAGAGGATGGCAGACTGTGTCCCTGGGATGAAAGGACCTGTGCTGCTGCAGCACAAGGCGGACATTTGGATGTTCTTCGTTGGTTACACGAGAGCGCATGTCCTTGGGACCATACTACTTGCACCACAGCTGCCGTCTATCACCATTCCGCTCCTTCCTCCCCTGTTCCTCTGCCACCACCACAGCGTTCACCTCACTCTTGCTCTTCTTGCCATTCCTACAATTCTCGCCATGGCGGACGGATCTCTTGGCAAGAACTCGCCTTGTGGGCAAGAGAGAATGGGTGCGTATGGGACCAACGACGTATGTACAGGATGGCCATTCTCGATGGCGCTCTGAAAGTGCTTCAACGCCTCCATGCGGAGCGCTATCCCGTCTTGGACCATCATTTGCTCAAACCCTCGGTTCGAGGCGGACATCTGGAAGTGCTGCAATGGGCAAAGAGCCAGCTCGAAGAGCACATTTGGAAGGAGTACGTCGAGAGAGAAGATCTTTGTGCCTTAGCCAGTAAAGAAGGACGGCATGAGGTGCTTCAATGGCTACAACAACAACATGAACAACAACAAAAACAACTCCTACTTCTTTAAAATTTGGTGGTTTTACAACGGAAGAAGCGAAGAGACAAAGCCAAACAGCCTGTAGAACATCAAACCGAGGACCACGATAATGAGTGTATCTGCAAAGAAAGAAAAGAAAAGAAAGTTAATGTTAAAACAAAAAAGAACAAGGAAGGAGAGAAAAACAACGCACTCATAAGGAAGTTTTCGACGGGAAACATGAGGTACTGGCACGTGTGCAGCTGCCACTGAAACCATTTGACCTGCAGCCACGAACGGGGTTGCACCTTGATGACCAGGGGCTCCGCCTCCCTCCTTCCGTGAGATTCCTTCTCCTTTTGCTTGGCCTTGGACCACGCCGCAGCGGTGGTAGATGATGAGGCTGCAAGAGGTTTTGCAGGGTCTAGGATCCTGGTGAGGGTCATTTCTGTGTTTCGTCTATTTGTGGTTTTTTGTTTTCTTTTCTTGGGTCCCAAACGCAGAGTCTCTGGATGGAGGTAATTCAAAAGGCGAGAGAGAGAGAGGCCAACCTATGAATGGGAGAGGATTAGGAGGGGTAGAGGAGGTTTTGGATGTCGTGTCACTCGTATTTCTGTGTGTTTGTTGGGCGTGAGGATTCCTATTTTCTCGAACGGTTTTTCAGGTGGAACTTTCCTTTTTCTGGCCATGCCCCGTTAAGGCGGATGTTACCGCGTCGACATGTAATTCGTAGTGGAAAAAACCAAAATGGGTTAGGGTTAGGGTTAGGGTTAGGGTTAGGGTTAG